>CP139765.1:19250000-19570000 GCA_034370585.1 Fragaria x ananassa | reverse complement strand
AAACTAAATATTTGAAACATGATAAGATATTTTGACCTTTAACCTTACAGATACAAAAGGGTATTTACCATAGTGAAAGTAAAGCACTATGATTTAATGTCTACAAAAGACATGAGATTATGAATCTGCCCTATATGAATGATAATTTTCTATAAGTACAGTGTTACATATAACTGTTACATGGACGAGAGACTTATGACATGTTGTCATCGTATATTACGAGGGCCTTTAAAGACACATTGATAAACCAAATTCCTAGAAGTGAAGTGTCCTTACAAGCGTATCGCTTGTCAAATCCTCAAAGGATTCAAGTACATGAATAATTCTAATGTAATTCGATCTATGAATACTTGAGAGAGCCTGAAGCTAATTCATGGAATCAAATAGTCTAAAGTTAATTCATATATACTCATTCTGTTATAGCTAACGTGATCGAAATTGCCTCAATGAGTACTATGATCGGACTACATAATCGAATTCAAATTATGATTATGTTGTTGCTACATATTTCAACTTTCGAAGTTATGAATTACTTAGAACTGTTGGAGAGCTTATATGAGACATATCAATACACAAAGATATTGATGTGTCTGACTGGATACGCCATGATGATGTTTCAATACTTTAATGTCAATTAGCTTATGTTGATTAACTATTACTTAGTGTATGAATTTGGTCATATGACTTAATAAGGTAAGACCTATTTATAATCGTTTAGCTATGTTGGTATTGTTTTAACTTTACAGGTTTAAAATTTTATGATGAGCCCTTATATGCAAAGCACGTATGGTCTCACTTTAATGATGAACAAATCAAACCGTTATTTACGACGCATGAAGCTTGCAACGTTCAAGAGGAGATTCTCATCAAGGGGAGCATCCAAAATTATGCTACCTAAGACATATGCGCGTTGTACTCTTTTTTTCTTTTTTGACCATGGTTATTTTTCTCTCACAGGGTTTTTATTACCTGGCAAGGTTTTTAATGAAACAACATTAAGCGCATCCAATTTCATCATTCATTGGTGGACATCTAAGGAGAAATGTTATAAATATTATAATATATGTGGTTGTTCACGTAATTACTCATTAGTTATGTACTTTGATGTAAACCTTACCTCTATATAAGGAGGCTAATGAGAATGAATGAGAACACTTTTACCTCCTCCCAACTATTCTCTTTGTGTCTTCTCTTCTTTTCTTTACTTTACAACAACGATCTAATAAAGTAGGGTTCTTCGTTCTTTTTTTATTAGGTAAAATATTGTATAGTCCTTGTGGTTTAAAGTCGACATTTGTTTAGTCCTTAGGGTTTTATTTTAATATGAATAGTCCTTAGAGTCACGATTTTTCATCCAAATAGTCATTATGCTTTTATTTTAATCTGAATAATCTTTATCGTCATAATTTTTTTATCCAAATAGTCATTATGATTTTTAACTGAGAAAATTGTCAGAAATACTATTTTGATGAAAAATTGTTACTTTAAGAACTATTCAGATTAAAATAAAATCATAAGGACTATTCAGATTAAAATAAAATCAAAAGGACTAAACAGATGTCGATTTCAAACCATAAAGACTAAATAAATTTTAATTCTTTTTTATTTGAGCTTGGGGTGTTTCATGAGTATTCAAAAATAGATTTTTTTTTTTTTGTTGTTGTTTAAATTATCGAAAATTAGTTTATGTACTAGGGGTTGGGTGTGCTCGGTTGTATTCTTGTGAGGATAGTACGATTTGGGTACTCTAAGTATTTTCTGACCGTATAACGGGAATGTTATCATTTGTATGTATTGTTGCTAAATTTCATAATAGATGATATGTTTAACTCAAAAGGAACGATTTTTAATGAAATTTATTATTGTTCGATTCATTATATAGAAATTGTGAATTTGCATTACACTTGCAGGAATCAAACGAGCGGAATTTAGACACTGTTGTTTTGTTTTATTTGAAAACCTTCTTCCAACGAAGACTAGTGTTTCAAAAAATTAGGAAGCTAGACCTAGTGGAAGCTTCTATGATCAGTTTTGGCATGTAGAGAGTCATACATAACTATAACAAATGTGATTCATAGGATATGTGACATATAATAATACGTATCACATCATGAAGACTATCAACGTATTCTCCCAAGGGAGAACGTAACCAAGTAATTGATAGCACACAGCGAAAATTTGAGCTCTTCTAGATGGTCTATCATCTGGTACGAAATGGCTAGCTGTAAACATCCATGCCATGACCTAATTAGCATAATCCCACAGCTACTTTAGACACCAAGTCTTTCTTCTGTCCAATCAAATATATATTATATATATATATATATTTTTTTTAAGTGACGTTAATTTAAACTTTATTCCCAAATCCACCCAGTCTTCTTTATCCAAATATTTATTTCTCACCGGATAAAATTAAAATGCTTAATATTGCAATCACCCTCTTAATATCAACCTTCACCGGTTTGGGTAATGAGTAAGTTTAATTGAGAGATCTACAGGTTTCATGTGTGCGCATGCAACATGAAGTATTAGTCTGATTTTGTTAAGATACCTCAAAAAACAAGATATATTTGTTATTAACGCATTAATAAATGATGTACCCGAGAGAAAGAAATAACAAAAGCTTGGTCATCGAAAAACTACAATGGGGTATCCGCCCTGGGAAAAAATATGCCATTAGGAAAAGACTTGGTATATTCAGCAAATTTTTGTTTTGAAAAGAGAAAAAAGAAATTAGAAAAAAAAAATAAAGAAGAAGAAGGAATTAAGCCGCCGGGCCATACATACCTTTAGCAAAATGAGGTTCAATGAACGACGTCGGAACATCAACGTTTACTTTTCCAAGCATAAAGTCTTCTAGACGCGCGTGTTTTTAAAAACCCTACTTGATCAACGTTGGATTCCCATGTATTCATTCACCTCCCAGAAGATCATAAATTTCATATGTAACTAATTCCCTAATTACAAAGATAAACGAAATTGTAGTTAGGGTATTTCTAGCTCGTTTTATCCGACGAAAAATGATTACAAGTTCAAATATTTCTACGTACTCTTTGATCATCAGAAACTCTTTAAAAGTTGATATTCAAATCATTCCATGGTTAATTTCAAGATCTACATTGTCCTTACGTGAAACATCAAAGTGACCATATGCCGTGCTTGGGTCTCAAGGATTCAGAAGACTTATAGTGATCGATGTATTGACTATTGGCTGCTCAGATGAGCAAGGGTTTGATTCCCGATTTGGATAGGAAAAGCAATTATATTTCAGAGGGAAAGAAAAGCAATTATATATACATGCACATTCCAAATACCCTTTCGATTACAATTTCACAATTCTTACAGAACATGGGAAAGGGAAAGCAAACTCATTTTCAAGCCTCTACAAGATCATTCAATAGCCTTTCGATTATAATATGTGAAGTGCAACAAGATCTTTTTTTTTTTTGAGAATGGAAATAAAATTTATTCAAAGAGAACAAAATATTACATAACACGAGAATTATCAGTGGAAGACAAAATTGTCCCACTCATTGCCCTACTACGAGAACAATTGTTACGGGTCTATCAGTGTTAATGACATGGATGAGCCAGTCGGACCCAACCCTAACCAAATATGCAACAAGATACGAAAGATAAGAAGAAGAAGAAGAAGAAGAAGAAGAAGAAGAAGAAGAAGTGACATTAAAAAAGAGACAATTTTAGTTTGTGATTTAGTTCTAACAAGACAAGTTTTTGAGATAAAACCGTATCCATATCGTTATTCAGGTGGTATGTTGCCAAGGTGAAAGATTGTTGGGTTGTCTATAGCTTGCAAGGCCAAAGATTTGGCAAAGAAATATTCAACCTTGAATTAAAAAAAAACGACTATAACCTAAAATGTCACACTTACTGCTCCCAATAATTAAGTAGATATCTTGTTGTTGCCTGCAGATAAGTAGGGTCGCAGTACAGATTTCGTTACATAACAACCACATAATGTAGGAATGGACTCGATAATAAGTATGTTTGGACAGTAGTATACATCATTTGGCTTTATTCAAGTTTGGTATACTCTAATTAACTGATTGAATTAACCTGATTCCTAGTTGTCTTTGTATTCAGCTTTCACTCTCTCTAGATAGTCATGATTGAACGCTAATTGCAACTACTGCTTAATTTGAGTTGGTTCGTTCTATTATTGAATGAAGACTAAGAGCGCACACCGCATGTAGTACATGAAGTTCTCAAATAATCACCAATAATTGACCTTGTGAAATCAATTAAGGTCAGTTCCGGGATGGCGAAGTTATCCAAATCTTCAAAGTTTCATCAAAACGGACTCTTCAAGATTCCAGAAACTGAATTGAAGGATCTGTGTGTAATTGTATAGGAGATGTTGAAAGTTTATTTTGAGAATAATTCATATAAGCTAGCTGGCTACTATATATTGACATTAACTAGAAGAATAGACAGAAGCTGTTAGTGACGTAATCCAAGTTTGAATAGAAGGGGAGAAGATGTGAATAGATGAGAACTAGCTAGTGGGATTGAGAGAGAAGTGTGTGTTGCTGTGACACAGATCGATGTTAAGAGACTGCAGCTGGTACTGTTTGCACTGCTAGCTAGCTGTGGTTATCCAGCAATTTGCAAGGCAAAAATTAGAGCTTAATTATTCTCTTGAATCTTGAATTCTTGATTGATAGATATTATCAAATGCAGATCGAGTTCAGTACTGATTTGATGCATATATGTATTCATTTGAGGGATTTTCATATACACCTAATTTTAAAGAGTGGTTTTAAATAAAATCCACCTAATATTCATATTTAATAGATATCTAAAATGTATCAATTATGATACATATTATATCCTTTTTTTATATATATTTTACACAATTGCCACCATTCAACAATAACATATAAACATAATAAATAAGTTTAATTGATGTTGTATTAAATATCTTGATTATGAGTTTTTCTTCTAATTAACACTAACATTTTTCAATCAATTTGCAAAAATCATACTGTTTTTTTTTTATTATTTAGGTGAAATCTCTCATCTATATATAAGGTATAATATAATATAAATAAGATATCTGATTATTAAAGTAAAATGAAGAAATTTTACAATGTTACCGTATGACCATGTGATTTATGACGTGGTCATCCATTCCTAAACCCTAAACCCCAAACCCCAAATCCTAAACTCTAACCCTAAACCCATTTTAGCTATTTTGATTTTTAAACCCTAAACCCTATACCCTAAACCCAATAACCTAACCCTATACCCTAAACCCTATACCCTAAACCCAATTTTGGGTTTCTTCTATTTAGGTATATTATCATATTATACCCTACTTAATAGGTACATTAGAAATATAAATAGTTAAGAGTAAAATGTTCTTTAGATCAAGATTGGAAATAATATAATAATATACCTAAAACAAAGAAAATTAATCAAAGAATAAGAACGTGTACCTTATAATTAGACATTTTTCGAATATAGAGAGACTTAACAGGAATGAAAAGAATCATTCTATTACAAATGATATACTTTTGTATATAGCATATATATACATTCAAGTTAATAATAACAAGGTAAGAAATTAAAGAATGCATTTGATTATGGCAAAGTTAAATCCAACTAAATTTTAGCTCAGTATTTGAGTTTCAAATTGATGCTAAAATTGATAAAGATATCAAATTTAGTTTTCTATCGTTTGAAGGGCAAATCAGAGAAACCGAAAAATGAATAAAACTATTAATTATAGACATTTGTTCTATATGGTAAGTTTGCTTATGTGGAATGGGTGAAAATGAAAAAAAAAATATGTATGAGTTTATCTTAAAAGAAACCTAGTATTTTGAGTTTTTATCTAATTTTCTCTATTTGTTTGTATATTCTGTTTTTAGGGTTTCAAAATGATATGTGTGTGTGTGTTACACCCCAATTTTTAAAGGATAAATTTCAAAAATTTTGGCATAATATATCTTAAAATATTACAATCTCGAAACCTGTTCCAACAAACTTTAAGAAAAACTATACTTAAGTGGAAACATAAATGTCACAAAACTCAACACTGAGTTGAATATTACATTCCCTTATTTACATAAACTTGAAGGTCAAGAAAATGGAAACTCTCACATGAGTTTAATACAGTGTACCCCAAATATAAAAATATACAAAGTGCGGCAAACCCAACAAAACACCCTGCCACTAAAGCTTCGCCTCAACCTTGCTGATCCTCACATGCATGTCTAACTCCTATACCAAGAAATGGTGCACTGGGTTGTAAAATAACAAACTCCGTAAGCTTTAAAGCCTATATGAGTAATCCCAAAAATAACACAACACTTATCACATTCATTTATCTCACAAGAGCAATTAAATCAATAATTAAAGCCACAAATTCAACACATTTTCAAATAACATGTACTCATGAGTCCCAGATATTAATAAATACCCCTCATGACCTAAAACAACAAATGGTGTACCCATAGGTCCTAGATATCATAAGGTATCTCCCATGACCTACACTGACAGACAGACTAGACCTCTATTCCTAACCGCAACCAATCAACCGGCCAAAGGCTTGGAACCCGGTTTGACTGTCTAATAAAAATCACAAAATGATAATTGGGTCATAATCGTAACCAATCACCCGATTAAAGTCTTGGTACCCGGTTTGACTATCCAATAAAAATCACAAAAATGATCATTTCGTCATAACCGTAACCAAGCACCCTATTAAAGGCTTGGAACCCGGTTTGACTATCCAACAAAAATCACAAAAATAATCATTTCGTCATAACCGTAACCAATTACCTGATTAAAGCCTTTGAATCCAGTTTGACTATTTAAACAACAATTCACAATATAACGTCATCATCATTAACAACACAATATCCCATCATAAAATTATATCATTTGCATAGATATATTTATATGAAAAGTATAGATATTCCACAAGAATAATCTATCTATAATCAATAAAATTATGATCACTTGAACCTCAAACATAAGCATATAAGGAAAATTTATTTTATCTTACCTATGAGCCGTTGACGATCAAGCTCATGTATTTTAAAAACAAATAATAGCATTTTTTTTTAATTAAAATCATCATTTTATCATCATAAAAAAAAAACATCATCGTCATCATCACAATCATCATCATCATCATCATCATCACCATCATCATCATCATCATCATTATCACAATAACCATAAAAATTTGGTCCATATGGAACCTTGGTGAGATTTACTCACCTAAATAATCCCGCTGCGTCTTCAACACAACACAAGAGCCAAGCCAAGCCAAAACACACTTCACAAGTCACCTATAATTACACAATTAATAACCTTAGTAACCAAAATACTATAAGATATTCAAAACACCCTTAACTAACCCTTAGCCCAAGGGAGGACAACTTTTCAAGGTCTTCGTACTTAACGACTCAATAAAGCTGTCTCAAATCCTCAAAACTTAAACTCAAACCTCTCACAAGCCTAAGCTTAAACTTAATGTCCTAGCATGCAATCCTTGCTCAAAACCTAGCATTTCCACCTCTCAACAAGCTCACAACAATAAGACCTAGCTAACCACAAAAAAAAAAAAAAGAAGAAGAAGTTAGGAACACTGCCGGATGCGCTGCCACGCGCCACCATAGGGGGCGGTGAGTGGGCCCCACACACCCCCATCAACTTCAAAATCTGAGCAAGCTCCTAACAAAAAACTTGTAGGTCACATCAAATAAAATACTTTTCATACCTGTTGCCAAAGCCAATTCGGTCGGAAAGAGGTCGGAAACGTCGCCGGAAAGAAACAAGGAGCATTTCAAACTCCAAAGCTCCACGCTTCGAATTTGGCTTCAAGGCTGGTATCATCATGCTCAGAAGGACAAGAACTTCCAGAAATGGGTAGCCTCAAACCTCGATGTCGTCAGAATCGATCGGAGCTTCACTGCCGGTAGCAGCAGTAATTTGCGGGCCTTGCTGCGCTGTGCAAAATTCTCCATAGGGTGTGAGGCTGGTATGAATAGAAAAAGGGGAGTGAGAGCTTTCCAACGATACCAAGCACGCCCAAATCTGTAGCCAGATGGCCGAGATATGGCCGGAAGAAGTTTGAGAGTGGAAATGGAGACGGGAGAGAGAGAGAGAGAGAGAGAGAGAGAGAGAGAGAGAGAAAGAGAGAGAGAGAGAGACTGCAGGGGTTTTTCTGCAAAATGTAGGGTTTCTAAAATAACCCAAACATTTTTTTCTATTTATACACCTTCCAAAATCAAAAACTAACTTCCTCTGACCATAACTCTTTTATACGACATCTGTCTACGAACTCGTATCGACAAACTCTACAACTTTCATGAAGAAAGTTTAAAAAAAAAAAAAATTAAGGATAAAAAAGTCAACTTTTAGCCACTTAAAACAAGACACCTTACTAATACTTTTGAAACTCTAACTTCGCATAAACAAATAAGAATTTTCATAAATAATCTCTCATTAATTTCGAAAAATATACAAAAAAATTGATATGAAAATCTGGGGTATTACAATATATATGTATATATATATATATGAGTACTAGAAATGAACAAAAAATAGGGTTTGGAGTGCATCATCATAAATCGTCCCAATAGCTAGCCACCTGCCGCACCAGAAACAATGTTGCACAGCAGAGCCTGGCTTCTTATATCCTGGTTAATTTATTTCTTTTAGTCTCTTTGACATGAATTCGAAACAGGTCGGAGGTAAAGTAACGATTCATGCATCGATCCCTTTCATTTTAATTTAATTTCTTCCTCCAAATTTAGATTGAGATAATATATTTTCAGAAGTGATCTACTCATATATACCTTTAAATTGAACTGTGGAGATGAGATTTAGTAATCAAGAAGTTTGTCAAATACACTATCTCTAGAAATGAACAAAAAAATGATCCCTCATTGGTTTGTGTGTGTGTGTGTGAGTTATTGGCCACCCTGTGGGTGATCATCTCCGGGAGCCTCCATCAAGCACTGTCTTTTGGTCTGGACACCCGTCTTCTGGTCTGGACACCCGTCTTCGTACAATGGCCACCCGGAGAGCCTAGAATGAATGGCACCAGGACCGAAAAAAAAACACACTATGGACACCCGGAGCTATTTATCTGGAAAAAGTCAACAACCGTACTGACAACAAGGATTCATCGTCCGGGAGTAGTACGGGCATGAATCAATACCTCCTATGTTCACCCATTCGGCAGCTCTTTCCACAGTTAAGTCCTTCATTTAATTGCCTCTTATGAAAGTACAAAGCATGCTTCACGTACAATTATATCATGGTACGGTTGGCTCACCATGCATTGTTGTAACTAAATACGAACTATATAACATGCAGCCCATGATCACTATTGTCCATTCAAATTTGTGAGGCAAATGTACGTAGATACTCCTGTTTTCCGGACATTGAATAAGGAGTTCCAAGTCTTTATGATAGTAGTAAGTCCCGGATAGGTGTGGGAAAAGATAGTAGAAAAATTGTAAGTCCCGGATAAGTGTCACCGGGAGGAAGCATGCAACAACTGCTTAGGAAAATCTCGATTTCCGGATAAGAACTAATGGGAAGAAACATATCAACCGTTTCATGAGATTCTTATACCCGATCAAGAACCAACGGGAAGCATACACGATCTAAAATGCATGAACATACCCCGAGAATGTACCACCGGGAAGCATGCGCGAAACAACTAACGCCATGAAAACTGTAAGTCCTTTGTACAGCTCCTGGAGGGTGGGGGTTGTGCAATTCATATCATTCCATTCGTCCGAGAGAGAGGCATTCCACCCAGAGATTGACATTCGATCGAGAGAGAGGCATAAATCAATGAGATCCACAGTAAGACTAGGCGGGATCATGTTACTGAAATCCCCAGAAAGACCAAGCAGGATAGGCATGAAACTATCTCCTCTTTAAAAACGGAGCAAGTGGCTTGATAAACCACAGCCGGCGTTAACACTCAGTCACTCGAGTAGTAACACCGGATATGGAAAGGGCTCGCTACCCTTATATGAAAGTATAACACTTGGCACGCAGAGCGAACTCCACAGCTCGCGTGTAGGCATTGTACGCGGAGCGAACTTAGCTTGCCCGTGTGTCAACCCTTCTAGGCGAGGCGGAGAGGACCCCTCAGTTCGCGTGCAAGTATCATGTGCGAACCGGACTTGGGGGGACTAGGATCGGGTGCCCGTTGATAACTAACTGATCTACGGGCATTTTATATGTTATGTCCCGTTCAGATTATGATTGTTATAATCTCATTGGTTTGTGAAAATTCATCACATTCTACTCGCAAGATTGAGTATGCGTGCGGGTTAGTAGATTTCGGCATTCCACCGAGAGATAGGCATTCGACCAAGATTTGCATTCCACCGAGAGAGTGGCATTAGACATTCAGTATTACACTATTGCATGAACCATTTTGCTTTTCAATAATTATTGTGCCATATCCATAGTTGGTTAGCCCTATAATTGTGTCGATCATTTGTTCATGGCAAAGGTACAACAATCCTCGCCCCGCCGAGTCAGTTTTGAGGCCGAGGTCGGGAGGGGTATTTTTTTATCTTACAGGCGGACACCACAGCTCGCCCGGTAATGTATTCCTATGCGAAGCGAACTTCTACAAAGCTCGCATGCGAACTCACCTCGCGCGGTAGTCATTGGGCGCGGAGCGGACTCTTCAGTTCGCGTGAAAGTATTGCATGAGGAGCGAAAACAGCTCGCGTGCAAGTATTGTACGCGGAGCGGACTCCACAGCTCGCGTGTACTCATTGTGCGCGGAGCGAACTCCTCAGTTCGCGCGGAGCGGACTCAACAGCTCGCCCGAGTGTAAGTTTTTCTACGCGGAGCGAACTGTTCAGCTCGCGTGTACTCCCTGTATGCGAAGCGGACTCAACAACTCGCGTGGTAGTCCTGACACGCGGAGCGAACTCAACAGCTCGCGCAATAGTCGTGGCATGCGGAGCACACTTGTCAGCTCGCGTGACTATTTCAATCCTTGTGAGGCGGACAACTCAGCTCGCCCGAGTGTCAGCCCTTCTGTGCGAAGCGGACTCCTCCGCTCACCCGGTAATGTCAGCCTATGATAGAGGCATAAAATGCCATGTTCTTAGTATATTTTCCTACCCTATTTAGCTATGTTATTTCCTTAATAATGCCATTTTTAACATGTTTTATCTTATAGGAGTCATTTGCGCACAAACAAAGAAAAGGAGCTTAAATCGCAGAAATTACGAAGAATTCTATTTGCTCGAGGAATCCTACTTCAACTAGGATTCCCATTTCATCATGGAGATCCTGTGTCGACATGGAAACCTCTTTCAAATAGGAAATCCTGTTTCTACAAGGAATCGAAGAAGAGAAAAAGTCAAATCCTAAACCAATGAGGAGAGCTTGTTGCCGTACAAAGAAAAGCCCAATCCATGGACTTCTTTGCCGATTTTAGAGTCCATAAATCAAGGGAAGATAAGTCCAAGTCAAACTCAGAAATTAATGGAAGATTGTGGAAGAATCAAGAAGATAAAAATCAGAAAATTAAGGAAGGAGAATCCTATTATACCTAGAAGAGAATCCCACCGATTTTGGTGGCTTTTTCTTGTGTAATTAGGATTTGTTTTCAGCCACAAGATCAAGAGAAATCCAAGGGTTGCGGCAATGCTAGGGTTTCACCAATTCAATATAAATAGGAGGGACTAGAAGAGAGGAATTCACCACTTCACAATCCAGAAAAATTCTGAAAAGTTCTCTCTCTCTCTCTCTTGCCGTCGCACCACTTTAGGAGCCCTAAGGAGTCAAGACCTCTGCCCCAAGGCCGAGCCAAGGAGGAGAGTAGCAGCCGAGTCCAAGGCCTTGCAATCGACAACTAGTTGGCCTCTCTTTGCCGATTCCAATTGTAATGGTTCTTTGTTGTTTTTGTTTTGTTTTCTTTGGTTTCGAATTCGTGCATGAACTCCTATGTTTTCTTTATAAATTCGAATGATGTTTGAGTCATGAGGGTTTGAATTTCCAGAATATTTGAATGTGTAGTTTAATTATTTATGATCTTGTGTTTTCGGTTCTAATATTATGGTTTGTGTTAAAAGCTTTATCTAGTGCGTAAGTGATTACTAACTCTGCAGGTTAGTAGTGCTAGAGGTTTATTTCGTGTTTAGAAGTATTCCGTTGTGGTGAAGGCCATGTCGTAGTGGCCGAGATAAGTGCTTTGCATGTGAAAAGTTAGGCAACGTTTGTAAACTTAGTAATTTGTTTAAGTCCGTTTTCATCTTAATGACTTGTAGATTTTGCATGTAAGTTGCTCGTGGCATTATGTGTTTAATTTATGAGATGCTCTAGGCCTAGACGTTCTGACCTAGTAACTATTAAGGAAAACCGATTAAGTGCATGACCTCGACGGGTGTATCTTAGGACTTAGTTTCGCAAAGCATGATAATATTTCCGTTACGCATTTGAAGTAATTAATTGCATGTTCATTATTCTGGAATGATTTATTTGGATGGATTGGTTGAAGTCGGTCACGTGTATATAGTGTGTGTGCGTGTGTTTATTTATCGTTTTAGGATGTTAGAAACCCCAAATCTAAACCCCCGTTAAATGATTTGTGCCAAGTGTATATTTGTTAATATTTATTTCTGTTTTGTTTACTAACATCTCTTTTAAGCGACTCAAGATGCAGAGACCCCTCCACGAGTCTCCGGACTGAACGATACCCCATTTACTTTATGCTACATCTACACAAAAGAGGGTTTAATTGCGTCGGGCCCCTGTTGCTCGTGTATCTCGTATATATGCGCCCCGGAGGCCCGCGTCAGCCTACAAAGCTTGCACGTGAACTCCTACCAAGCTTACACGCAAACTGTGCAGCCGAATCAGTTTTGAGGCTGGGGATCGGGAGGGACCTGGCGGACTTGAAAATATCAAGAAAAGTAAGATCCGTTCAACACACATCCTGAGTACGGACTTGGGGGGACTAGGATCGAGTGCCCGTTGATAAATAACTGATCTATGAGCATTTTATATGTTAAGTCCCCACTCAAGACATGTCTTGAACGGGAACTTGGGAGACTTGTAGTCGGTAGTCAGTAAACTACCTTCCCCGCCCATAGACCACTCATGAAACTTGTAGACCGACATCCGGGCTACCTCGCCATAGTGAAGGATCATCAATGCAGCAACGGGAAGGTGCTCCTCCAAGCTCCACAAGAAGGCACCATGAGAGTATAAATGTATAGTCAGTCCCACATCGGAAGTATGTAAAAAGAGGGAACATTTCTTAGCTATAAAAGAAAGGCTCCCCCTATGTAGAAAAGAGAGAGATGAGATCTGATACACTCCACCCCGCGGGATAGATGAGATCTAATATAAACCTCACCCCGTGGGATGGGAAGCTCACCCCTCCCCCATTTGTAACCCCCCCCCCCCCCCGTGCAGGATGGATACTCCTCCATCCCTCCCTTACTCCAGACCGCGCAGGATTGTTGTGCGGGATGGATGCTCTCGTAACCCCAAATGACTATTGGCAATGATAGTGAAATCTTAAATGGACGTAGCCATGTCCTCCGATAACATAGTAAACCATTATAAATATGTTCAACATTTGCTTAACCAAGAGCGAAGGGAGGTAGCACCACGCCAATACTACGAGGAACTGCACCACCAACCATCTAAAGATCAAGTCTCGGCCAAAGTCAAGGACACCCTATTTAGGGTAGACTCTCTTACGGCCGAGCTCGCCAAGTGTGTGTGTTGCGGACCGAATAGTGGAGCTTCAATTGCTGAGCTGACTTCTCAAACCCCTATGCCACATCCATCAACTTTCCCTCAACCTTCCATGCTGCCCAAACCGTCCAATCAATGCTTGGCTGCCACCAAGACCATACAAAAGAAGAAGAAGGCCGAAACAATGCAAAAGCTACTTGACTGTATGGAGAAGATACTTGCAAAGCAAGATGATCAAGCCAAGGTAATTAAAGAGATAAAGGATGATGTCCACTTCCTCTATGATGAGTTGGATACCGTCCTTCACTTCCCAAGGTTTATGGTCGGAGAAGAAGAAGAGGATGAGGATGATGAAGAGGACCCCATTGAGGACGACAATGAAGATGATGACGATGGCCATGATGATGGCGGTGATGAAGGAATGCCCAATGTCGGAGCTGATGAAGACATGTATGGTGACAATGAGGATGAGGAAGATCCGAATGAGTACATAGAGGAGAGTGACCAAGAGTCCGGTGACAACCATAGTACTGTCACGGATGATGACGAGGGAAACTCTCGCCGCTCCTACTCTCCACCTGCCTCACCATACTACCCTTATGATGATGCTGAGCTTGCCGAAGGTTGGGAGGACAACCTGGACATGGAGACCGCATTCGCTAATGAGGATTAGGGGAGACATAATAAACCGTCTAGCCAATGGACGTAAAAAGAAGCGCTCTAAAGGGAGGCAACCCTTTCATTTCGGTTTGGTAGCCAAAGGCTTAGGTTTTCGTTCATTTCTATCTTTGGCTTTAGTAGTTGAGTTGCACCTTTTTGCAACACCCTTTTGGTTATTTTCTAGTAAGATTTTCAGTTTTTAATAATTTGGTTTTATTACGTTTGAAATTTTTGATTAGTCTGGTTTGAGATGTGCAGTCCAGTGACTTGGAACGTGCACGGATCTCAGCTCCTTTGGAATTACGCCATGTATTATATATGGATGGAAAGATCTACGAGTCTAGTTTCTGAATCTTTTTACAGAACTGGATTTGGAGTTCGGATGAGCCGGGAATTCGAGTTTTAATGGAGCGAGGTCAGAGCAGAAACTTCTGGAACAGAGCCGAACTGATCAGGACATTCTTTGTGAACAGTCCAGTACTTTGTTTTATCTTCAAGCATGTTGGTATGATCTTTGATGAGAAGACCAAGGCCTTAGAACCTTGGGGGCCGGTGCCTACATCCAGCAAGTTCCGCGATGAGCAAAGTTTGGGAGGTCTACAAGGGGGAGAATTTCTTACTTAATTTAAACCGATGTTTAGTGTTTTTGTGAATTTCATTCTCTATGCTTCGATTCTATGTTGCATGCTATATCTTGTTATACATTGAGGACAATGTAGGATTTAAGTGTGGGGGAGGGATTTACATGATAGTTGAGTCTTTAAATTTGTTTATTTTTCGTTTTTAGTTTTAGTGTTTAAATTTTAAATTTTTCGAGTCATTTAAAAAATTTTTCTTGCCTTTTCTTTATGTTTTTGAGTCTTAGGAGCCCTTAATGTCGATGATATACTATAATCTCTGAATTGATGATTTTGAAATGATAACAAAATCGAGATGATCTTAGGTTGATTTTTCTTTGGTTAATTGCAATGAGTTGAAAATATATGGTATGTAGTGGATATGGTTCGTAACTTTGGTACATAATTTGAACATATTCAGCTAAGTTTTGATTCATATGAACCTATGTGAGATTTTGAGCCGATATATGTGCCATTTCTTTCGAGTGTTTATAGGAAAAATCTATCTTTTCTTGGTTATTATTATTTGGAACCTCATTGTTCTTTCATTTGATTGATTGCATGCCATAGCTCTTTAATGAACTCTAGAGTGCTAGAACTCATTCTTGTGAATTGCAAAACTTATAGTCATTACATGTTCTGATCTCGGAAATGAAAAGAAGGAATTTTTAGGATGATCACCAATGCCAAATTAACCTGTGTCCTATTTTGTGTGCGCGGCACACCCCTTAGTTTAGCCCCTTTGAGCCTACGTTTTGCCTTTCTTTCATCATCCTTGTAAACACTACCCTGAGCTTAGTAATAGAAATCTCTACCTTTATCCTTCGGATCTAGTAGAGCTTATTTTGTAATGTTTATATGAAGGTGTGGTTGAAGAGCAAGTGTGGGGGAGTTAGAAGTGTCCAATGAAAAGAAAAAAAAAAAAAAAAAAAAGAGAGTTGCGCCGAAAAGAAAAGAAAAAAAAATACATGTCATCGGCAGGAAAAGAAAGAAATATTCATGGACAAGTTCTTTTGTGGAATTGGAGTTGTGTGGTAAATTGAAGGCCTAGAAACAGAAATATTTGGCCTTTGTCCGTTTTCATGTTATAAGGGGAGTGTTGTGACGTTTTTGGAGTCTCATGAACTCATTTCGGGGACATAAGGTTGTTGGAATGCTCTGCTAGGTCCTTAGGATCCTTATGATCTCAGTTCCGATAAATTCATACCTTTAGCCTAGCCACATTTACACCTTTTGAATTCCTTCTTGATCCTTGAGATGTGCAGCCTATGATCTGTGGAGTCTTTCACAAGAGTTGAGCTTATGGTTTTTGGTTCATTTGTGCATGTTATCATATTCTTTCTTGAGGTTCATTATTATCTTTTCTATGTGAGCTATTCATAATTTCTCAAGGTACTATTTATCTTGCATAGATGAGTGAGCCAGAAAATCTGAGTGAAAAAAGAATGAGTGCATATCCTTGTGAGCTATGAATCATTATTTATCTGAAATATGTTGAGCTTAACCATCACCACTGTTCTTCCAAGTCCTACATGTTTATGTAATTAACCGTGGCAATTAACTCTCGAAAGTTCATAGAGTGAATCTTGATTGAGGAAGAGTTTCAATGTTATGAGTTCCGAAATTTACTAGACATTATAGGGGCATTAGAGTTTTTGTTTCGAGTCTTGTTAGCTTGGTTTTGCTAAGGGACTAGCAAAAGCTAAGTGTGGGGGAGTTGATAGAGGCATAAAATGCCATGTTCTTAGTATATTTTCCTACCCTATTTAGCTATGTTATTTCCTTAATAATGCCATTTTTAACATGTTTTATCTTATAGGAGTCATTTGCGCACAAACAAAGAAAAGGAGCTTAAATCGCAGAAATTACGAAGAATTCTATTTGCTCGAGGAATCCTACTTCAACTAGGATTCCCATTTCATCATGGAGATCCTGTGTCGACATGGAAACCTCTTTCAAATAGGAAATCCTGTTTCTACAAGGAATCGAAGAAGAGAAAAAGTCAAATCCTAAACCAATGAGGAGAGCTTGTTGCCGTACAAAGAAAAGCCCAATCCATGGACTTCTTTGCCGATTTTAGAGTCCATAAATCAAGGGAAGATAAGTCCAAGTCAAACTCAGAAATTAATGGAAGATTGTGGAAGAATCAAGAAGATAAAAATCAGAAAATTAAGGAAGGAGAATCCTATTATACCTAGAAGAGAATCCCACCGATTTTGGTGGCTTTTTCTTGTGTAATTAGGATTTGTTTTCAGCCACAAGATCAAGAGAAATCCAAGGGTTGCGGCAATGCTAGGGTTTCACCAATTCAATATAAATAGGAGGGACTAGAAGAGAGGAATTCACCACTTCACAATCCAGAAAAATTCTGAAAAGTTCTCTCTCTCTCTCTCTTGCCGTCGCACCACTTTAGGAGCCCTAAGGAGTCAAGACCTCTGCCCCAAGGCCGAGCCAAGGAGGAGAGTAGCAGCCGAGTCCAAGGCCTTGCAATCGACAACTAGTTGGCCTCTCTTTGCCGATTCCAATTGTAATGGTTCTTTGTTGTTTTTGTTTTGTTTTCTTTGGTTTCGAATTCGTGCATGAACTCCTATGTTTTCTTTATAAATTCGAATGATGTTTGAGTCATGAGGGTTTGAATTTCCAGAATATTTGAATGTGTAGTTTAATTATTTATGATCTTGTGTTTTCGGTTCTAATATTATGGTTTGTGTTAAAAGCTTTATCTAGTGCGTAAGTGATTACTAACTCTGCAGGTTAGTAGTGCTAGAGGTTTATTTCGTGTTTAGAAGTATTCCGTTGTGGTGAAGGCCATGTCGTAGTGGCCGAGATAAGTGCTTTGCATGTGAAAAGTTAGGCAACGTTTGTAAACTTAGTAATTTGTTTAAGTCCGTTTTCATCTTAATGACTTGTAGATTTTGCATGTAAGTTGCTCGTGGCATTATGTGTTTAATTTATGAGATGCTCTAGGCCTAGACGTTCTGACCTAGTAACTATTAAGGAAAACCGATTAAGTGCATGACCTCGACGGGTGTATCTTAGGACTTAGTTTCGCAAAGCATGATAATATTTCCGTTACGCATTTGAAGTAATTAATTGCATGTTCATTATTCTGGAATGATTTATTTGGATGGATTGGTTGAAGTCGGTCACGTGTATATAGTGTGTGTGCGTGTGTTTATTTATCGTTTTAGGATGTTAGAAACCCCAAATCTAAACCCCCGTTAAATGATTTGTGCCAAGTGTATATTTGTTAATATTTATTTCTGTTTTGTTTACTAACATCTCTTTTAAGCGACTCAAGATGCAGAGACCCCTCCACGAGTCTCCGGACTGAACGATACCCCATTTACTTTATACTACATCTACACAAAAGAGGGTTTAATTGCGTCGGGCCCCTGTTGCTCGTGTATCTCGTATATATGCGCCCCGGAGGCCCGCGTCAGCCTACAAAGCTTGCACGTGAACTCCTACCAAGCTTACACGCAAACTGTGCAGCCGAATCAGTTTTGAGGCTGGGGATCGGGAGGGACCTGGCGGACTTGAAAATATCAAGAAAAGTAAGATCCGTTCAACACACATCCTGAGTACGGACTTGGGGGGACTAGGATCGAGTGCCCGTTGATAAATAACTGATCTATGAGCATTTTATATGTTAAGTCCCCACTCAAGACATGTCTTGAACGGGAACTTGGGAGACTTGTAGTCGGTAGTCAGTAAACTACCTTCCCCGCCCATAGACCACTCATGAAACTTGTAGACCGACATCCGGGCTACCTCGCCATAGTGAAGGATCATCAATGCAGCAACGGGAAGGTGCTCCTCCAAGCTCCACAAGAAGGCACCATGAGAGTATAAATGTATAGTCAGTCCCACATCGGAAGTATGTAAAAAGAGGGAACATTTCTTAGCTATAAAAGAAAGGCTCCCCCTATGTAGAAAAGAGAGAGATGAGATCTGATACACTCCACCCCGCGGGATAGATGAGATCTAATATAAACCTCACCCCGTGGGATGGGAAGCTCACCCCTCCCCCATTTGTAACCCCCCCCCCCCCCCCCCCCCCCCCCCCCCCCCCCCGTGCAGGATGGATACTCCTCCATCCCTCCCTTACTCCAGACCGCGCAGGATTGTTGTGAGGGATGGATGCTCTCGTAACCCCAAATGACTATTGGCAATGATAGTGAAATCTTAAATGGACGTAGCCATGTCCTCCGATAACATAGTAAACCATTATAAATATTTTGTCTTTGTGCGAAGCTTCTTGTATTGAATATTGACGAATAAATATGACCAAGAAAGTTACAAACTGGGAAAGTTGCCGAAGCCAATCAAAATTACTACATACATGTATGATACAAAAAGAAAAAAGAATTGACCATCAGAGTTCATTTTACTCTGACTTGCAGCTATAACATCCCTGAAAAGGCTGAGTATATGCACAATGAGGGTGCTTGATCATCTCCTCTGGAAGTTAAGGTACTTGATACCATATGCAAAGACGAAGAAGAAGAGGAGGACCCAACCAACATGAGCAACAACAACTGGTATGAGGAAGTCGTGGTCATAGCCCCAAGTCGCCTTAAGGAATTCATCCACTTTTACAGGTCCTTCAGCAGTTAAGATACTCTTATCGCTCCGATCACCGAATTGAGATGCAATGACACCATAGATTGTCCATGCAACTGGAGAACCCCAGTAGTACCACCTCCACCATATCGGGATTAGCTGCAAAATTGAGAATGAATATGTCAAGAATCGTAACATAATTAGCAAAATTCCATGTTTACAATTGTAACATTCCTAATAAGAGCAACTACTTCCATTCGTCTTAAGAAGAAAAGAATAAAACAAAACAAAAAAAGAATATTATAACATACGTACCGGTCTAGCAATGAGGAAACCAGAGAACAGATTCCAGAAACTCATGAAGAAGGACATGACAATTGCGGCTATTTGATGACCAGGAGTTAGGGCAACCACCATCATTCCATACATAGAGAAGTATGTAAAACACATGAATATGAAGTAGTAGAAGTACAAGAACTTCTCAATTTTGAATTCGTAGCCAATCATAGTGAACAGAAGAAGGGAATAAATGAAGGTTTGTATGGCAACATAAACCGTCTCAATGGCCACCTATGTCAAAAAATGTTCAATATAAAATTAATAAATATAAAACAAATCAGTACATATAATTTGGTGCAAGGCAAAAACAAATACAAAAGTGAGTCTAGGTTCGAATGTCTTACCTGAGCAAATGCATAAGGCAACTCGGAATACATTCCTGCTGCTCTTTCTCGGTAGAAAACTGTTCTCTCGATAGAAACTACAGATTGCACAGCAGAAGCGTTGCCCGCTCCAAGGAAGAGAACAGCAGAATAGGTTGCTCCCAACAGGTTAACAATATCTTGTTGTTTATCTCTGTTGAAAAATCATAGAAGTGAGAACTCTAGGATAGAACATTTATAGAAACATGGATCTTTTAGTTAAAAGTTCTTAAACTCACAGCACGTCTCCTTTATTCCAGAAGATGACACCAAAAAGTGCACCGATGACTATTGTTTGTAAAAATCTGATAGCATTGTAGTGCGAGTTCCTCCAGTAGGACCAGTGCTGTTTCCAAAAGCAAGCCTTGCACTGAGTTGGGAAGCTTTGCGAGAATTGGGTGGGGAAGTAAAGGTCCTTGGAGCCTGGGACTGGTGTGCTCAATTCCTTGATCTGGTCTTGAACGCTCCTGAACAAGTGACCGCAAAAATTGAGAACTCCAGCAAAATGAAAAGGCTACACTAAAACACAAATGAAAAGGCTACACTAAAACACTCTACATACCTATACAGCTCAGAGTTCGCATATACTTCAGCAAAATCAATGTTATTTTGAGCCTCAACTGCAGCAGAGCTGACCTCCAACATCCATGTAGCAGGATTGTAGCCGTCTTTGATCTTTGGAACTCCAGGAATGGCCTGCAAGAAGTTTTTGATATAGTTACTATTTGTTTCTATCCACAATATATTATTTCATATGGAGTTATTTAATCATTATAAAAAAAATAATCAAACTATCGAGAATGCAGAAATGATATAACTCCAGAGAATTAGAATTGAACTGAACACAAAAGCATGCATAAAGTTACCTCAAAATATTCAACAAGCTTGTGAGACCGGTCACCAAGTGGTCCAGCATAAATCACTTGTCCTCCTCTTTTCATTAAGAAAAGCTGCAAAGGAAAAGAAAATCAAGGTGAAATATGGAACTGGAGATAGAGAATTGTATTAGAAATTGGCATACTAATTTGAAAAGTTAATAATACCTCATCAAAAGCTTCAAAAATGTCAATGCTAGGTTGGTGAATGGTGCAGACAACGGTTCGTCCTGTATCGACTGTGTTTCTTACAGTACGCATAACAATTGCAGCTGCTCTAGCATCAAGCCCTGATGTTGGCTCATCCATAAAGATAATGGAAGGATTAGCAACCAATTCTACAGCAATGGTTAGCCTCTTTCTTTGTTCAGTTGAAAGTCCGTCAACTCCTGGTAGTCCAACTAAAGCATTCCTCAAGGGGTGAAGCTCCACCAAGTCCATAACTTCATCAACAAACATCTATAACCAAGAAAATCAGAGTCAACTATATAGCAATATCCACCAAGTCCACTGCTTTCATATTAACGGTTTACTAAATGATATACCTTTCGTTTGCTTTTGTCCACATCCTTAGACAGACGTAGCCAGGCAGAGTATAGCAGAGATTCATAAACAGTAACATATGGTGAATGAATGTCATTCTGTTCACAATAACCGCTAACCCGAGCAAATGTGGTCTGGTTTTTTGGGTATCCAGAGATGCTAATACTACCTTCTATATACCCACCAGTCTTTCTTCCAGCTAGAACATCCATCAAAGTAGTTTTTCCAGCACCACTAACACCAACTAATGCAGTGAGAATCCCCGGCCTGAATGCACCATTAACATCTCTTAGTAGTTGCAGTCGGTCCTCTTCAACACCTTGGGTCTTCATCTCCTGATAATGAAGCATGATTGTTACTACTAATAGATACAAGCATGTGTATTTTAAGTTGCTGCTATAGTCGATGGATTTTGAACATGCATATATTACACTCAGATTTGAAGCCTATACACTTTCTAATTCTGTTTCTTTATGGATTTCCAGAAAAGCTTTGTGGAGATACAAGAAAATCGGTATATCTTACCGCAGGCATATCCACATAGTAGTTCACATGGCTGAAAGCGAGCGAAAGGGGCTGGAAGGGCAACACCATTCCTCTCTTGGCTTGTCCATTTGAACTTCCTTCTGCATTTCTCACTTGCATATCAATACCTGTAGGAAAATCGCAAGTAGCCACGGTTATATATCTAGGTTAATTCATAATTTATAAGTATAAAAAGGAAACTTTCCAGTAAAGGGATTCAAGTTAGCTATACAGAAGATATATATTATTTCAACCTTCTGTCAATTGTGGCCTCCTCTTGGTTTCAGAGTCATCCTCTCCAATCAAAGTTTTGTTGTCACCAAGAGCTAAAATGAATTGTACAGAAAACAAATAGTTAGCACTTGCATGTATCCCTTATCATAACAGTAGATATATGATGAATGAAAGTTATTTTACTTACGGTTCAAGTAGGTCAGTGCAGCAATGAACATCAGATTGAAGATAAGAGAAAACACGAAGAGAGCTGCAACACAGATCCAATACCAAGATTCTGTAGTGTACAGGCCTCTTTGGCTGAGAAGGGCTTTCCCCACAGTGGGCTGAGTGGAGTTGATTGGTGGCTGTTCCAAGGATAAAATAAAAAGTTTTGTTACACTTAAGAGCTTGAGCCTATGATCAAGGTAGATTAAACTTCAAATTGTTATTATTGATGTATAGGAGCAAATCAACAGAGATTTAAGAAAACTTACGCCACCCCATCTATCATCAAGAAATTCATTAATAGCAATTGCATTCTGTCCATACATCATAGGTGAGACATAGTAGCCCCATATCATCCACGACTGGATGTCATCTGCACATCAAGATGAGAATTGTTTAAACATTTTGAAAAATTATAACAGTCTAATTGATACAAGCATTGAGTAGATAAAGGAGGCTGACCTTTAGCAACAACATAACCTCCAAGGACAAATACCAATAGCAGTGTAAATGAACCGATTGTGTTAGCAACCACAGGTGATCTTCCAAGAGCTGCAATGAAACGGAAGAGGGAGAGTGCCATCTGACTTATACCAATGAAAGCCAATAACTGTTTGAAGAACCTGCACATATTGAACACGGGTCAGACAAGAAAAAAAATGCTAGATTATTATTTTTAACAACACATCTAGCAATGAATAAAACCTCTGCAAATGATAACAGTAATAGAGTATCACTTACCTACTAGGATCAGGTGCAAATCCTATGGTGTAATAGGTAAAGATGATCCATATTGCAGATTCCAGCACTGAAACAGGAATTCGGGTCACCCAAATGGGCAATGCAAAAGCCCATGCTGGATAGAACAAGGCATCCCTCTGTTTAAAGAACACAGGAAGCCGGAAAACTGTCATTGCAAGCTCTGCCATTCCATTAAACATGACGTTAATAAGACTGAAAAACAGTGCCCCCCAATATTTTGCTGAATCAGCTTCTGTCCCAGATTTCATTTCCGTTCTTAAGAACACAGTCAACGCAATTGTAGCCATGATGGCAATCTGTGTAGTTTTGAAGATGTACACAAAAGAGTTCCGCTTCATTAAGAGCCATTCCCTTGCAAAGCATGCCTTGAAGAGCTCCATATTGGAAATTCCATACTTTTCCTTAACCAAAGCAGCAGGATGGGCATGTCTCTTGTCATAAGGAACTCTTAGTTCTTCCCCAAGCCGTTGGCCAACATGGAAGGAGCTGAACGCCTGAACAAAATCATCTACTGTGACTAACCTGTAAGGTTGGTTCTTCTTAAACCAGTATTGTTCTTGGTCCTTTTTTGAGGTCACTTCTTGCAAGAAGTCTGCAACACCTTTTCTGTCTGGGCATTTGAATCCCATATATTCGAAAAACTCAAGGACATTCTCTCGTGGGCCTTGATAAACAATTCGACCCTCCGAGAGAAGGATAACATCATCAAAAAGGTCATACGTCTCGGGTGCAGGCTGCAAGAGAGAGATGACCATTGACACATCCATAATGTGAACCATTTGTCTCATGTATTTGACAATCTGAAAGGTTGTGGAACTGTCCAGCCCTGTTGATATTTCATCCATGAAAAATGCTTTTGCTGGTCCAACCAACATTTCTCCTGCATTCAGGGGAACCAAGTCAAGTTAATATTGGGAATGGGTTTGATTATTAGTTATCATTCAACAATTTCCACGCAAGTAAAAAGTTGTTAATATATACATTTGCTCACAAATTCAACGAAAGATAAGAAAGCATAATCATTATGGAACAACAGTCACATACCAGTAGTGACACGCTTCTTTTGTCCACCAGATATTCCCCTTCTCATGTCATCACCCACCATAATATCAGCACAGATATCTAATCCAAGTATCTGTTCAAAGAATCAGAAACAGTCAGCTAGCGTGTACAATATACATTAGAAAATAAATGATAAAATTGAATCAACAAACCTTGAGAACATAATCTGTGATCAAACTTGTTTCCTGGCCAGCCACAGATGTGGCTTTCATGTATGCATCAATGGCAGGATCTGGTTTGATACCTGCATCTTTCTCCCGTCTAGACAACTCTGCTAGTATATCGTACCTTGTTCCAACTCCTAAGCAACGTCCGGAGAAATCAAATGTTTCACGAACTGTCATCTCACCATAATGAAGATCATGCTGGCTAATATAAGCAGAGGTTCTCTGAGGCACAAATTCATTAAATTCATGGCCGCAGTAAGTGACCTTCCCATTAACCTGTTTAGAAGCACAAGTTATTAATACAGATTCAGAACCAGACATGTAGGCACATAAAATACAGTTCACATAAGCTGTACACAGAGTAACAAATTACCTTAAGATCCCTATCTAGTTTGCCAGAAAGTGCTTTTAGCAATGTTGTTTTTCCTGATCCTGGAGGACCAAGGAGAAGTGTCATCCTGAAAACAAACAAAACAACAAGTTCATGGATGGAGCACAAAAACAAAACCACGTAGAATCAAACTCCATTTCAAGGATATGTTAACCAACTAGCTCTAGAACTTCAGTATTGATTTTTAGAAAAATAGATATCTTTCAAGAACTAATATGTAAAGTTTTCATATAACAGTACAAATGCAGCCAAGAGATTATTGAAATCTGCCAAACTCATATGCATACCTTGCTGGTTTGACAATACCACTAACATCTTGTAGAATCTTAACAATTCTCTTCTTCGATGGTGAAAGTCCAACGAGTCCCAGTATTCCCTAAGCACATAAACAGTAATTTAGATATCTAGAGATTCCCAGTTGGCACAAGATAAAGAGATAAGCTTCACTATACTGGTAAATGTCTTTGCAATACCTCTACTGCGTTCAAGGTGGAATTCCACAGAGTAGGAAGTGCTCTGGTGCCTACAAACGCATCTCCCTCAATTGCTAAATTCTGGAATCTAACCTCAACTTTAGGTACATCAATACCAACCCTGTTCCCCAAATCATACAGCAAAGTTTAAGCAACATATAAATCACAACTTAGCTAGCAATAAAGCCAGGCAACATACATCTCTGAAAAACAGACAGATTCAAAATTCAATTACCTGTCATTTCTGGCTTTGAGCTTCTTCAAGAACTTCTCATTGTCCTCCTCAATAACCTTGAGTATGCTCTCCATCAACTGCTTCTTATCAGAATCCCCAAGATTGGCAACATCAACTTCCTCAGCAACAACCCTTCCATTGCTCATAACATTCCTCAACATCCCTTTCCTCAACCTATCATAAGTCGGCAACCGCTCTATGGCGGCCCACTTGAGTTCCTCCTCCTCATCCAGCGTGTCCTGCCGCCCGCTCCGCTGAAACACGTCCGGCGCGTTCCACATTTCCCGGACACTCGTCGACCGCCAGCTCCCCCGGCTGCTCGACTGCCTCATTAAGTCTTCTCCGGCCAATGCCGCCGCCATCTTTTAATAACTCGAAAACCGATCAGCTCACTCGCTTTCTCCAAATTTCACAAAACGGGTTGTTAACTACAACCAAAATCTTTGGCACCCAGTAGTCGCTGGAACTTGAACAAAGAATAAACCACCCCGTACTAAAGAATCAATCTTTTGTCTTCCCAAATATGACTTCTTTACACTGAAAAAATATGGTATTCTTCACACCAAAGAAGAAAAAATGGGAGAGATATTTTGGAACGTTGAGTTGGGTAAGATCTTTATATAGACAAAGAAAGCGGGCAGCCATGGAAGACAGGAGACCGCATATTATATTGACAAAACAACACGTTCTCACTCATCTCTCTTTTTCAATTCACCGAATTCCTTGGTGGGTTGAATCAGAAGCAGATATGAAGTCAGCTGGTCAAAACGGTACTACTTCCAGTTCATGATAACGTGTGGAAAACACAAGACGACGAATCCAATGCTGCTCTTTTAAGGTAAAAAACTGGTTGTGATGTCTACTGTGAACTCAATTGCACGGTATCAACGGTAAATATTATTTTTCTTGTTATTTCGTCATATCGTTGAAAAATGGAAATGGTGTACAAGAATTGACTGCTGAAAACTGGGGACGTGTGTTGTAAATGCTGACCCAATAAATAATAGATGCTTCTATTGGACCTGTACTGCAATTTCCACGAGGGATGGGTTGTCTGAGTTCTACTTTTTCTTTGTTTTTATGAGAAAGCTAGCAACAATCATGTAACAAACTATTCTTTTCTTTAACGTTTTTTTGGTTAGAAAACATTGATGGGAATCGTTGGTGGTGCAACGTTTCTTATTCTATATTTTGTTATTGAAGTTGAACATAAGAACCAAAATAGGGACTGTATCATCCAATAATCCAAAATGTATGGGTGCTTCAGAAACGGAATATGGATTGTTAACGGTTGTGGGATGGATCAAAGTGAAATCTATGTTTGAAGGAGAGTTCGAGGTAGTGGATAACACGGCAAGTTGGCATAAGAGGATTGTTGCGGACCCACCCTTGTTGAAGAATGAAGGGGATGAGGAAGAGAGGGTGAGGATCCAACACGGTAGGGGTCACTCTAACCAATTTATAGTGGAGTACGGTTATTGGGATGTGCAAATTTTTTTACTGAATCTCATTCTATTATAAATTATTAAATAACATATATATTCTCATACACAATGACTATTAAGAACAATAATTATACAAAATGAAATATTATATTATTTCTCTAGACTTTCTAATTCAATAATAATTGATTACATTCTTTATTATTTTCTTTATATATTTTCGTTTTCCAATTTCTTTTTATTAAAACATATATATATATATATATATAGTTCATAAGAGCTAAAACAATGATCAAATATCGATCATGTGACATAAAATTTTGTATTATCATACATGTTGAACGCATATACTTGCAAGGTGCATAAATATTTTTACAAAAAAATAAAAAGTTATACCTATTTTATACCTTATAATAAAAATTTGATTATAGAAAATATATATTTATTAAAATAATTTATTATAAAGTATAAAATAGAGATCAAATTTTTCAAAATAAAAAAACAGAGAAAAAATAACACGTACAAAAGAGAAAAATAAAAGTTAAAAAGATATATAGAATAGTTCATGATAAAACATTTTCTTACATGAAAAAAAAATAATCAACAAATGAAGGTAGGGATAATGGATGTTCAAGAACAAAAAGGTAAAAAAACAAACAAACAAACAAACAAACAAACAAAGAATGAGAGATCTATTGAGTGAATAAGAGATAAAATAAATATTTAATTGATATATATATATATATATATCAATAAATAACTAAGGTTATGTTAGAAATTTGAAATGAGCTCTAGTAAGAAAATATTTATATTAAAAAGTAAAATGGAGGTGTAAATAAAATAAGAGGTATATTGAACAAATTTAGAGGTCCTAATATCCGTTATCCATTTTAAAGTAAATGTATTTACTATTTCACTTTTTTTAGATTTAAAACTTTTATACTCACTCCAAGTCTGCTACACGTTAGAGAAAAATCATGATTAGCCCAGTTATTACATTTTTAATTTCAAATTCTTTTTTCTTTTCTTTTTTCGGAATTAACCATAAAACCTAATTAACTATCCAATAACAAAACCGCAAACGCAAAACCCCATACTATAAACCAAAAACCCTAAAAGACAATCTCATGAATGGAAGGAACTTAGCCTGTTTACATCACATACTCTTCTATTAAGGTGTAACATGTTTTCAATGGGAACTTACTACATATCTTTCAACAATGAATCTCACAACTCTTCTGTAAACCCAATAAGAAAAATAATAATAATTGAGATGCATAGTTAACCTCGAGGCATTCCTAATTATGATACTATTTAGGCTCTAAGTGAAATAGCATTTATTTATACATAATGTATATGGTTCGACCACTAATGTCGGTAAACCTCAGCAGTGACTAGTCATTTTGTAGGTAACCATATATACGTAAGAGGTTACATACCGCAAATGAAGCATGTCATTAGGAGACGCGCAGCAATGCATCTCAAGGAGATTGCGACCTGTTTTATGGTTAAGCCTTCTTCACACAGTGGATTTTTTATCATCAATTGTTTAATTAGACTCATGTAAATTCAGTGTGATGTCTTATAATTGTCCAAAATTAAGAAGCTAATGGTTTAAGTGTGTCTCGCATTACCAACCCTCCATGGACATGCATGGTCATACTGATTTGGAATTACCGAAAGCTTTAGATTTTGGATCCCCCTAAGCTATTTAACAAATTGTCATCTTGTATAAGACGTTGAAAACTCTACCATACTCACCAAGGGTGATCTCACACGTCCTTTGGGTAAGGCAAAAGGCCTATACGCCACTTTGGAAGCTTTGCATATGCCAAAACTGCAAAAGCCAAAAAACTGATTTTCTGGACAGTCAACTTCGTACAAGCTTTGTGATCAGCTCCGGATGAACTAGAACACGTGTTTTATATGGTTAGAAAGCTCTCTAAGACTAGTTTCCAGATCATCTTGTGGTTCGTCCATACCTATTTTGTAGACGAAGTTATGACCGTTTTAGTTCACCAAGGTCAGGATGCACGGGAGAATTATTACACTCACGGATTGTTACATCTTTTTAATCATTCTAAATGGTTCAAATGGAACTATTTACTCATATATCTACTCTCATTTAGTAGGTATGTCTCGACGAAACATTGAGTGACTTGCAGTTAATGGAATTACCCACCAGATTCTAAGGAACCGGTAACTAATTCTTGATTTAGTGTCTTGTAAATCTTTTGTTACTACGATGATTGGATAATCACCGGTCATTTATAGATGTGGTTTAAATCGATTTTTGGTGCCTCATGGCACCATGATCCATATCACATGTGTCCTCTATGTATTGAGAGGTAATCGAACTTTGTTATGTTTCAAGAACAAACACGCCAAAGGTTACCATATGAAACTCATTGTGAGAATGGAAAAAAAAAAAAATTTGTGTAGACTTCTCATGAGTGCGAATGAGAGTGCACCATGGAGAGAAACATGAGTCAATTTAGTGGACTATATGTCACTATGATTCGAATATCAAATCATATGTTGTCGCCAATAAAGTTATTTTGGGACACCAACTCATACAAACTATGGCATGACCATTTAGGTCATCCAGGAAGAGATATGATGGTCTAAATTTTGTGAGCTTCTCATGGATATCCCATCTTCCGCTCAAAACGAAAACACTTGGGAACTAGTATAACCAAAGACTAAGGTGACAACGGCATGGTTGTAAATGGCAGCCACTGACACTAGTGGATTACGATTCTTAGCCTACGGAATATTTCCGTCGGTTAAGAAACATATTCCGTCTACTAAGAACTTAGTCGACGGAATAGTCGTCGACTAAGATCCGTCGGCTAACCGTCGTCTGCTAAGACAATAGCCGACGGAAACATATATTTCCGTCGACTAAGTTATATCTTAATCGACGGATCTTAGTCGACGCCTATTCCGTCGACTAAGTTATTGTTTCCTAAACGACGGAAAAAATCCGTCGGCTATATTTCCGTCGATTAACATTTACCTAAACGACAAAAGGCTTCCTTCTTTACAGACGAAATATTCCGTCGGCTAGGATTCCAGTTTCTTAAACGACGGAAAATTAGCGTCGGTTAAGATCTAGCCGACGATACGGTCCTCTTTCTGTTTATTCTTAGCCGACGGAAAATAAAATTTTACGTCGGTAATGATTATCTTATACCGACGGAAAGTATACTTTGTCGTCGACTAAGAAGGTCAACGGTCGGTCGTTATTCATTCTTAGCCGACGGAAATGAAATATTCCGTCGGTAAGGTTTATACCCTTACCGACGGGTTTTCAATTTTCCGTCGACTAAGGTGAGTCAGAATTTTTTTTTCAGAATTGTTTTTTCACAATTTATTATTTGTTTTGGTTTTTAATTTTTTTACTGATAAAGTAGATATTTGTTTCGGTTGTTTTAGAAATAATGATATTAAAACTAAATATATAGATCGAATCATTAATAATATAAAAATTATGCATTAATAATTAAAATTGTGTTCATACAAACTAAAATTTGACTAATAAAAATTCAAAAACTGATCTTCATCAACAAATGCCGAAGACGACTGAGTAGGAAGAGGAGGTGGAGACGACTGAGTAGGAGGAATCGAAGATGACTAAGGAGGAGGAGGAGGACCCGGAGAAGAATGAGGAGGAGCCGTAAAAGGCGGAGGAGGAGGAGCCGGACCTTCAGGTTCTAGACCTAGGCGAGAGAAGATCTGGTCCATCCGTGAGTTAACAGTAGTGTACTGATTACGGTACCACACAGACTCGGCCTCAGCTCGCTCAGTCCGCTCCTTATACTCACGGACCTCTTGTTCAAGGCGTTCAATCCTTTCCCTGTCTTGATTTGGAGGAGCACGACTCCGCAAGGTCGAACCGGACGAGGACTAGCTCAAGTCTCGCTCACCTGCTCGTCCCATCCCTCGTATCTCCTTCCCTTTGCGCTTGTCCAACACAGCATCCAACACATCAATTTGTTGTGTTTGAATGATCTCCATCATTTCCTCCTCTGTAGCTTCCGGATTTATCTTCTTCAAGTCTGTCTTTCGGCTTTCGACCTCCGCAAGCATCTTCTCCTGCATAAACAAAACACCAAGGAATACACCAACCACATAATTCAACAACAATTACACCAACACCAACACCAACATATTTCTTAATTAATACTAAGTATCCAAATCAAAGAGACATAATTAATTAAATAATTAAAGGAAATACACTTACATATTTCTGGGTGGCCACTTCGTCACCGGGTCTCACATAACTCGCCTCGAATCCCTTGATGATCGGCAAGGGCTCACCTTTGTTCCTTAGATCCTCCATGATGTAGACAATAGGAGAAGAACCGCTATGGTGGTGCATCGTCTTCTTACCACGGTTCTTCTTGTTCGCGTTCGAGAGTTTCTAATACGCGATATAAATAAAATATCAGTAATTATATTTTTTTATTTATTAAAAAAATAAATAATAATATTTTATTCTATAAACCTAAAACATGGCAATAAATAGCATAACCGAACCCACAAAATCATCATGCATAATCGTCGGCAATGTTAAGTTTTACAATTTTAATTTTTTTAATAAGAACAAATTTAATAATATATTATTCTAAAAATGCTTGAAAAAATATATTATTGTAACAAAATTAATAATATATTACTCCAAAATATAGTGGTCAACATTATCACCCAAAAAAAAAAGCAATATACACATACCTTGAACGCGTCGCTCTCAAAATGCGTGCAAAGAAAGGTCCACTCATCCTCCCTCCCATAGAACTCCGTCGGCATCCCTTCTGGTCCATGCTCCTGGTAGACATTGTGACACTGCCACTTCCACTCCTTGTACCTAGCCTGTGCCGTGTCCATGATCCGCCTCACCGTCACAATGTCATTGTTGTCCCACATGTACCATGGCTAAGAAATAAAAATAAATTAATACATCAACAAAAGTATTAATTGAAAACTATTCAAATAAACCAAACTAAGTAAATTAATTTTTATGTACTTACCGACAATGCGTTCCACACCTTCCACTGTTCCGATTGCTCAAGGTCGTGGAACGTCCTAGCCCTCGTTCCAACCAGGCTACGTATGGCCGACCCAATGTCCTTGACCAAAAGACTGTTGACCCCTTGAACCTTAGGCCCTTTCATACGAGGGCAATACTCTATCGGTATCTTCCCCCCTAGCTTCTTGCATAACGCCTCCGTCGCCTTTCCACACACAAAACCCCGTTTCTTTTTCGGTGGGGGACCTACAATAAATAAAACAAAATATTAGGTATCATTTGCAAAAAAGATTCAAGTTAATATAAGTAAAAGAATAATAATTTTTTTATTTTAAAACATTTATTATTTTAAATAAATATGGATTACTACAAGAAAATTAAGCCTTTTAATCATGCCAAGAAAATTAAAAAAATAAACGATTTTTTTATTATTTTATTTAAAAAATATTATTTTTTTTATTTAAAAAATATCATTACCTGTAGTGGGGGCCTTTGCTTTACAGCGGGCACTAGGAATGGGCCTGCTGGTTTCGGAAGCCGATGTGGACGACGCTTCAGTGGTTCCGGTCGTCGCCCCAATAGTGGAAGTCGTATCGGATGGTATAAAGGGCGGCCTGATGAGCAAAGGAGGAGCCCCTGGTGGTACTCTTCCAGGCGGCAAAGGTGTGGGCTGGCTGGCAGTAGCCTGGTTACATAAGGCCGCCATCATCTGTTGAGCCCTCTCCGAACGTTGCTTCCTCTTCCCAATGATCGGCATCTTTAAACATAACAAGTTAATTAAACATGTGATGGGTATAAATTCTTACATACCTCAATTCATGTAAAAATCTATCCTATATTAACAAGTTGTACCTACATGATATATCCCATTCCTATGTCTTTACCTATCTATACATTATGTGCAGTCAATAATTCCATTCTCTACATTTTCTAAAATCAGAGACACAAAACAAAATCCACCGGCAGCATAATGACACAAACATAACCAGCTAAATGTCTGCCTGCATATCCTTCCACACTAATACTTCCACTAACTTCTAATCTCTTATAATTTACCAAATCGAAAACCAAGTTCATATATGATCTCCGTCGACAAACTATCAATTAAGGGCATTCATGCACACTTTCTAAACAATTCACAACATTTCTCCACAAATCAAACACATATATTACTAAACAAACAGAGATATGAATTCATCAATAAATGAGTTGAACTGAAGAACAAACGAACAGAACCGGCATACAGAGATGAATTCATCAATTCACAGAGTAAGAAAATCGGAGAGTTTAAGAGACTAACCTGCCAAACACAACGGAGGACGACAGGTGGAGTTTCGGTTTAGGTGGAGGAACTGGTGAGGGTGAGGGCGAGAAAGAGAGAGAGAGAGAGAGAGAGAGAGAGAGAGAGAGGCGGTCGGACGGGTTCCCTTAGGGTTTAGGTCGGCTGGGGTGGTGATGTCTAGGAGGCGGTGATGGGTGTAGGAGGCGGTGGAGGAGGCTCGGATTGGGTGGAGGAGGTTCGGATTGGGTGGAGGAGGCTCGGATTGGGTGGAGGAGGTGAGTGTCCTAGTCGGTTGGGGTGGAGGTGGGGGGTCGGACGAGGTGGCGTTGACGGTGGTGGTCGGGTGGAGGATCGGAGCTCGTCGGCAGCGGAGTGGAGGCGATCGCGAGATCGAACAGAACAGAGAGATCGAACAGAACAGAGAGAAGAAACGTCGACGAGATAAGGTTTTATAGTAACTTAGGCGACGGAATATGAAATTCGTCGGCTAAGAAAATTTCAATTTTCCCGGAAAAAAAAAGCGCAATGATAAACCGCCAAAATTTTCGTCATCTTAGTCGACGGAAAATAAATAATTCGTCGGTTAAGAAAGTCCAAGTCGACGGAAAAATAATATTCCGTCGGCTAGGAAAAAAAGAAATTCTTTCTTATTTACTATGACTTCCCGATCTATAATTCCTAACAATGCGTTCATGACCAAATCTGCAACAAGAATAGTAATAATGGGAATTGAAAACCTAAGGAATTACGTAGGTGGGAAAAAATTCAGCTCCATCTGACAAAGATAAGGGCTCGATCCGTCCGGTCAATCGGCGCGGTCAAACCCCTAAACGGACGGAAACGGCTATTCGACCCTCCAAATCACGTAATCTGGCCGGACCTTCAACTGAGAATAGTTTCCAATCGACGAGACTCTTACGGGGCTATAAAAATTTGGTAAAAAATAAATACCCGGGATAGGGCTACCACTAGGTAGAAATAAGAGAATTTCGTTGACCGGAACAACCGGCACCGAAATTTTACCGGAATATCTTCATTTTTCACGGGTTGACGTATTTCACCGTTCCGGTCATATCTTATTTCACGACTTTTTTGCGTTTGAGGCTTCTACGTATACGTTGTCTTCAAAACGACACTTAAACTCGACACTTGTATAAAAAAGTTATACAACATTAGTACATATAACGTGAGTTTGGTGATCGGAGAAGAGGAACTGAAAACCTACCGTCAGATATGACCAGCATAACGAATTACGTAGGTGGGAAAAAATTCAGCTCCATCTGACAAAGATAAGGGCTCGATCCGTCCGGTCAATCGGCGCGGTCAAACCCCTAAACAGACGGAAACGGCTATTCGACCCTCCAAATCACGTAATCTGGCCGGACCTTCAACTGAGAATAGTTTCCAATCGACGAGACTCTTACGGGGCTATAAAAATTTGGTAAAAAATAAATACCCGGGATAGGGCTACCACTAGGTAGAAATAAGAGAATTTCGTTGACCGGAACAACCGGCACCGAAATTTTACCGGAATATCTTCATTTTTCACGGGTTGACGTATTTCACCGTTCCGGTCATATCTTATTTCACGACTTTTTTGCGTTTGAGGCTTCTACGTATACGTTGTCTTCAAAACGACACTTAAACTCAACACTTGTATAAAAAAGTTATACAACATTAGTACATATAACGTGAGTTTGGTGATCGGAGAAGAGGAACTGAAAACCTACCGTCAGATATGACCAGCATAACGAATTACGTAGGTGGGAAAAAATTCAGCTCCATCTGACAAAGATAAGGGCTCGATCCGTCCGGTCAATCGGCGCGGTCAAACCCCTAAACGGACGGAAACGGCTATTCGACCCTCCAAATCACGTAATCTGGCCGGACCTTCAACTGAGAATAGTTTCCAATCGACGAGACTCTTATGGGGCTATAAAAATTTGGTAAAAAATAAATACCCGGGATAGGGCTACCACTAGGTAGAAATAAGAGAATTTCGTTGACCGGAACAACCGGCACCGAAATTTTACCGGAATATCTTCATTTTTCACGGGTTGACGTATTTCACCGTTCCGGTCATATCTTATTTCACGACTTTTTTGCGTTTGAGGCTTCTACGTATACGTTGTCTTCAAAACGACACTTAAACTCAACACTTGTATAAAAAAGTAATAATAATAATAAAGGCCGTGAACATTTGACGCAAAGTGTGTTCCGATCAATATATATGAAAATGTAATTGTTAATACATCGATCTCCGAAGTTATGCAAATTCATAATAATAAACCAATGAAAGTTAAGTTACATCCCCAAATTAATTTAATCATACTCATCTTCATAATCTTGGTCTTCGGGATCATCATCCTCCTCGAATTCCTCTGAATCCTCATCTTCTTCGTCCTCGTATTCGTCATCTTCTTCGGGTTCGGGCATAGTAACTTCAATGTAACCTGTAATGGCCGGAACGTGTTGGTCGTTGACGCGAATGTCCACGTCATTGGGAATTACAGGTGGAGTTTCCTCTTGATATGGTTCGTTCGGTACAGAGCTCGGTTCCGTACCCTCATCCACTCCCAATGTAGCTGCACTCCATATATTCCTATGTGACATTACCTGCACCACTTTCCAACCCTCACCCATAGCCAGATCATCAAGATAAAAGACTTGTTGTGCCATGACGGCAATAACAAACGGCTCATTCTCATACCATGAAGTGTTTGTGTTCACTGATAACAAACCATGGTCTGTAACCGTACTCCTGTAAACATTTGGGTCAGTATTGAACCATTTGCACTTAAACAACACAACCGGCATACGGTTCCCGTAGATTAGTTCGATAACGCTGATAAGCACCCCGTAGTAGTTGTGAGACTTGCCCTCAACCATAACTCCATTGTTTTGAGTGATGCGACCATCATCTCGTTCTGATGTCACAAACTTAACCCCGTTAACAAAACATCCCGCATGTGCTCTGTGCTTTAGCGGTCCGCCAGCCAAACAGTGCAGCTCGGGGTCGTAAAATTCACATTGGTTCTGTTGAATATGCATCATCTGCAAAATAACGCAATTTAGTCAAACAAAATGATGAGAAATACATTAAATTTATAAGTAACTTAAGAATAACGTACCCAAATCGGGAAGTAGTCAGGAAAATCTCTCTTGTGAATGGCTTCATTCCCATTTTGCCTGCTCAAATGTTTCTCCAGATAATCCTCCAATTCATCGCAATGTTGAAGGACGCACCAATGAGCCTCCTTCAATTCTTCGCGACTCAATCTGTATTCCCTACCTAGCCTGCCATACGGTTGTACTTCGTCGGAAACAACTGATAAATGGAATTGATTTCCCCCTCTTGAAGATTCCCCTCCCGTGTGTTCATCATTAAGATATGTGTTGTAGAAGGTTACACACTCACTAGAAATGTAAGCCGCCGTGATCGAACCTTCAGGGAAACGTTTGTTCCTGTTCGTCTTCTTGTAATCTCCAAGTTGCCTACAAAATAAAAAGTTATTGCAAAAATTCATGTTATGTGAGACTTTATTGACAAAAGTATAGACTGCATACATACCTCTCGTTTGGATAACACCAGATATATTGTACCGGACCTGTAAGCAACACTTGTTCAGGAAGGTGGACCATGAGGTGGACCATGATGCTAAAGAAAGTGGGGGGGAAGATCCTCTCCAGCTTGCACATGATGTACGCAATATCGTCTTGCAAGGACCGGACCTCTGACTTTTTTAGCTCTTTAGCACATAACCTCTGAAAAAAGTTGGACAAAGCCACCAACGTGTCAACCACATCACTCTGCAAATACGGGCGAATGACCACAGGAAGAAGACGTTGCAGGAGAACATGACAGTCATGGGTCTTCAACCCGATAATCTTATTTTCCCCCATCTTAATACATCGAGCTATATTTCCGGCATACCCACTAGGATACCTAACCTCACGAAGCCACTTAAATATCTCCGACCTCTTATTAGGAACCACCGTGTAGCCTGCTTGAGGCATTACATGTTTGCCGGTCTTTTTGTTTAGCTTTATCCATAGCTTTCGACGTATACCCATCTTTTGAAGGTCAGCACGAGCTTTGGCGGTGTCTTTGGTCTTGTCTTTGATGTCTAGAATTGTTCCAAGGATGCTGTCACAAACATTCTTCTCTATGTGCATGACGTCTAAGTTGTGTCTGATCTTCAACGTCGACCAGTAAGGCAACTCAAAGAATGAACTCCTGTGCGTCCAATACTTAAACTCTTCAGGGGTGGGAGGATTCTGGTCATTTACATACCTAGCGCTGCTCAAAATTCCAAACCAGTGCTGGTTCAGCATATCCAGAATCCATTGACCAGACCTCCCTTCGGGTTTCGGGCCATGCTCAACAGTCCCATCAAATGCTTGTGCATCGTACCGCCACGGGTGATCCGGTGGAAGCCATCTACGGGATCCTAAGTAAACAATTTTGTGGGCATGATGACTGGAATTGACCTCGTCTATACATACAGGGCACGCCTTGTATCCATGGGTAGTTTGACCAGACATCATCCCGTAAGCAGGAAAATCATTGACGGTAAAAAGAACCGCTACTCTCATGAAGAAGTAAGTCTTACTATACCTGTCAAAAGTATGGATTCCATTTTCATATAATTGTAGGAGCTCGTCGATTAATGGCCTCATGTACACGTCCAAGCACTTTCCTGGAGAATACTTGCCCGGAACTAACATAGTAAGAAAATTATACTCCGTCCTCATGCACATGTTTGGAGGCAAGTTGAGCGGAAATGCTATCACAGGCCATATACTGTAAGAGTTATTCATGTCTCCAGTAGGATTGAATCCGTCTGTTGCTAGTCCAAGTCTGACATTTCAACATTCAGAGGCAAAATCAGGAAATGAACGGTCAAAGTGATTCCAAGCCTCCCCGTCTGCGGGGTGTGTGAGATTATCCGGATCTACTCTAGGCCTATCCGGCTCTTGCTGGTGCCTTTCGTGGTGCCATCTCATATGCTTGGCCGTATGTGAAGACATGTAGAGACGTTGTAGACGAGGACCCAATGGGAAATAGCGAAGAACCTTCCTAGGAATGGGGTTTGTCTGTCTAGAACGAGCGTGTGGTTCATACCTCGGCTCATAGCAGTGTGGGCACTCAAATGCGTCCTTATAACCTTTGTAGTATAGGATGCAGTTATTGACGCATGCATCTATCTTGATGTACTCAAGACCGAACTCACTCAAGATGCTTTTGACCTTGTCATAATTTTCTGGACAGTTGTTGTCAGCAGGAAGCAACTCCTTCAGAAGTGCAATGTCATCGTTAAAACAAGCAACGGTCTTGTTCCTCTTCTTTTTGATACTCATCTGCTTCATGACAGTTTCCAATACAGTATGCTCACTTCCGGGGTACAGTGGTGTCTGTGCTTGCTGCATAAGCTTGTTGTAACTATTATAGCCACTACTGCCGACCTGGGAGACATCAGGGAAGGTTGTATTGTTGTTGTCCTGTGGAACACTTCCATCGTATGCTGAGGCGGACGGAAATGCATCGTTTAAGAAATTCATCACACCAGGGTCCCCAAAATTGGCACTAGAGGAAGACTCGCCCTGGTTACGTTGTGCTTGAATATCTACAAGTGTGGGCATATGTTCACTTGCTTCGCCGTGCCATGTCCAAGTGGTATAACTGGGACAAATACCGTATTGTGACAGGTGAACATACATGTCCTCAAAAGTTACAGAATTGGCAGATCTGTTGCGACATTTTCCGCATGGACAAATGTGGAAAAGTTGTCCAGGAGAAGTCTTGCCACGGACAAACTCGATAAATTCAAAAATTCCTCTCATGTATCGCGGATGCCCTCTATGTAACTGCATCCAGCTCCTGTCGGCCATGTTGTAATTAACCTGTAATAAAAGGGGAAATGAAAAATCTAACTATAAAAATACTGCGCGCTCACGTAAACAACGGTACGTATTCACCACAAAAACATAATGTGACGAAAATAACTGATTTAAACAAAAACATCATCAAATCAAATATTTAATTTAAGACCATATATATATATATATGCATGAAAATATCGATATCATCACGAAAATAAATGAGTAAATATATCTAAGCACAAATTGAAAATAAAAAATTTAATGTAAGCATAAACAAAATGAAATATATATATGATCTCAAACACAAATTTAATATAATCGATCATAAACGAAAATATTATCATGAAAATAAATATTGTTTTAATATATCACCACGAAAATATCATCATCAAAATATCGATCATTTAATACACATCATGATTTACATAAAAAAAGATAATGATCGAAAGAAGTTGATCACATACATAATATATATATATATATATATATATATATCTATATACATACATTGATTTAATAAACATCATCATTTTCTGCTACAACATATATAATATAATCTATATATATACATATATGATTTGCATAAACAAAATTAATATATACAATCAACAAATTAAAAATTCACACACATATATATACATCCATATATATATATATATATATATATATATATACAAAATATACGTATACATGCATATATATATAATCAATAATCCACACACAATTAATATATATAGAATATATTAATCAAACCATATATATATAATTAATCGTATATATGTATATATACACACACACACAAACACACAATAAAAATACAAATTAAACGAATATAGCCGGAGAGTCGCCGGAAAATATGACCGGTGAACTGAATTCCGTCGAAAATGTAAAGGTTGAAGAATATGTACCAATGATCAAAATGCTAGCTAGCTAGATTAGTTGCTTGAACTTCAATTCATGGCGAGAGGTGTTTCGGCGACGTCGAGAGGTGTTTTATTTAGAGCAAGTGATAGAGAAAGAGGTTTTTGCAGGAATGATATATTCTGTGCCGAGCTGGGTACCTGAAGATTCCTTCTGCGCGTGCTCAGAGAATAATTCAGCTTTATCTTCTTAACCGACGGAATTTTCCGTCGACTTAGTCTTACTTTGTCGACGGATTATTTTTCTTAGTCGACGGAAGATGTTTCCGTCGACTTAAAACATCTTAACCGACGAATACTTACCGACATGAGTTATCCGTCGACTAAGATTTACTTAACCGACGGAAATTCCCGTCCAAAATTTTCCGTCGGATAAGAAAATCATAGCCGACGGATCTGTTCACCCTTCCTACGAAACTAGGTTCGTTGGCTATGAAAATCTTAGCCGACGGAAGTTAATTTTTCCGTCGGCTAAGATCTATAATCCGCTAGTGTGAGAGACATTGAAGTCACCCGCCCACGGCTCCGACATCTTAGATGCCGCTCGGCCACTTCCTCGAGCAATCGAGGCATCCTGACTTCCTCTGATGATGAGTCGATGAATTTTTTCGATGCTCATCGTTTTATTTTATAAAGCTTGTTCTTTAGCTAAATTGGAGCGAGACCCTCCTACACACAAAAGAGAACATTTCATTCTTACAACAAATCCAAAGAAGGATTATGTAGACAAATACAACCAACTTGCGGACACCTTATATGTCAAGACCCGTCTTGAATTTCACCCCGAAACCCGAGATGAGTCCTGCGGGGACCACCTCCAAGGAAAATTTACTGAAGACTCGGCAAACCTCCCTCGAAAATGGACAACCCTAACTTATAAGAATTTAAGAACCACCTTTTTACTCCAAAATAAATCCTCCGCTACAACCCAAAAGTAGCCAGAATATAATACACAAGAATTCCAACAGTATTCAGAGCTACTAAAAATAAAATAATACACAGCGAAAGCTAACAAACCCCTAGTAGATTAAACAGGTAACCTACTGGCAAAATGTAGCGGATAGATGGGTGACTATGCCTCGACGTCTTCTTCTAGACCTCACGCGAACTCTGCAGACTGGACATTTTTAAAAACGAAGAGCCCAGGGGAAAATATTCAACACGTCAGAGTGAGTGGACAAAACGATTCCGACAACAAATAAATATGTCCCTAAAAATGCATTAAAAAAAAACGCTTCATCAACGACAAAAACAAAAGCTCCACTGGAAAGATTCTGAACTGGGGTCCAGCCTGGCTAAACTCCCAAACTTTAAGAAATTGCCTCTCAGGCTAGGATATTATATATTTTTGTATGTATGTACACGCGCCTAACTCTTTGTACGATATCTATGAAAGACTTGAAAAATAGATACCATACAAATCTACTACGCTTACGTCTAGCGCTCACGTCACCCCATACTGGAATTGTACCTCAGGCTAGGGGAATCGCCCGAGTGGTATATATACGTGCTTACTCCTTGTACGAAATCTATGAATGAATACGAAAATAGAAAGTCGCATAGGGCTACGACGCTCGCGTCTAACACTCACGTCACCCTATACCGGAATTGTACCTCGGTATAGGGGAAATCACGTATAGCTAGCTAGCATTTAATCATATACATACTATTCTCATATAAGAGTATAATCACCGAAATTCTCAATTTCGGGAAATATCAAACAACAGAAAATCATTCAAAACGATGAAGCATTTCGAACACATTAATTAAAACAAAGGTCCACTCACAAGTTAGGCCTAAACCTGATGTCGGTCGGAGGTCTCTTCCGCTCGAGCCTCCTCACGTCCTTTTCCAAATAAATAAAACCTTAAATAAAACACCGACGCTTAAAGCAAAACAGGCATAAATAAATATGCTTCGCGCGCTCAACCATGCCTAACACTCCAAAATCTTAAATCCACCGCCAACCTCAAAACTTCACAAAAGTTACCGACATCCTCAAAATTACCTTCCAACAAATAATATCCAATGGCCGGATTCTAACTTAATAATCAACCAAAAATACCAAACTTTAACCATTCTCAAACCTATCCAAAACTCCTCCAAAAATTCTAAAATTTATTCCATTAAACTCCTCACATTTTTTCCCACCAAAAACATTTTCTCGGCGGCGGCTCCGCCGGCAGCGGCGGCCCACGACCAACTCCGGCGACCTCCGATGCTCTCCAGAATTTGGCAGCATCTTCCTCTCAACCTCCTCTACAACATTCATAACTATCACAAACTCCTATTCTAAGCCTAACCATGCCAATCGAACAAAAACACACATAAAATTTCAACTACCGATTTCTTCTTACCTAGCTGGAGATTGAGCGAGCCCTTTGGAGGGATTGAAACACGAGAGAAGGGCTTTCTTTTAAGCTATAGCTCGCCGACTATGGCGGCCGGAGGAAGGAGTTCCGGTTAGAAAACTCTTCCCGGCAGTCGGACCTTTCAACGGCCTTTTCTCCCTTACGGCGGCGCTAGAAGGGCTGCCACCGGTCTAGAATTGAAGTTGGGACGAAGAACGATAGATCGGGACTGGTGCGGCGGTCTTTGGCGGCCGGACGACGGCGGTCGGGCTCGGGCAATTTTAGGGCAGAAACGGGTCGGGGAAGAGAGAGAGGGCGCGAGCGGGAGAGAAAAGAGAGAGAAAACATTTGGGCTTGGCCCGCTCTGGGTCCAACACCTCAAATAAACCCAAATCCAAAATTCAACACCTAAAAAATAATACCCCAATAAAATTACCTTTTACTAGCAAAAATTACCATTTTTACCATCGTCAAAATTTTTTCCTTAGAATAATCTCACAAAATAATCGCCCCCTACAACTCTCTGGGGATCAATTATATTTTACACTTAATGACGAACACGGTAAAATTCTTATTACCACTATGCCAGTAATAAAGGTAAAAATTATAGGTCGGGGCGTGACATTATATGTTTTTATGGTGTTGGTTGAAATGCTAACAGACCGGTCATGTGTCACTATTGTCTACTTATGCTGCTTATACTTCTACAGGCTCACTACCCATTCTTAAAAAAGTTTTCTTCAAAGAGTTGATGACTAGTACATATCAACAAGTATTGATATTTATAACATATTTGGTCTCACAGAAAATGACTACGATAATAGTCTTGAGATTGGACAATGTGCACCAATACATCCGTTACGATTATTTCGCATGCAACTTTACTAATTCGTCCACGACCCACTTTCATTGAATTTATTGCACGACAGCTCGTAACTGTGTGCAACGATTGACACGAAATTGTAATCCTTGAGCTCAACAGGATTGAAACGGATCTTCAATCCTTGAGTTCGGCAAAGTGTCAAATTGCACTGCCACATTGCCTAATGATGGGTTCTCTGAGATGAATAAGTTTTTAGGTTGGATATGAATCTCCACTTATAGTCTGCATATGTAGACTCCTTGACAGACGATCTCTTTTACCGCTATATTTGCGGATTGTCACTTTAATGAGATAGTATTTCCGCCGTTAGGGGGAGATACAAACACAAGTGTTCAAGTGGACCGACGTGAATTGTAGTTGTGTGTCCCCACTGAGTCTCATCTTGATCTCAAATACTAAAAGTATTGAAATGACGAGATCACATGTTGCAAACATGTCTATAAGGATTGATGTCATATCAAGAGGATATGGTGCGACCTAAAGGAGATGGTCTTGGCACCATCATCATGGATGATGATATGGTGACACCATAATGTGGCAACATGGTGTCGCAGGCCTTGTGTCTCCCTGGCTCCCCGAAGGAAGGAGGGAAGTCGGTGTGTGACTCCCTGGATCCCAAAGGAAGAGGGGAAGACCTTAAGTTTGATAATTTCTCACATTGGGAAGAAAGCAAACTTGGTACAATCTTGATCCATCAATCAGTGATACTCAAATCTGTCTCATGAAGTTTGAATTGTGATTATCATTGGGGGACGCCTCAATGTCAAATCCAATCTATATAGAGATCTCTACAAGTATTACAATAGTGTACATGAGGACTTGAAATAATGAGTCTATCGAACCTAACTCCGTTGATAAATTAGATTGGCCTAATGAAAAGAAGCGATTAAGAACAAAGAGATAGGTCAGGTGATGCCGACACCGTAAGTGTAAACCCTATCAAATATGTTTTTGTTAAATAGCATAGTGGGAACAAGAGCTTAGACTCACCTTATGACGCAAGGTCTCTCACTAACACGCATTGGGATCGACTACGATGACATATGCTCTCATAATGGATGTCATTGACTCCACTAATTTGTCAATTTGGTAGTTTCTGAATAACTGAACATGCAGCCTATAAATGTGGTCATAATAACATCTCTATGGGATCAGTGATATGCATGAAGATCTTGAATATACTTCATTCACCTAAATCAAGTGGCTCCAGACCACATAAGTGTGTGTTTGCAAGAGGGGTTGGAACACACACTAAGTAACTACTTGATTTAAAAGGGATATAATGAATTATGCCCTTGCGTGTTCATTCCGGATTTACATGGACTCTTGATGTACTAAGAGATACCAATATGTACCAAACATCCGAAGTTAAGAATGAAAAAGATCTTGGGAAGACATGGTCTCGAATAGGAACTTGAGGACTGTATTGATGATGTTTTTCCATTAATCGTCTTAGAAGCTCTAACGAAAATGAGACCTACACATACTCTCATGATTAGTCAAAGTCTTTACTCTAAAGAGTCTTCTATTTCATCTAAAGGAAGATGACAAAGAAAGACTTGACCTCTCATTCGTTATTTAACGCTAAGTGCCCACACAAAGCCAATGGAATGACATAAGGACATCCTTTAAATACTTAAATATATCTGGGCTTATTCAATCCCTATATAGAATACGGCATGATAGAATGGATGCTATCTACGCCATGGCTAGCTATGCATGAAGTAAGATGCATCAATAACGAAATCAGAAAATCTATATTTTCTAGACAACTAACTTCAACGAAGCTTTTTGAATAGCTCGGGTCGAACCAGGACGTGTGTAATATACAGTTGGAAAGGTATGGGTGTCTACTTTCCAGAAGCATTTACGGATTTCCATATCTATTACCTATAGAAAGTTACGGTTGTTTTAGTCCCCGAAGGTCATGCTGCGTGAGAATCTAATTTTCTACGCAAACTTGTGTTTTGAGTTCTCAAGCAGCCTTCTCCTCAAGATCAAAGTGTAAGAGATCAATATTAAGGACAATACGGCATGATTTCGTTAACCATTTGAAGACATGTTAAAAAACATTGATATGCTAAGTTGTCAAAACTTCCGTGATTAATGTAAGAATCAGAAAGCGTTGTATGATGGATGTTAGAATTAGGGGGATGTGTAGACTTGAGAGGGAGTTTAGCACATACATGTCATTATCAAATGTGAAGGGAGCGGTTGTTCTCTTTTTCTCCTACACCAAGGATTTTGTCCCACAGGGTTTTTACTTGGCAAAGTTTTTTAACGAGACAAGAAGTCATTGATCAATATGAGGTTGTTCATGAATGTGATTGGTTAAGGATAATCATTACACATGACAGACTTGCTTAAGTCTTGGCCTAAATCTACTTTTAAGAAACATGTGAAAAGCATTGAAATGTGGCATTTATCAAGTCTCTCCGATTGAAGTATTCATTAGGGGGAGCATCGCATGATTGAATTCTTAATGAAGTAGTTGATGTGTTGTACTCATTTCTCCTTAGACTAAGATTTAGTTTTTCTCACAGGGTTTTTATTACTTGGCAAGGTTTTACAAGGCAACACCGTATGCACCTTTCGACATGTAGACTCGCGGCACAAGGGGAATGTTGTAGGAATATTCCACATGCGTGTGCCTTGGTCTAATGTTGCATGATTCTATATAAAGATAGGATATCAAATATATGTTTCTTTTTACAACACCTTATGGTTCTATGTAATCCCTATATAAAGGCTCATATCAATGAATAATATAATAATTCTCTTTTCTTCTTACTATCTATCATTCTCTCAATAATTCTTACTATAACATGTATGTGTGTGTGTGGGCGTGTATACAATTTTCTTTCAGAGGGGGACACCGTTTTAAAATTAAAGTGTAGTGCTTCTCGGACCGGTGGAATGAGAAAATATGACATAAAAATAAGCAAAATGAAAAGCACCACACTTTAATTTCAAAATGAAAAGCACCACAGATTTCTCTAAAAGGAAACTGTATATATATACATGCTTTCTTGACTAAGGAAGTTCATATTTATTCTTACATTACAAATCATTAGTAGACAAATCAATCATAATAAGAAAGATAATTATACAACCAATAATTTCAATCTCTCTCAAGAACGCGCCTCACGCGCCTAAGAAAAAAAAAACCTAGACTTTGTCGAGTGTTTCTCATCTGGCCGGATGGGCTGCTAGTCTAGAAGTTTGCTCTGAGGACTTCTTGGGGCTGAATGGGGTAAAGTTTTGTTGGCTTCAGTCGATGGCGGCGACGGCACGGGTGGTGGTTTCGTGGTCGATGGTGGTGTCAGACCGGTTCCGGCCGGATCTCGTTGCACGTATTAGTTGTCTGGGCCGATCAAGGTCGTAGGTTTATGGTCGGATCCACCCGAATCTTGCCAGAAACTCATTGCTGAATGTTTGGGATCGGGTTTCTGTGCGTGTACGTGAGGTTGGAGGCGGTTCTTTCTTTGGGTTGATGTGGTTGGGGGTGGAGATGGTGGGGAGGTTGCGATGACCCTTTGTTACGGACAATGTCTCGACAGTGATCGAGATTCGAAAGCGGCAGAAGTGGCAGAGCGACGGGGTTGTAGGTTGGCCAGTGGAGACAAGGTTTGTCACACCTCGACCCATAATTTTTACCTTTATTACTAGCATAGTGGTAATAAGAATTTTTACCGTGTTCGTCACTAAGTGTAAAATATAATTGATCTCTAGAGAGGTGTAGAGGACGATTATTTTGTGGGATTATTCTAAGGAAGAAATTCTGACGATGGTAAAAATGGTAATTTTTTTGCCAGTAAAAGGTAATTTTATTGGGTATTATTTTAGGGTGTTGAATTTTGGTTTTGGGTATAAGTTGGAGAGTGGACCGGGCCTTTGTTTTGGTCAAAGCCCGTATTTTTTTTTCTCCCTCTCTTCCTCCTGGTTTTCCCTCTCCCCTACCCGTTTCTGTCCGTTTCTTCTTTCCGTCCAACCGCCGCCGTCCGGCTGCCCCAGCCCGCTGCACCGGTCCCAAACGGTCGGTCTCCGACCCAACTGCCGTTCTAGACCGGTGGCAGCCTCCCTAGCACCGCCATGAAGGAGGAATCAACGCCGAAAGCTTCGAATGCCCGAAGTTTCTTTTCACCGGAACTCCTTCCTCCGGCCACCATAGCCGGCGAGCCGTAGCTCAAGAGGAAGCCCTTCTCCCATGCTTCAATCCCTTCAAAGGGCTCGCTCCATCTCGAGCTAGGTAAGGAGAAATCGGTATTTGAATTTTTAGGGCTTTATTGTGTGTTTGTGTTCGATTGACGTGGTTAGGCTTAGAATTGGAGTTTGTGGTAGTTAGGAATGTTGTAGAGGATGTTGAGAGGAAGATGCTGCCAAATTTTTGATGAGCATCGGAGGTCTCCGAAGTTGGTCGCCGGCCGCCGCTGCCAGCAGAGTCGCCGCCGAGAAAATGTTATTGGTGGCGAAAAATGTGAGGAGTTTAATGGAATAAGTTTTAGAATTTTTGGAAGAGTTTTGGATAGGTTTGAGAATTGTTGAAGTTTGGTATTTTTGGCGGATTATTAAGTTAGAATCCGGTCATTGGATTTTATTTGGTGGAAGGTGATTTTGAGGATGTCGGTAAAATTTTTGGAGTTTTGAGGTTAGCAGTGGATTCAAGATTTTGGAGCGTTAGGCTTGGTTGAGCGTGCGAAGCATATTTATTTATGCATGTTTTGCGTTAAGCGTTGGTGTTTTATTTAAGGTTTTATTTATTTGGAACAGGACGTGAGGAGGCTCGAGCGGAACGGACCTCCAACCGACATCAGGCTTAGGCCTAACCTGTGAGTGGACCTTTGTTTTAAATGATTGTGTTCGAAATGCTTTATCGTTTTGAATGATTTTCTGTTGTTGGATATTTCCTGAAATTGAGAATTTCGGTGATTATACTCTTATATGAGAATAGTATGTATATGATTAAATGCTAGATAGCTATACGTGATTTCCCTCATACCGAGGACAATTCTGGTATGGGTGACGTGAGCGTTAGACGCGAGCGTTGTAGCCCTGTGCGACTTTCTAATTTCGTATTCATTCATTCATAGATTTCGTACAAGGAGTAAGCACGTATATATTACCACTCGGCCGCTTTCCCCCAGCCTGAGGTACAATTCCAGTGTGGGGTGACATGAGCGTTAGACGCAAGCGTAGTAGCTTTGTATGATATCTACTTTATTCAAGTTGTTCATAGATATTGTATAAAGGGTTAGGCGAGTGTGCATACATACTATATATATAATATCCTAGCCTGAGAGGCAATTTCTTAAAGTTTGGGTGTCTAGCCAGGCTGGACCCCAGTTCAGAATCTTTCCAGTGGAGCTCTTGTTTTTGCCGCTGATGAAGCGTTTTCTTGGAAATCATTTTTTGGGGAAATATTTCTTTGTTGTTGGAATCATTTTGTCCACTCACTCTGATGTGTTGAATATTTTCCCCTGGGCTCTTCGTTTTTAAAAATGCCCATTCTGCAGAGTTCGCGTGAGGTCTAGCAGGAGACGTCGAGGCATAGTCACCCATCTATCAGGTACATTTCACCAGTAGGTTACCTGTTTAATCTACTAGGGGTTTGTTAGTTTCCGCTGTATTTTATTTTTAATTTTTAGTAGCTCTGAATATTGTTGGAATTTTTCTGTGTAATTTATATTCTGGCTACTTTTGGTTTGTAGTTGGAGGATTTATTTTGGAGTAAAAAGGGTGATTCTTAAATTCTTATAAGTTAGGGTTGTCCATTTTAGAGGGAGGTTTGCCGAGTCTTCGATAAATTTTCCTTGGAGGTGGTCCCTGCAGGACTCATATCGGGTTTCGGGGTGAAACTCGGGGCGGGTCTTGACAAGGTTTCCCGTGCAAGACTCGACTTGGGCTGAGGTCCATGCTTTGACCCGTTGGGCTTTGGTACAGTTTTGGGCTTCTTCTAGACCTATTGTGGATTGGGCTTGGGGTTCTACCCTAAGTTCATTCTATTTTTCTATTCTGCAATTTTATTTAGTAATTTTGTTTTACTATATTTTAATTGTAGTACTAAGCGGCTTTATGTTGCCAATAATACTCTATCACCATTTGATATGGTGCCAAGGGCCTTGTGCCGGTCTATGCACTTCATGTGCTTTATCTGTTCTAGGTAGGGGGCATGTCGTTTACTTGGTCAAATGGGTACAACCTCCCAGTGGTAGGATAAAATTTAGTGTCGTTGGGATTATTATCCAGCGGCAACAAAGTAGGAAAACTGTATTATTCGATATTAGGATATGTAAACGTGTTACATGTTTACTGATCTTTCCATTATGTCACCGCTGTGACAAAGCAAATGAAGTCGTCATTAGAGTAATACTCTTTGCTAGTTGGTGTTTGTTTGGATACATGTACTTTGTAGTTGCAGAAATTCTCGTTATTATTTCGGGACTTCTATATGCTTATTGTAATCAAGGGTTTAGGCTTTTATGTCCTCCCTTGTATTCGAATGTTTCATTAATGAAGGCTTGAGGGCGGCCGCACTAGCCCTTTATTCAAAAAAAAAATACTCACTTTTCATTCGAATATTCATATCTCCACCGTATAGATCTTCTTTGATATGAGCATAAATATGCGACGATATGAGGGTTAATTCTCCTGTTTACTTTATTAGTTTATTGTAAATTCCAATTGATTTAGTTATTTTTATGTTTATTAGGTGTTCTTGAGCAAAGAAGAGAATATGAAACAAAAAAGGAGAAATCTTGAAGGAAAAGGAATCCATGTCATGTAAGAGAATTATGAAGATCTGTCAGAAATTATCATCTAACTTCGACAGAGGATTCTGATTAACTCAAAATGATTCAGACGATGAGTTATATATCAATAAAAAGCTACAAGATTCTACTTTCCAGAACTTTTTACGAATCATCAATACCTATTTTGGAGAAGAAGTTTTGATCGTTTTAGTGACCGGATGTCAGTCTGCCCGATTTTCTGATTTGGACCGAAACTTCAGTTTTAAGGCCCAGACCATATCGGCAAGCCTATGGACGAAAATTGAGGGTTCTTTAACCCTAATATCATTTGATACACAAGAGAGGAGGACTGCATAAGAACTGGGGAAGAAAAAGAACCAGAGAATCAGACAGAAAAAAAATCAATCTCTTCTCAACAATAACCAAGATTGGAAAATTCTTGAGATGGTCTGAGTCTTAAAATTAAAGTTTCGGTCCAAATCAGAAATTCGGGTAGACTAATCTCCGGGCACTAAAATGATCATAACTTCTTCTCCAAAATAGGTATTGACAATCTATAAAAAGTTCTGGAAAGTAGACTCTTTGTCAAGATCCGCCATGAATTTCACCCCGAAACTCGAGATGAGTTCTGCGGGGACCACCTCCAAGGAAAATTTACCGAATAACTCGACAAACCTCCTCGAAAATAGACAACCCTAACTCGGAAAATTAATGAACCACATTTTTAACCGAAAATAACATCATCCGCTACAACCTATAAATCCACAAAAGATTAAACAAAAATCTCAACAGTATTCAAAGCTATTAAAAAAAAAAACAGAAGTTGACATTCTCCTAGTAGATTAAACAGGTAACCTACTGGCGAAATGTAGCGGAAAGATGAGTGATTATGTCTCGTCGCCTCCTTCTAGACCCCACATGAACTCTGCAGACTGAGCATTTTAAAACAACGAAGTGCCTAGGGGAAAATATTCAATTACGTCAGAGTGAGTGGACAAAAGAAATTTTGACAACAAATAAATATTTCCCCAAAAATACTTTCAAAGAAAACGCTTTATCAGCGACAACACAAAAGCTTAACTCGAAAATTCTGAACTGGTATCTAGCCTCGCTAGACTCCCAAACTTTAAGAAATGGTCTCTCAAGCTAGGATATTATATATCTTAGTATGTATTTACACTCGCCTATTCTTTGTACGATATCTATGAATAAACTTGAAAAAATAGATATCGTACAAAGCTACGACGCTGACGTCTAGCGCTCACGTCACCCCATACTGGAATTGTACCTCAGTATGGGGGAGTCGCCCGAGTGGGTATATATACGTGTTGACTCCTTGTACGAATTCTATGAATGAATACTAAAATAGAAAGTCATACAAGGCTACGACGCTGGCGTTGGCGTCTAACGCTCACGTCACCCCATAATGAAATTGTACCTCAGTATGAGGGGAAATCATGTATAGCTAGCTATCATTTATTTATATACATACTATTCTCATAATCCTCAATATATGAGTATATTTCTCGAAATTCGACAACAGAAAGTTATTCAGCAATAAAGCATTTCAAGAACATTATTTAAAACAAAGGTCTACTCACAGATTAAGCCTAAGCTTGAAGTCGATCGGAGGTTTCTTCCGCTCGGGCCTCCTCACGTCTTGTTCCAAAGACATAAATAAATCTTTAAATAAAACACTGACGCTTAAAGAAAATAGGCATAAATAAATATGAGCCTCGCGCGCTCAACCATGCCTATCGCCCCAAAATCTTAATTCCACTACCGACCATAAATCTCTACAATAATTACAGACATCCTCAAAATCACCTTCCACCAAAAATAATCCAATGGCCGAATTCTAACTTAATAATCCGCCAAAAAATACCAAACTTCAAAAATTTTCAAACCTATCCAAAACTCCTCCAAAAATTCTAAAACTCATTCCAATAAACTCCTCATAAAATTCCCCACTAAAAACACTTTTTCAACGGCGGCTGGCGGCCAGCTCCGGCGACTTCCAATGCCCACAAAATTTTGACAGCATCTTCCTCTCAACCTCCTATACAACTTTCCTAACTAGCACAAAACATAATTCCAAGCCTAACTATGCCAATCGAACGAAAACACATAAAAAACCCTAGAATTTCTATTACCGATTTCTCCTTACCTAGCTCAAGATGGAGGGAGCTCTTTAGATGGATTGCTGCACGGGATGAGAGCTTCCTTTTGAGCCAAGGATAGCCGGCTATAGCGGTTGGAGGAGGGAGTTCCGGCGACAGGAAATTCCGAGCAGTCGAAACTTCCGGGAGGGTTTTCTTTCGATCGGCGGCGCTAGGGATCCTCTCACCGGTCTAGGATGAGAGCTGGGTCGGAGGCCGATCATTTGGGACTGGTACGGCTGCAAACATAGGCCAGACGGTGGCGAACGGACATCGGACGGTTTTCGAGCAGTGAGCGGGTCAGAGAGAGAGAGAGAGAGAGAGAGAGAGAAATGAAATGGGTTTGGGCTTGGCCCAAACCGGTCCACCACCATATACCCAATCCAAAATTCAACACCCCAAAAATAATACCCTAATAAAAATTACTTTTTACTAGTAAAAATTACCATTTTTACAGTCGTCACAATTTCTTCATTCGAATAAATCCTATGAAATAATCGTCCCCCACAACCTCTTGGGGACCAATTAAATTATACACTTAATGACGAACACGGTAAAACTCTTATTTACTCCTTTGTAGAAAATATGGTAAAATTTAAGGGTCGGGTCGGGGCGTGACACTCTTGTAGCTTTTTATTGATATATAACTCATCGTCTAGATCGTTGTTAGCTGATCATAATCCTCTGTCAAGGTTAGATGATAATTTCTGGTAGATCTTTATAATTCTTTCCTTACACGACATGAATTTCTTTTCCTTCAAGATTTCTCCTCTTTTGCTTCATATTCCCTTCTTTGTTTCGGAACACCTAATAAACATAAAAATAATTAGATCAAATAGAAAATATGATAAACTAACAAATCATATCGTCGCATAATTATGCTCCTATCAATCTTTACAAATTTTTTGTCAATTTGGTTACCAGTAAGACATTCAAATTCGATTAAACCAATAGACGTCGAACTTAAATCGGTCATGTTTATAGCAGAAAAACGTAATTTTGAGTGCCTTAATGATTATCAAATGAGCTGAAAATTTACAGAGATGATCTATACATTGATACATAAAGACTAGATGATGAAGATATAAAAATTTAATTGAAAAACTAGTCTAAAGTGGAAATCCACACCATAAAAATAAATAAGGACATCCTTAGAATATTTCACATTATATTAGGTTATTAAATTTAAGCATGAAAGTAATGAGCAAAATGGCTTCAAAAATATTCTTTGATGTAGAATAAAGACAAAATAATCTGGAGTCATTGAATGAGAATGATAAGATTGTATTTTTACTTAAGAATGACATGACATGACATGATTTTTTTTAGGGAAAATGCCCATTTAGTACTAATTTGAACCCCTCATTCCCCATTCCAATGATAATCTTTTTCATTAGCCCATTCCAATATAAGGTAATTTTTTTTATGCCCAAATGCACAAATCTTTATTAAAGTCTTAATAAACCATATTATTTTAAGACTATTTTGCCCTCATCCTTTAAACATGCATAGAGAGAGAAAATAAAAGAGAGAATACTTGGTCGGAATCTCACCGGACTCCGACTCCGGTCACCGGCCGCCGGACTCCGGTCACCGGCCGTCGGACTCCGGTCACCGGAATTTTCCCAACTGCCTGAATTTTCAATTACTGACCCCCAGTAATCGGTTACTGGCCAGTTATTGACACCCAGTAACCAGTTACTGACACCCAGTAACCAGTTACTGACACCTAGTAACCAGTTACTGACACCCAGTAATCGGTTACTGACCAGTTATTGACACCCAATAACCAGTTACTGACCCCCAGTAATCAGTTACTGACACCCAGTAACCAGTTACTGACACCCAGTAACCAATTACTGACCCCCAGTAATCGGTTACTGACCAGTTATTAACACCCAATAACCAAATGAGTATAGATTAAACTGAGAAGTCTGCATTACTGACACCTAGTAACTCGAGTTACTAACTCTCAGTAATCAATTATTGACCCCCAGTAATTGATTACTGACTCCCAGTAATCGATTACTACCTCTATGAAAACAACAAAGTACACACTTATTTGCCATGCTTCCCCACAAGGATCTAACTCTCCATGAATCTATACCTCAAGCAGAAGTCAAAAGCAGCTCCGGAAGTCAAAAGCAGCTCCAGAAGTCAAAAAAAAAAAAAAAAACCTTACCGGCGCCGGTAGCACCAAAGCAGGGGACAGCCTTGTTAGTCAAAGTGAGAAGCCAAAAGCAGCTCCAGATTCTCTCCTCCTTCTCCCTCTGTAATGAACTAAAATCCTAATTTTCTCTGCTTCACCTCCAAGTTATTTAAAGCTGCCAAAGATTCAACCTCTCTCCGCCACTCCAACAACCCCTATGGGCGGCGCTACTCTCCATCCCCTCCCTCAAATTCCACACCCAAAACCAAAACGCCACCGTTTCGCACCTCCCAACCGACCTTTCAATCCAGTCGTTCCATGACGCCGAGAATCTCAACCTGAAGCTCGTCGCCGATCACCCTCTCCGCAATAACGTCCTCAGCCTCTACGACGTCCGATCTGCTGCCGACACCATGTGCGTGTACCAACGCAGAACCCTAGAGCGCGTGGCCGCTGCTGGGTAAAAGGGGATCACGCAGAGTCAACTCTCCAAGGAGCTTGGGATCACCGGAGAAGGACGACACCGGAGATGGCGACGACGTTTGGCAAGCGGCACAGCTTTTTGGATCTGCTGCCGGGGTCGGATAAGGGGGATCGGAGAAGGAGGACGTTGACGAGCGGTGATGATTTGCGGCAGCGGTGGAGGAGGTTGCAGAGGAGAGAGCAGAGGTAGGCATGGGCTGCGTCGTCCACAGAGAGAGAGAGAGAGAGAGAGAGAGAGAGAGAGAGAGAGAGTTGGTTGGAGATCGGATAATAGATGGTTGGTTGATATGAAATAAGGTTATACTTGTCTTTTTAACAAGAATCATTGGAATGGGTTAAGGGAAACAAAACTCATTGGAATGGGCTTTAGTTTTTAAATATTTGGGTATTAGGGCATTTTCCCTTTTTTTTAATTGATGGCGTGTCCAAATGACATGACATGTCACAAAAGGATTAAAGTTATAAATCTTAGGTCTTGTTAAGGCTTAGAATCATTTTCATATCTGATATGGACAAAATTCTCACTGATTTTTACGACCAAGGCAAAACCTTATATATGTCTACACAATTTTCAGTTTCTCTGTAGAATGTGTTGAATATGCTTGGGAAAAAGTAAAATAATGCCATATTGCAAGTTGATGAATGATCAGCTTATGAAACTTCTAATTCAAGTCCGAACAAGTTGACTCAGTATTCACCGCATAGTCTGCATTGAATATTTGAATTAACTTCAACAAATATTTTTGATTGCTCTATTAATTTTAACTCCATAGCATAACCGTATCACTATTATTACGCCCCGTAGCTATGTTGCACAAATACGGACACGGTGCGACACAATGACATGGTAAAACTTAAAAATTGAGTTTTCGAATTCTGACACGGCAAATAGAAACTTACTAAAATATACTAAAATATTAAATAATTAAGTTCATTACATTACCAAAATCATGTTCTAAATTTAACTATTTTTTCTTTCTTTTTTGTCTAAATTCAATCAATTGCATAAACATATTAAAATAACATTAAAGAGAATCAAATGCAAGTCATTAAAGATAATCAAGTGGGCAGTTCCGATATAGGTTATAAAAAAAACTAGGTATCAATTTAGTAACAGAACAACCCTCTAACACCTAACAAATAAGAAAATTTCAATAATTTCATAATCCATCTAAGCCTCTTTTTTTAAATTATATATATATTAAAATTTAATGATGTGGTATGTCGATCAATGTGTCGGGAGCATGATGCCCAGTATTACATTACACAAGCTAATTGGTTGAAAGTCCGTAACATACTGCGGATTATCTATTTTCAGGATAAGAACCAAAAGAGTAATGATTCAGATCTCCAATAGCTGCACCTTCATTCAAAATCCGAAGACACATCTTACTCACATCAGTCCCAATCACTACCCAGCAAGTCTGAAAATATCTGGCATTATAACCCATCACCTTTATTCTTTACCCCTCTTTTGGTTTTAGAATTTTACCCCTTCTTTATTTTTTATTTTTATTTTTAAAAAACCCTTCACTTGAAGAAACCCAGAAGTCGACCTCCCCTCACCATCTATAACCTCTCACAGTCTAACCATTTCCACAACCTTGCTTTTATGAAACGCGGCGAGAATTTCGTTCCCGAGGGCGAGTCCGTTGATATTGGTGGGCGGAGAAAAGTCAGTTAACGAGAGGATGTTAGCAGCAGGGAGCTCGAAGAGGAGGTACTGTGCAATGCTCTTGGTTTGTTGCTTTTGGTCTGTTTTGGTTTGTTGATCTTGGTTTTCATTCCAGTGTGCAATGGCCGTAACTGACCTGCCTGAAGATGTGATGGTGAATATTCTGAGTTGGCTACCCGTGAAATCATTGAACCGATTCACCTCCGTTTCGAAGCGATGGCATTTCATCATATTGTCCGGCATCCCAATTCAACGCAGATCGTCAGCGGGAAACCCTCGGTCGCCGACTCATATTCTCCGATGCCCCTCAACTCGAATCCCTAAACTTGGCTTATACTGCGTCGTTTGGACACCCTTCTGAGTTTCCCTTTCGAGCCACGGGGAGACAGTGAAGTCATTCTAATGGGCTCCTGCAATGGTTTGGTGTTTGTAGGGCTTTGCTACTTGCCACTTTTACATCTGGAACCCAGCAACCCGGTTTTTCACGGAGTTGCCTGAGCCTGGCTCGATTTTCATGGTGCTGGCTATTTGTCTGCCTCGGACGACTACAAAGTTCTCGCAGCCACATCTGTCGTTCTAGAGACTAACATTAAGATGTTCTCCTCCAGAGCTCAGGTTTGTAAAACAATCGAAAACCCTTTTCCTGTCCAATACCCTTTTCATCAACCAATCTTTGTCATCGGGCTAGGGGTACTCTTTTGAACGAGGCACTTCACTGGGTCGAAAAAATCCAAGTGAGTTATTGATGTTCTGCGGGAACAAAAGCCAAGTTATATATGTGTCAACTTTTTACTTGGATCCTCTGGTCATATATCATATTGCTCTTATTTGATGCATGTCATAATGCAAAAAGAGAATGAACCAAACAATTTTGGTTCTTATTGTTGTAGGAGCTCTGTGCTTAAGAACTGATTTTCCTTAGTGTGAACCCCAACTTTATCCGTGTTGTGTGTACTCCATCATAGTTTGTAGGGGCTTTCATATGTATTGTGATCTAGTAGGTGGACTCAGGTGAGGAGGATTGGTGATAAACAACAAAATTGGTGTGAATAGTCTTTAGAGCAATTGGTTTGACATGAATGAATTGAAAGAGAGTCTAGTTTGGCTTCATGATTATCAGGGTCGGTGGAAAAGAACTGTTCTGAATCCAATTCCTGTTTTTAACTTTTCATTTGCAGTCCGCTCTCATGCCTTTTGAAGATCATTTTAACTTTCCAATTCCTGTTTAAGTTTTTGCGTTCACAGTGTGTAACTGTATGAATGATTTGTGTGTGTGTGTTCCTCAAGAACATTCTTTCACCAAGTAAAACTCCATTCATGCATAGACCTAAGAATAGTTATTGACTGAAAAGAAAAATCACAAAAGTAAATATGATTAATACAACTGCAAAATAAGCTTCTGAGAAACAAAAATTTAAGAAATTTTTTTTTATTCATATAATTGAATACCAGAGTATAGAAAAAAAAAACTTAATATCTGTTCTCCCTGATTGTAGCATTACTTTTCTTATACGTGAAGAGTTTCTGTTAAAGAAAAGTCAGTTAGACCATCTTCATTTCTGTAAAAAGAATAACCCCAAAATATTATGTCTCTGTTGGACAACTGGTCTTTCTGGGAAGCTAGTGTTTGGTAGATGCTTCCTTAATCATGAGGCTATTTGGTAGAGCTTAGATAGATTATGTATGTAAGCGATTTAGATACTATTTTTTTTAGCCTCTCCAAACATAGTGTCGTAAAAAGTAGATTTATTGTTGTTGTTGATTTTGAAGTGGTCGGTCAGTTTTATTATTGCTTTGTTCTTTATTTTCTTGATTTGATTCATCTTCTGCCTATGGTCTTCATGCAGGATCAGTTGTTCTAAATATGTAAGGGAATATTTTTCGTTATAATAGTCACCCTTTCAAGTAGTTTTATAAATTCTGCTAAATATTTGTTCTTTGTATTCTATCTTAGTTGCACTGCTCCTATTCTAATCGGTTTTCATGGATTCATCGACAGATGATTGAACATGTTATTTCTTGGATTTTGTAGGAGTTTCTAAATGTACAAAATGACAGCTTCATGAGCTAGTCGTGGTGTGGACCTGATGAAATGGATGCGCTATAAGTATTATGTGATTTCTTAAAACTTTGGTTTTATGAGCTAGGAGCTATATATCTGTGTTTAATGGTTGTTACTCTACGAGATATGTTCATGTTTTTATTTAGTTGACAATGATACGTTATATGAGTGTTTATTTCATCTGCTATGATTCACTTCGTTGAACATCTTATATCGTGTGAAGAGAATGTAGATTGTGGTATTATGTGTTGGTGCAACTTTATATATTTCAGTTTGTTTTTCATTCTGGAGGTCTCTTTTGACTAGCTAGGCTATATGATTGATCAAGTGTTTGATCCATTTTATTCTGTTAATAATTTTTTATTTTGATATAATTGAATACCAGAGAATACAAAAGAATTTCTTAATTACTGTTCTGCCTGATTGTAGCATTACCTTGCTTCTACGTGAAGAGTTTATGTTAAAGTAACCTTCCCAGTTCCCACCCCTTGGAAGACAATGCAAAGCATAACTTGAATGAAATTGCAAGCGAGGTTATGTCACAGACGCTTCGCATTTCTCAAGGAACTATAAAGCCAAAACTCTACCGTCTCTAGATCTCTCTCTCGTACTTGCTGTTCATTTGAGGGTTCAAAGAGACCAAGATCGTGGGTATCGATCAGCAACAACACAAATTTCTGTAAGCAATCTAGTGAATCTACGCACCATCTTCTTCAGTCGACCGAGACAACGACGATCGGCGCACCACCAACAAGGAACACTGACCCCGATCTATCCTTTGATTTGGATTGTATGTTTGAATTTCAGGTTAATTATAAATTTTCAATTTTTTTATTGAAATCTACATATCTGGGGTTTGTAATTATAATTGTTGAATGGAAGAAGTAATTCCTCTTTGATAGAACTACTTATCTAGGATTTTGATTGTGTTTGTTTTGCTTTATTTTTGTGTTCTTCGTTGTAATTGATTGTATAGGCGAGAAGCCCGTCTCGGCGGATGCTCGAGCCCTCCGTCCAGAATTCTTTTATCCCGTCTAAAATAGCTAGCCCGTCTCGGCGGGACTTTTTTAAAGGCTAGCCATCGTTCGGGATCAGTTCTAAAATAGCTTAATCCCGTCTCGTCCCGTCCCGTGATATATTTCCGGGATCGGGACTAGGTCGATCCCGGCTCGTCCCGGCCCATGCCCAGCCCTAAGTTTATCCTTGTTACCTAGTTAATATTTTTACTTTAATTGGTAACTTCTTTGTGTAGATGTGGATTTCAGGCAATTAGTAAACCGCTTACCAAAGGGAGCAAGCTTTACATTACTGTCGGATTCATGCCACAGTGGAGGCCTCATTGACAAAGAGAGAGAGAGAGCATTGGACCTTCTCATGTCACAACTGAAATTAGAGATACATTCTCCGGTTCCTGTAATAAGACCAAAGCAATTCCTTTGGAGTCCATATTGGAGCACCTCACCTCATTAACTGGCATAAGCACATCTGACATCGCAACTCACTTTCTAGAGTTGTTTGCAGCCGATGCCAGCCTCAAGTTTCGCTTACCTCTACACGATCTCAACTTCTTCGAGTCGTTGAAGCCGGACGAGGGGATTCTTCTGAGTGGGTGTCAAGCCAATGAGACATGTGGAGCATTCAGCAATGCTATTGAAATGGTTTTGAGGAAGCATGAGGCTCCGCTAAGCAATAGAAAGGTCGTGATGCTGGCTAGAGTATTTCTTAAGGAACAAGGCATTGAGCAGCATCCTTGTCTCTATTGCAGTGGTGAGAATGCCAATGCTACTTTCTTGTATCAACCAGCTGCTCACCAGAACTCGAGTTCATAAGATATGCATGGCAGCTATTGTTGGAAAGTTTAATCAAGTCGCAACACTAAATTGAATAAGGTCTTTATGTATTCGACAGAGACACCTTTATATTGATATATTCTTGAAACTCTGCGTTTGCAATTCAAAGAGATGAAATGTTTCAATATAGCTTCCAGGAGGAGCATACTATAGTATTTGATCTTAAGAGGAATGATGACAAACTTTATATATCAAATTTATCAAGAATAAAAATAGCTATACAGAAGTAAAATTAAAAAAGTACCAAACCAATCAAAACTACGCAAAAAGATCAACAAACAAAACGAGAGGGCATAGTTTTGTCTCTCTAACTTAGACTAACATGTTTTACACTCAACTATCTATTTCACATTCACATTTTGTAGGTAAACTGCTGCACAGTAAGCTTATCTCCTTTGGAAGTTGAGGAACTTGATGCCATAGGCAAAGACAAAGAAGAACAGAAGGACCCAACCAACATGAGCAATAACAACAGGGATCATGAAGTCATAGTCAAAACCTAAATAGTCCTTGACGAATTTGTTAATTGCTACTTTATTCCCAGCAGCCATTTCGATTTCAGCTGTCATGTCACCAACTTGAGATCCGAAGATACCATAGATGGTCCAAGCAACTGGAGAACCCCAGTAGTACCACCTCCACCAGACGGGGATGAGCTGCAGCAATATGGAGCATTAACCATTAAACATAAGAATTCCTTGACAAATAAATGCTGTAAGAAGTTATGAGTATAATGTATATAATTAGTTGAATTGCGGGACTTACCGGTCTAGCAATGAGGAAACCAGAGAACAAGTTCCAGAAACTCAGGAAGAAAGACATAACAATTGCAGCAATTTGATGGCCAGGAGTTAGGGCAACCACCATCATTCCATACATTGAGAAGTAGGTAAAGCACATGAAAATAAAGTAGTAGAAGTAGAAAAACTTCTCCACCTTCCATGTGTACCCGATCATGGAATACAGAATACAGGAATATATGAAGGTTTGGATTGCAACATAAATTGTCTCAATAGCCACCTATAACACCAAAGCATGAATTAGTAAATTATCAAGGAGATGAAACTGTAACACTGCCAGTGTAACTTCCAATTTCTTACCTGAGCAAATGCATAAGGTAACTCTGAATACATTCCTGCTGCTCTTTCACGGTAGAAAACTGTTCTCTCAACTGCAACAACGGATTGCACAGCAGAAGCATTGCTAGCTCCAAGGAAAAGAACAGCAGAATAGGTAGCTCCCAAAAGATTAATCAAGTCCTGTTGTTTATGGCTGTTGACAAGACAATATGCAGTTTCACAGTGTAAGTGATTGGAGGAAGCATGCAGCTGGAGCACAAACTCAAAATGATAAAAACTATAAAAAGAATATAATAATACATATATAATAACTCCAGTTCATAATGAAGTTTTTAAGCTTACATCTGGTCTCCCTTGCTCCAGAAGATAACACCAAATAATCCACCAATGCAAATTGTCATGAAAAACCTGATGGCATTGTATCGTGAGTTTCTCCAGTATGACCAGTGTTGTTTCCAGAAGCAAGCCTTGCATTGAGTTAGATAGCTTTGTGAGTATTGGGTGGGGAAGTAAAGATCCTTAGAGCCAGGCTCTGGTGTGCTTAGCTCCTTGATCAGTTCCTGAGTTCTCCTGAGCGAGTGAAAATAAAGATGGTGAGGAAACTTATTACAAACAGACAAATAGTTGAAATAACAGAATAGATAAGGAAAAAGTTACGTGCTGCTTACCTATAGAGATCAGAGTTTGCGTATACTTCTGCAAAGTCAATGTCAAGTTGAGCTTCCATTGCTGAAGAGCTGATGTCTAACATCCAGGTAGCAGGATTGTAACCTTCAATGATCTTAGGAACCCCTGGTATAGCCTGCAAAACAATTTAAATATTGGTCAAACTTGTAACTACAAAGATGTATGTTGCGATCTTATTTTAATGTTCTATAGTTTCTCTCAATGAAGTTCTGCCTCGAACATGATTTTTTCGAATTCACTGGAAAGGAAATTGAATATTAAAGTACAGTATAAGCCTACCTCAAAATATTCAACAAGCTTGTGAGACTGGCGACCTAGAGGTCCAGCATAAGTCACTTGTCCTCCTCTTTTCATTAAGAAAAGCTGCAAGGGAAAACAAAGAAATATTGAAACATGGCCCTTGAGATAGTCAACTCTGTTACAGCTAAAATCTTTGAAATAAATCATACCTCATCAAAAGCTTCGAAAATGTCAATGCTAGGTTGATGAATTGTGCAGACAACAGTTCGTCCTGTATCCACAGTGTTTCTTACAGTACGCATAACAATGGCAGCTGCTCTTGCATCAAGACCTGAGGTTGGCTCATCCATGAAGATGATAGACGGATTTGCAACCAATTCCACTGCAATGGTGAGCCTTTTCCTTTGCTCAGTTGAAAGTCCATCAACTCCTGGAAGTCCAACTAAAGCATTCCTTAATGGATGAAGCTCGACTAAGTCCATAACCTCATCAACAAACATCTAATAACAAAACAAAACAACAACAACAACAACAAAAATTAGTCAACCACAGTATCCACCTCCCTATATAGGTAAAACAATAGTTGTAGATGGAATCCATTGCCTACAACTGCGTTTATATGTTGCAATTTCTATAAGATTAAAGTGGTCATACCTTTCGTGTTTCCGTCTTGACATCTTTAGCAAGACGCAGCCAGGCAGAGTATAAGAGAGATTCATAAACAGTAATAAATGGAGAATGAATGTCATTCTGCTCACAGTAACCGCTGACCCGAGCGAATGTCTCTTGATTCTTTGGGTAACCCGAGATGGTAATACTTCCTTCAATGTACCCACCTGTCTTTCTTCCAGCCAAGACATCCATCAAGGTGGTCTTTCCAGCACCACTAACACCAACTAATGCAGTCAAAATGCCTGGCCTAAATGCACCACTAATATCCCTCAGTAGTTGCAGTCGGTCTTCATCAATCCCTTGGGTTTTCATTTCCTGGTAAGGACACAAAAGGTGTTACTATGGAAGCAAGGAAGATTGCCATAGACCATGACATGTGTTTGCCTTGGCTTCATTTGATTGGGGTGATAATTCTTAACAAAAACTTTTGGGGGAAAAAAAAATTGCACTTGAGGGAAAAAAAATTTCTTTTATTCTTTAAAGAGAATCAGAGCATATACCGTCTCATTATCTCATAACTAAAAAGTCCATGCAAAGAGAAGCACAAGTTACTTACAGCAGGCATATCCACATAGTAATTCACATGGTTGAAAGCAAGTGAAAGGGGCTGGAAAGGCAAAACCATTCCTCTTCTGGCTTGGCCTCCTTGAGCATTTCTCACTTGCATGTCAATACCTGTAATCATTCACCATATGTTAAACTTCGAGATGTAACTTCTGCACAGTAGAATTTGCACTTCACCGAATCTTTAGCAACATGCCATCTTGCAGAAGCAGAACATACATCAAAGTTAAGATCACAGGAAGAAACAGAAGAATCCATGTTTACCTTCAGGATTGGATCGTCGCTTCCTGTTGCTTTCAGCGTCATCATTCTCAATCAAAGTTTTAGTTTCACTGAGAGCTGAAATTGATATAGAAAGAAAAAACAAAAATCAGCATCTGATCCCTTTACCATAAGTCCATAACAATATCTAATGACAACTGAAAATTAAACACTTACGATCCAAGAAGGTCAAGCATGCGATGAAAAGAACATTAAACAGAAAAGAGAACGCGAAAAGCGCTGCAATACAGATCCAATACCAATACTCTTCAGTATACAGTCCTCTTTGCTTGAGAAGTAGCTTTCCTACTGTGGGTTGGGCTGCGTTGGGGAGAGGCTGAGCAAGGAGATCAAAAGTTTCATTAGTCATACAACTCAACATCTCAACCTATATAGAAGACTACAGGTATCAATTGCCATTTAGGAGAACTTACAGTACTCCATCTTTTGTCCAGAAATTCATTGATGGCAATTGCATTCTGTCCATACATCATAGGTGAAACATAGTAGCCCCATATCATCCATGATTCAATGTCATCTGCACATAAATATTTGGATATTTTGATACATATGAATGGGGATCTAACAGGCTATGAGTTGAATAACTTAAAAGTCAATACTGTCCTTAATCAAACTGTTAATATGCATTAGCATATATTGACCATAAAAGAGAAGGATTTTTAACCTTTTGCAACAATGAAACCTCCAAGGACAAACACCATTAGCAAAGTAAAGGAACCAATTGTGCCTGCAACAACCTCTGATCTCCCAAGAGCTGCAATGAAACGGAAAAGGGAGAGTGCCATCTGATGTATACCGAAGAAAGCCAAGAACTGTTTAAAGAACCTAAAAAACATATTGGACATGTGTTAGATAGCCAAATAACTTGGTTGCTTTGTTGTTTTATCATTTCTTTACCATCACCAATCTGAAGTGTCCAAGAACAGATATCAGTGATAAACTGAAACTTACCTACTGACTGCAGGGGCAAATCCAATGGTGTAGTATGTAAGAATGATCCATATGCCAGATTCCAACAGTGAAATCGGGATTCTGGTTAGCCAAATTGGCAAGCCAAAAGCCCAGCCAGGGTAGAACAAGGCATCTCTTTGTTTAAAGTACACAGGAAGCCTGAAACCTGTCATTGCAAGCTCTGCCATTCCATTAAACATGACATTAATGAGACTGAAAAACAGAGCTCCCCAAAATTTGGCAGAATCTTCTAGTGCCCCAGCTTTCATTTCTGTTCTTAAGAATACAGTCAAAGCAATTGTAGCCATGATTGTGATCTGGGTAGTTTTGAAGATGTATACAAAAGAGTTACGCTTCATCAGCAGCCATTCCCTTGACATACATGCCTTGAAGAGCTCCATGTTGGATATTCCATACTTTTCTTTCACCAAAGCAGCAGGATGTGTATTTCTTTTATCATATGGAACTCTTAGTTCCTCCGCAAGCCGTTGACCAACATGGAAAGAGGTGAAAGCCCTTACAAAATCAGGTACAGAGACATATCTGTAAGGTTGGTTCTTCTTATACCAGTACTGTTCTTGATCCTTCTTTGATGTTACTTCTTGCAAGAAGTCAGCAACACCCTTTCTATCTGGGCATTTGAATCCCATATATTCAAAAAACTCAAGAACATTTTCACGTGGGCCTTGGTAGACAATTTGACCCTCAGAAATAAGAATAATGTCATCAAACAGGTCATATGTCTCAGGTGCAGGCTGCAACAGAGAGATGACCATTGATACATCCATAATATGAACCATCTGTCTCATAAACTTGACAATCTGAAAGGTGGTGGAACTGTCGAGTCCTGTTGATATTTCATCCATGAAAAATGCTTTTGCTGGTCCAGCCAACATTTCTCCTGCATTGAGAAAAAAAAACACCCACAATTATAAAAAATAAAAAATAAAAAAATTAAGGAAAAATATATGTGCTGACATTATAATTTATTCCTAACTTTATAGTAAATCTCAAGTAAAACATGCAAAATCAACGTGGTCGGTATCTTACTCTCACTCAAGGATAAAGAGAAAGCATAACATCATGAAACACAATGCTGTTATATGTAATAAGTCACATACCAGTAGTTACACGCTTCTTTTGCCCTCCAGAGATACCTCTCCTCATGTCGTCTCCCACCATAATATCAGCACATATATCTAGTCCAAGTATCTGTCAAGAATGAAACATGTTAGGCTTGCACAGTAACAATAAATGAACAAGAATGCAACCTTGAGACTCAATCAACACACCTTGAGAACGTAATCTGTGATCAAACTGGTTTCCTGGCCCGACATAGATGTGGCTTTCATGAATGCATCAATTTCGGGATCAGGTTTGATACCTGAATCTTTCTCCCTTCTAGACAACTCTACCAGCATATCATACCTGGTTCCAACTCCCAGGCAACGTCCGGAGAAATCCAATGTTTCACGAACTGTCATCTCACCATAATGAAGATCATGCTGACTAATGTAAGCGGAAGTTCTCTGAGGAACAAACTCATGAAATTCATGGCCACAGTAGGTAACAGTCCCACTTACCTGTTAGAAATTCCAATTAGTCAATACATATGAAAAATTAAACATGTATGCTATGGTTACCGTTCAAGTGTTTATAACACTCCAAAATAACTGAATGATAAAAGGTAAGGAGAAAAGTAAATGACAAACCCTTAGATCTTTATCAAGTTTGCCAGCAAGAGCTTTTAGCAGTGTTGTTTTTCCTGAAGAAGGAGGTCCAAGAAGCAGTGTAACCCTGATGACAAATAATACAACAAGCTCAGGAACAAAGTTCAGACACAAAATTACTTCATCAAGTATTCTCATTAACTTTTAAAGGCATACTGAGTTTAGTTGACTTTTAATCTCCAGGCAAATTCACTCTGTGAGTTTTAATCATGTAACAATATTACTACTAATTCCAATCCAGCGAAGAAAATAGATCACCGAATTCATAAGCATACCTTGATGGTTTCACAATACCGCTCACACCTTGGAGTATCTTGACAACTCTTTTCTTCGACGGCGAGAGTCCAACCAATCCAATTATTGACTATATTCACCACAAGTATAGAAACTTTAGAAATCTATGAATTCTGGCTAACAGATTAACAAGTAGGTCCATATAGATTTTTAGAAAACAATACCTCTAGTGTGTTCAAGGTAGAGTTGAGTAGAGTTGGGAGTGCTCTTGTGCCAACATATGCATCTCCCTCAATCTCTAAGTTCTGGAATCGAACCTCCACTTTCGGAACCTCAATACCAACCCTGTTTCCAAATAAGTAAAACAATTAAGCAACAACAAAATTTGCCAGTTCCAGTCCAAAATTAGAAACGTATCATTTTCATAGAATCGAAGCCAAACCTATCGTTTCGGGCTCGGAGTCTCTGCAAGAACTTCTCGTTATCATCCTCAACAACCTTGAGTATGCTCTCCATCAACTGCTTCTTATCCTGGGCGCCAAGATTGGCAACATCAACGGTATCATGCATGATCCTACCATTGCTCATCACCTGAGTCAACATCCCCCTCCTCATCCTATCGTAAGTCGGCAACCGCTCTATGGCGGCCCACTTGAGCTCCTCCTCCTCATCCACCGCCTGCTGCCGCCCGCTCCTCTGGAACACGTCCGGCGCGTTCCACATTTCCCGCACACTCGTCGACCGCCAGCTCCGCCGGCTACTCGACTGCCTCATTAGGTCTTCTCCGGCCATTGCAGCCGCCATTCCTCTTCACCTCCGATCACACCACTCCCAAAGTCAACCTCCAAAATTTCTCTAGAAATTGTACATACACGATCCCAAACTTCAACGCGAACACGACAATATATATCCAACTTGACCTTGTTCCCCTAGCGGCCTAGCCTCAAAATTCTTCAGTGTTCACTTTTGGTGAAGAATATGAAAATGTGAGAGGGGGAGGGGGGGAAGAGATAGAGAGAGAAAGAGATACTGGTGTGTGGAGGCTTTGGTTCAGACTTATATAGACTCTGTCACAAAGAAGAAGAAAAGGAGGGAGTAAACAATTAAGAGAAAAAATGAGCCTGCTTTCTCTCTCCTACTGTCTTTTTTGTTTCTTTCTAATTTCTTCACCAAAAAAAAAAATGTTTGATGGTCGTTGGTCAAAGTGAGACTATTTCTTCTTCGCGGTTGGGTTCCGCGAATCTACGTGGAGACGAAAACCGACGAGGCAATGTGACGGCGAGTCACCGTCAGATTAGTGTCGGGGGGCTGGATCGGACGGGTGGGTTTGTGATGTAGGGTGATTGGGTGTGAGTGTATTACAGGGGAGGAGGGGAGCTGTCGTATACTAAATCTTCACTGGGACAATGTCCAAAATGTTGTATTTTGCTGACCAATTCGAGGTGTCCGCCTAGAGAATATAAATGCTATTTCTTGTCGTTTTCTACTCATTCGGACCTTTTTTTAATTTGTGAAAATGAAATGCTGGTTCTTGTCGTGGGTGATAAGAAGGTCTCCAAATTTTGGATCACGGCTGGTTTTGGGATTTGATGGAGGCGTGGAGCTATGAGGATGTGAGCTCTCGCGGGAATATTCCGTTGGTGATAGCGTCAACTGCTGTGAGACTTGCTAGTTGCTACTGCTTTACTTTAACTGTGTGATCAAGACACTTTGGTGGGTATGGTCTGTTCACCATATAGGCCGTGGTTAAAACGTGATTATAACGCTCATTATTATGGTAAGAAATATGTGGTAGACATAATGATTAAATGTTAAATATTTATAATTGGCCGCGGTTAGAACGCGATTGTAACTGTGAGATCAAGGCATTTTGGTTTGACTTGTGGAGAGCATCAGGTATGGTCCGCTCACTATATAGGCCGCGGTTAAAACGTGACTATAACACTCATTGTTATGGTAAGAAATATATGGTAGACATATTGGCTAAGTGTTAGATGTTTGCAACTCATCGTGGAGGCGATTTGGCAGTTGGTGAGACTTCACTGTCAAGTGGATCTCGGGGAAACTTGCAAGACACTAACATAGGTTAAAGAGGCATCTGGACGGATACGAACATATCTCATTCAACGCTCAAGTTAGCCATCTGCGACCAAATGTCAAGATCCGCCCTGAATTTCACCCTAAAATCCGAGGTGAGTCCTGCGGGGACCACCTCCAAGGAAAACTTACCGAAGGACTCAGCAAACCTCCCTTGAAAATGGACAATCCTAACCAAGAAAAATTAAAGAACACTTTTAACCAATAATATAAATCTCCCACTTAATCCAAATAACCGAATAAAATAATACACAGTTATTTTTTCGAAAGTATTCAGAGCTACTACAAAAAATACAGCGAAAGCTACTAAAAATCTCAGTAGGTCATCTGTTTAACCCACTAGGATTTCAAAATCCAAATAAACCATTTTAAGGGCTAATCTTAATAGGAGTCTTTGCACGAACTTTCAAAGGTAGCTTTTCCTTCGGTGTAAATTATCTAGCTAATATAAATGGTCAAGGATATCATCTTGATCCTAACAAAGGGCCAGAAATGCAGTACGGTACCAGAGTAAAAGTACAACAGAACTACAGGAGTCTAGACCAAAGTAAACAGTACAAGTGCTGGAAGTCACGTACTCTTTTTACCAGAAAGACTTCTGAAAAAAAAATCCAAGTGCGGACAGAGACAGACCTTTGTCAACACACTCCACTCGATATAAAATTTCAACGCCTTCTAGAAGAAAAACACAAAACCAGCCCAAGCCTACACGCACTCCCCTCGTTTCATTCATAGACAAAATTACAGATACCACCCCCCCAAAATATCCAAGGCGGCTGTTTGTTTTATATGTCTGAATTGGCTCTATGGGACCCGATCCCAGATTATCCATATGATTCGGCAACTTGATATTGATATTAAATTGCCGATCGAGAGAGGACAAGTCACAAGTGGGGTGGTGCTATTGGCGCTTAATAGTTGGTTAAATTCAGAGGAAACGAGGATGGGGACGGGTGTGTGTGTATGAAAGGAATGTTGGTGTTCGTATGTCCCAAGTCCAACGAGGAGAGTGACGCTTCCTGCATTTCTCTCCTCTGCTTCCTTTGGTTTGGAGAGGTAGCTAAGGCGACTGCATGGCCAAACACACATGGTGATTCTATTGATTCATTGCTACCTCATTAATAAAGCTAGGCCATCATTAACTGTTCTCTTCTAAGATTATCGATCTATCTTCATATTACTTCTTCATTATCAATATGACGCGGCTGTTGTCCTTACTTATTATATCTGATTGAGATTGTCCGTTAAAAGTATGGTCATTAACTTCATATTAAATTTGATGAAACAGAATTCGGTTAATAGCAAGCAATACGTACATATTAAAAAAACAGATAGAGAGAGAAACGTGACAACAATTAGTCATTTTTGAAACAATAAAGATGAAATCTCAACAACAAAAGAGAACGACCCAAAAGATGAATAAACCACCAAAAATGTTAGCAACATGAAGAACATGAATTCCTTCAAACAATGGCAAGAGAGTCATCACATGACTGTAAACAGATAATCTCCCCATACTCTTCTGCCGTCTCCCTTTTTTTTGTACAAGTGACAGTTGATCGACATTAATTAATTACAGATAAACTATATATAGAATCTTGATTATTTGCTTAGGCCATAATAAATTAGTTAATAGACAAATTAATTATGTTTAGCTTATCCTAGCTAGCTAAGCGGGGGGCCTCTCTATGATGGAAGAGAAGAATTCAATATTAATACCTCGTCTCAATAATTGAAAATATATAATCTACGTACGATTAAGTTACACTGAAGTTAGACTTTGAATGATTCAAGAGCTGCATATTCAATGGTTCTTCACCAAGAAATTAGAAGAAAAAAAAAATCATTAAGAAAGGCGACAATCTTATTCACCTACAGGTTGGACATGGAAAATAAATATATAGCTAGTATTGAACAAATAATTAAGACAATTTAGTTCAATCAAATTAAACAAGGCAATATCAATCCCCCTTATCTGTCTCTATTAATTAACCTACTGATGAGCTAATGTTAACCGTAGCGACTAAGTGACCTTATATAGTTGAGACATTGTACGTCTAGATTATATTCCCCAGTGATACAATACAAAGAGATGAACAATCACTTTTGGTCCTTTTGGAAATTAAGTCCTAAAAGGTGCTTAAGTGCCATAGATGAGAATCTATTTATGCACCTAATCTTGTCTAGTATTAAAAGAGATATAATTGAAAGTATATAAGTAGAAAGCTTGAAGTATCTTTATATATCTAGTTAAGTACTAATTAGATTAAGTGAGACAACACTTCATCACATTCTCGTTTTTGTCTTTTTACGTACCTTCAAGGTAGCTAGCCAATAATTTCATCTGTTTTATCCAATTATTACTTCAGACATATTACAATTTATGTACATGTCATTTTTGAGGATTTGGCTGGTGTATCTCCAAAAAATAAAATAAAATAGGAGTTCGTAGTGCATGTTAATTATGGATCGTCGTGCTTGCATACATTTCTCTGCAGACGCAAATTCAACGATTTGTTTTTCCGTGAATATATATGCACTAATTTCTTAGTGATCAGATATTTACTATATATCTATTGATTGAGATGACGTCATCTACAGTTTTTAACAGTGTTGGGTTGGGTTGGGCTTCAGTGTTGGGCTAGCTTTGGATGTGTGTTATTCCACACGTGCTTCTCTCATCTTCTGGTGTCTTCTTCAGCGGTCTCATCTTCGAGACTGTCTTCAGACTTCACTCACCGCCTCTTCAAGACTATCTTCACAGACCACTCACCGCGAAGCAAGTTCATCGTCTTCAACAGCTTTCTTAACCTCTTCTGTATCTCCCTCGCCTCAGATCTTTTCCGTCGCGACCGCCGCTCAGGCCTCAGCCCCAAAACCAAAACACAACCGTCGTCTTGCTCATAGTCGCCTTCTAGCTAGCTCACGCCGAACTGGTATGTGACTTTTCCTCTCTCTCTCTCTCTCTCTCACTCTCTCTCTCTCGCTTTGGTTAGAAGAAATAGTCCTTATGGTCTTTGAATTTATGCGATTGATAAGGCCAGTTCTTCTGTGGAATTCGGCTTCCAACCTATCATTTTATGTTGTTGCGTTCTGTGGATCTGTAATGTTTATGGTTAGAATTTTGGGAAATTTTAATGCAGAAGGTGTTCGAGGTTTGATTTCGCCGATCACTCTTATTGCCAGTTTGGGTTTCAATCAAGCATCAAAGGTTTTTGGTGAATTCAGTTTGGGTTTCAATCAAGCATCAAAGGTTCCTTCTCTGAAATTGTGTTTTTTTTATGTTGATTTTGTATTCTAGGAGTCGTTTATCTTTTTGGTTCAATTTTAGGGCAATTTTCACACATCACTTTCCTTCTGAATTTGGGTTTCAGTCAAGTATTGAAGGTAATTGGGGTTTGGCTATATCATGGTTTTCTTATGTGAGATAGGGATGCGAAGATCACCGATGTCTACTTGGCTGTTCAATATTGGTTGCTTCATGAAAGTTTTTAAAAAAGAATTCAAAACCACACAGATTTCTATGGATCAAAGATTTTTTGAGAAATCTATGGATCAAAGATTAATGTCATGTGCAACAGAAAATCATCACTGCCATTAGCTTATTCAAAAAGTGCAAAATTATCCTATATAAAAAAAGGGGGCGAATTTTTCATATGATGCCCTTCAAGCATCACTTTCAGGTTGCCAACCAGCCAATGTTAGCATCTACGTTCAGTTGCCTCCATGTTTAGAATGAGGCTTCCAGGTATAGAAACAATTGGTGACAGTGATGATTTCCTGTTGCAAATAACATTAATCTTTGATCCATAGAATTCTCAAAAAAACTTTGATCCATAGAAATCTGTGTGGTTTTGAATTCTTTTTTAAAAACTTTCATGAAGCAACTAATATTGAGCAGCCAAGTAGACATGGATGATCTTCACATCCCTAGCCTAACATTGTACTGTCTCTACATCAATTTTCCCTCAAAATTAAAAACCAGCACTTTTTTTTTTTTTCCTTCTGTTTTCTGAAACAACAAAACTAAAGATCGAATGGAGTATATTGTTTGAATTGTACTTCAAATGCAGTGTGACGAAATATTAGATTTAGGGTTATTGAAGATAATTGGAGTTTCGCTATATTACAAATATAGTAAATATTACACGAGATAAATTAACTGATTATTAATAAATTAAGGCATACAACTTGATCTTCTTATTTATTCGAATCAGCCTGATCAACTTGATGCCCTGTCATGTCTGAAGAAGACAATATATATAAGAATACAAACCAATTAAGAAGCAGCTCCGTTAGCTTTCAGAGTATTCTCTTCCACTACCAGAAAAATACTTTAGCCGACGAAAATTTTTCGTCGGCCTGTTAAAAAAATTCGTCGGCTAAGACCTTAGCCGATGAGTCTTCGTCGGCTATAATGTTATCGGGAAAAGGCCGTCTGTGATGACTTTAGCCGACGAAATTTTTTTTTTCGTCGGCTATAGTCCCACAGTTAGCCGACGAAAAACATGTCGTCGGTTTTTTCCCAGACTTTAGCCGACGAAATATTCATCGGCTAAAGTACCTAATAAATAATTAAAAAATAACTATACCCGACGAAATTTAGTATATTTCGTCGGCTAAACCTTGTAAAAAAATTTAAAAAAATAATTATAGCCGACGAAACATAGTATCACTACCAGAAAATAGAACTTGGGCGACGAAAAAAAATCGTCGCCCTGTTAAAAAATTTCGTCGCCTAAGTACTTAGGCGACGACAGGTCGTCGGCCAAGACGTCGTCGCCAGAAGTGCGTCGGCCAAGAACTTGGGCGACGAAAATTCAGTCCGTCGTCGCCTAAGAGTAATTCTTAGGCGACGACACGAATTTCGTCGCCTAAGATCTACTTCTCGTCGCCCAAGATTTAACACCTTGGCCGACGAAAATTTTTTTCGTCGCTTAAGATCTTACAACCTTGGGCGACGAAACTAAATATTTCGTCGCCTAAGATCACTACATCTTAGGCGACGATAATTTTTTTTCGTCGTCTTATATGGTAAGTCCTTGACCGACGATTTAGAAATTTCGTCGCCTAAGATATATTTAAATTTTTTTTAAAATATTTAAATAATTTTTTTAAATATATAAATAATGTTTTTTTAATTTTTGCTGGAATTTTTTTTTTCGGCATTTCTTTAAATTTTTCTAATACTAAAATTTAATTAAAAATAACACAAATTTATAAATTTATAAATAATTTATTACAAAAATTCAGTCCATCTGCCTATGGAGAAACTCGAAATCTAACTCATCATTCCCGTTCGGAGGGTCCTAAGGCTGAGGCGGCGGCTGGTCAGGTTGAGGAGGCTGCTGCTGAGGCTGGGGCCACTGAGGGTGGGCCCACTGAGGTAATGGTATAGGCGTAGGCATGGGCGGAAAATCAAGTCCGGCCGCATGTGCAGCGATGCAGGCAGTCATCCACTGTCCCATAGCCGCCTGGTTGGCATTGGTGACTTCATTCAGCCGCTCCATATGCGCAGCCGTGGAAGCCGCATATGATTCCGCCATCACCGCCATCTCCCTCGCTCTTTGGGCTTCCAGCTCAGACTGTAGACATTCGAACTGATCCTGTAACCGACTGTTGCTGCTTGAGGCTCCGGCGGCTCCCTTGCGCTGAAATCCTGGCGTCGTCTTCAGGATCCCCTTTCCAGCGCCTCCCATACCCCGGCAGTAGTAGGTGTTGGAACGCTGCGCGAAGGCAGTGGCCATAATCCGCGCCCCAACGGTAGGATCTGAAGTGTCGATCCTGGACATGGCCTCTGACATGTCATCCTCTGCCGTGCCCGGCCATGTGTCGTTCACCATGCCTCTCATGACCTCTTGCTCCGCCTCCCTCACCCTCGCCTAATTGGATATATTAAAAAAAAATATTAATATACATTTAATAAAATGTAATTAAAATTAAAAATTAGAAAATATAAGGAACTTACAAGATCCTCCTCAGAATGAGGATATGCCCTCTGAAAGGTCCCCACATAGGGGTTCTCCTCTGGCCGCTCTCGCCGCACGTCGTCCATGATGGCCGAAAACGGCCTCAAACCGGCACGATGGTTGGTTGTGTTCTGTTGCCGGTTCTCAGCGTTCACCCGGGCGAGGTGCTTAAAAAAAAATTATCGTTAGTAAATATTTAAAAACATACAATTATAATTAATTCACTCATTAAATATTCAAATTTGTTTACGAATTACCTGTTTGTGAGGGTCGTTGAACTGCGTGACAAGAAGCCACCGCCACTCGTACTCCCGATACTCGAACTCCTTCGGGGGTACCCGAACGGTCGCTCCCGTACTGCTTTCAGTGTAACCGGAGGTCGTGCTTCCACTCCTTGAACCTACATATACAAAAAAAAATATTAAATATATTATTAAAAAAATAAAATTTAATAAATTATTAAATAGAGGTACCTCTCCCTATGGGCCTTGTCCGCCCAGTCACGTCCCTCCTCGGGAACAACAAACCATTGCTACATTACCACTTGTTAGTATTTTTTTCGATAATTAAATAATTTATTAGTTAAAAAAATAGTAATTGATCGAGTAAACTCACCGACATCGACTGATGGAGCATCTCCTTCACTCCATCAGGAACCTGGCTCCAGTCTCCTCACAACATAGGGAGTCTGGAGCGGATGGTGCCTCCCGCGGCGCGCGTGTACCGGTTTCCCAACACGGCGTCCACCGGTTTCCCGTTGGAAAACGGGATGGCGATCCGTCCAGCGGACTCGACCGCCCTATCGAGTCCCTTGTTGCTGACGGTGCCTCTCCTGTTCCGCCTTCTCGTTCCGGCGACTGTGACATTGTGAATCAAATTTAATATTAATAATACATTTTTACAAAAAAAAAATTTTAAAATCGACAAAACAGTAATAATAAATTACCTGAGGATGAGGCTGAGCTGACGGATTCGTCTCCGTCCGCCTGCTCGGAGACCCTCACGGGATGAAGAGGCGTGGGAAACTCCCTGTAGATATAGGCCTCGTGCGGTGCCACATGCGGGAGCTACTCCCGAATCGGTCGACCCTCCTCATCGACGCGAGGTATCGCCGGTATCGTCAGAGGAAGGAAGAGGCCGGACGGCACCGTAGGGACCCCGGATGACCCGCCATCACCGTCGGTCGGGGACGACTGTGTGGGGGCGGTGTTAGATCGCGACCGGGGAAGTATCTCTGGATGACGAGGGCCGTCGCTACGGGACCCGACTGCCCAGCAGAACGCGAGCCGCTCGCGCCACCCCTAAGCGCCGCATGTCGGGCCGTCAGCTGCCACGGAAACCCGATCGACGGTGATTCCGACGGGTTGTTTGAGGTACCGTCCGAGAAATATTGGCTCCTCGCACCCGAACGTTGTCCAGAAGTTCTCCTCATGCCTATCCTGTTTAAAATAACCATAAATTTATTAAAAATATTTTACCGTCTTATAATTAATTTAACAAAAAATAACCATAAATTTCGAAAAATTTATCAACAATAATAACACAAATAAAAATTAATAGTTATTATAGAATTTATTATTTTTTTAATTCACATAACAAATTATTTACATTAATTCGCAATTATTACATCACAAAAATTAATTTACGAATATTTACATCCTTACTAAAAAATAATCCATTATTTTTTACAAAATTTCCACAATATATTTACAATTATAATTTATAATATTTAATTATTTAATCAAAAATTATTTAATCATTTACAATATACTTACAAATTATTTCCACAAATCCTAAACCCTAAACCCTAAACCGTAAACCCTAATATTTTACAATTATCATTTACATCACAATTTACCATAATTTACCTTAAAATCCTACCATAATTTACACAAATTTACCCTAATTTACCATTAATTTCCTAAATTACAACAACAACAACAATAATTTCACCAACAATTTCACAACACAACAATAATTTCACCAACAATTTCAAATAATTTCAAACAATTTCACAATTTCAAACAATTTCAAACAATAATTTCAAACAATTTCAAACAATTTCAACAATTTCAAACAATTTCAACAATTTCAAACAACAACAACAACAATTAAAATTTTCATCAACATAACAAATTTAGGGTTATACCTTAAACCGTGGGTCGGGGTCGGGGTCGGGGTCGGGGCCGGGGTCGGGGTCGGGTTGCGGGGTCGGGGTCGGAGAGAGGGAGAGAGAGAGGGCTTCGGTGGATTTTCGGAGAGAGAGAGAGGGCGGCTTGGATTTGTGTTTTTGCAGCGCGAATGGTTAGGGTTCCGAATTTTTGCCTTTTATATTGGAGTTCTTGGGCGAAGATTCTTGAAAAATCGTCGCCCTGTTTTTTGATACTCTACTTGGGCGACGATTTTTTCAAGTCGTCGCCTAAGATACTCTACTTGGGCGACGATGTTCTTCACTATAAATCTCGTCGCCTAAGATGAAGAAAATCGTCGGCCAAGAGTTCTATCATAAAATTCAGAATATCGTGATTTTGGTGATCGGAGAAGAGGAACTGAAAACCGACCGTCAGATATGACCAACATAACAAATTACGTGGGTGGGAAAAAATTCAGCTCCATCTGACAAAGATAAGGGCTCGATCCGTCCGGTCAATCGGCGCGGTCAAACCCCTAAACGGACGGAAACAGCTATTCGACCCTCCAAATCACGTAATTTGGCCGGACCTTCAACTGAGAGTAGTTTCCAATCGACGAGACTCTTACGGGGCTATAAAAATTTGGTAAAAAATAAATACCCGGGATAGGGCTACCACTAGGTAGAAATAAGAGAAATTCGTTGACCGGAACAACCGGCACCGAAATTTTACCGAAATATCTTCATTTTTCACGGGTTGACGTATTTCACCGTTCCGGTCATATCTTATTTCAAGACTTTTTTGCGTTTGAGGCATCTACGTATACGTTGTCTTCAAAACGAAACTTAAACTCAACACTTATATAAAAAAGTTATACAACATTAGTACATATAACGTGAGTTTGGTGATCGGAGAAGAGAAACTGAAAACCGACCGTCAGATATGACCAGCATAACGAATTACATGGGTGGGCAATAATTCAGCTCCATCTGACAAAGATAAGGGATCGATCCGTCCGGTCAATCGGCGCGGTCAAACCCCTAAACGGACGGAAACGGCTATTCGACCCTCCAAATCACGTAATCTGGCTGGACCTTCAACTGAGAATAGTTTCCAATCGACGAGACACTGACGGGGCTATAAAAATAAAAAACATTACTTTACAATTTAAACGTGCTTTATTTATTTTAATTATTCGGATTATCTTGGCCGACGAATTTACGGTAATTCGTCGGCCAAGATAATACTTGGGCGACGATATTTGTTAAATTCGTCGCCCAAGAGTAAAAATAAAAAATCCTGTACAATGAAATTTAAATGTGTTTTATTTTATTTTAATTATTCGGATTACTCTTGGCCGACGAAAGTAGGGTAATTCGTCGGCCAAGATAATACTTGGGCGACGATATTTGTTAAATTCGTCGCCCAAGAGTAAAAATAAAAAATCATGTACAATGAAATTTTAATGTGTTTTATTTTATTTTAATTATTCGGATTATCTTGGCCGACGAAATTAGGGTAATTCGTCGGCCAAGATAATACTTGGGCGACGATATTTGTTAAATTCGTCGCCTAAGAGTAAAAATAAAAAATCCTGTACAATGAAATTTAAATGTGTTTTATTTTATTTTAATTATTCGGATTACTCTTGGCCGACGAAAGTAGGGTAATTCGTCGGCCAAGATAATACTTGGGCGACGATATTCGTTAAATTCGTCGCCCAAGAGTAAAATAAAAAATCCTGTACAATGAAATTTAAACGTGTTTTATTTATTTTAATTATTCGGATTACTCTTGGCCGACGAAATTCTTTTATTTCGTCGGCCAAGATAATACTTGGGCGACGATATTTGTTTAATTCGTCGCCCAAGGTTAAAAATAAAAAATCCTGCTCCATCTTCATGCTCTGTGCGCAGTGTTGACCGATAAATTGCCGTACTGATCCATCTTCATGCTCTGTGCGCCTGTATCCATGGAGGAAGGTTGTAAGGCACCAAAATGACCGGTCATATACTGTACGAAAGACTCATGGTCCCAAAAGGGTTGAACCCGTCGGATGACAGCCCGAGCCTCACATTCCTCACCTCTCAAGCAAAATGAGGAAACTCCCTGTCTATATGCTTCCACGCCTCCCCGTCAGCAGGGTGTACCATGAGGTCTTCGTCATGCACCTCCCTCACAGCGTGCCATCTCATAACTTCGGCCGTCTTTGAAGACATGTACAACCGCTCCAGCCTATCCCTCAACGGGAAATAGCGAAGTACCTTAACAGGTTTCCTGTTGCCTGCGGGAGTCCGCTTATACCTGTCGGTCCCACATACCGGACAACGATGAAGGCCTTCAAGGTCATTACCGTCTGCATCTTTACCCCAGAATAGAACGCAGTCATATCTGCATGCATGGATCTTGATGTAGGAAAGCCCGAGATCTCTCAAGATACGACGGACCTTATGATGCGTGGTGGGATGATGATGACCGTCAGGCAGGAGCGAAGCAGCGTACTGTAGATACCTATCAACAGCCGTCACGGTCGATTTTGTGTCAACCTTGATATGCATCACCTCCATCACACACTGAAGAACGGTATTCTCATGACTTGGGCACATAGGGGTCTGTTGGAAAGCAATAAGTCTGTTGTACTTGGCTATACCGACAGTGTTGACACCTCTAGGGACGGCCTGCATCGGCGCCTGCGGAATGTGCTGTCGTTCAGGGCATACACCGCTGTCATGAGGAAACATGTCGTTGATGAAGGCCATTGTTGGATCGTTGGATGTACTGCCCGTCTCATAAAACTGTCCATGATCATGCGGGCGTGATGAGGTTTCACCGTGATATATCCAACATGTGTAACGTTCCCAGAATCCGTTACTCTTCAGGTGGTCCCATACTGTATCAAACGAAAATCGATGCATATCACTGCGACACTTACACATCTTGCACGGGCAATAGAACATGCCACTCCCGTCAGCATTGGCCTGCGCATATTGCATAAAATCCCAAACTCCTTCAGCATATTTTCTGTGATATCTTGGAAGAGAAATCCAACTCTTATCCATATCCTGAAAATAACACATATATATATATATCAATATTTAATGAACATATCTTTTATATATATATATATATTAATGTAATACAACATACTAATTATTAATTATATATATCTAGTTCGAGCGAATTCCGTGGTTTCAGAAGGCAAGTGTCAATGTCACGGAGGGCGAACCCCCTACAGGAACTAGGCAGGACTCGTTTGTGATCACGGAGGCGAACCCCTATCGACCCATTCACTGAGAAGAGTGGTCAGTTTGTGATCTTGAGATCCAGTTAAACAAACCTGTGAACCATATCTAAGACAGAACGACCCCTTACTCAGCTTGGAACAAACTCTATGCATATATATATATATCATTAATTCAACTCAAATAAAACTGAAAATCAATATATATATATGCATATATATATATATGTGCATATGCATATGTACGTACCTGAGAGTAGCTCCACAAACTATGTATGGACAGATTTCCACAACACCGAACGATTTGAAGAACTAGAGAAATTTATGTTTCAAATTTTCAAAGTTCTCATTCTTCTATCCCGGCCTCTCAATATATAGAAGAATCTTGGGCGACGAAATATTTGAGTTTCGTCGCCTAAGGATTAAAAAAATTCTTGGGCGACAAAATATTTGAGTTTCGTCGCCTAAGAATTAAAAAATCTTGGGCGACGAAATATTTGAGTTTCGTCGCCTAAGGATAAAAAACTTAGGCGACGATATAAATATCTTAGGCGACGAAATATTGTTTCGTCGCCCTAGTTTCTATCTTGGCCGACGAAATGTATTCTTAGGCGACGATTTTTTTTTCGTCGCTTAAGCGGAAACTTAGGCGATGATTTTTTCACTTAGGCGACGATTTTTTTTTCCTTAGGCGACGAAAAAAAAAATCGTCGCCTAAGTTTCCTCTTAGGCGACGAAAAAAAAAATCGTCGCCCGATTTTTTTTGTTTCGTCGCCCAAGACCCATTTTCTGGTAGTGTATATTTCGTCGGCTAAACCTTGTAAAAAATTTAAAAAATAACTATAGTCTTCTGTTATATATCACAGATGCTTACGGCTATAGCTCCGGCTAGGCCTCCAGCGCAGAGCGCATTCTCATCATGGCCGGACGACGGAATGCTTGAGACGTGATCGGATTTTCAGCCAGAAAGAGACCCGCCGCGGCCAGCTAGCCCTTGATACATTCTTCTTTCTGAATTTGATTGTACGTAATCAAGCCAGTTGCATGAGAAAGCTTGAGTACTACGTACGTACTCCATCAGTCCTCGCAGGCTGGTCAGCCAAATGCTCGATCGAGTCCATTGATATATATATATATATATATATATATATATATATATATATATATATATAAACCCCTAGCTAGCTATCCCCGCAGCTCGATCTGATTATTAACTTAATTTTGTTAACCAAGAAGTAGATATAATTTTGTTACTTAACTGATTTTCCATGCATGCAATTCATACCGACAGCTTCTTTCATTTTCCGGTCGTCTTTATTTTTGCTAGGAGCCTTGCACGACCAACTTTCTTCTTTTCCAAACCTTAAACTCGTATCTAGTTTTTTTTTTGGTTCTTATTTTTTTTTTTCAATCTATTCCATCATCTGCATGGCTATTTTGCTTGTAGATTTTCCTATTAGTTAATTGTACTCAAACTGGTTCTTTAATCTCTTTGAGCTTATAGGTAGGTTGAATTAATTCATCTCTTTCATCTGATCCTCTTCTCTTCTAGCTTTATTCTGATCTTGTTGTTCATGAATGATATATATTTTTTTATCCATAACTTTCATGTTAGGAAAATATGGTTGTTCAATAGTTTTTGAAAAGATTAACTACGTCTTGGTGTATTTTATGATTTTTATCCACACGATCGAGCATATATGTGGTATTCTTTTGCTTGAATTAATCTGTGAGTACATACTGATTTGCTGTATAAAGTCAGAGTAATATTGGAATATATATTCCAACTTGAACTTGTGTGATTGTCATATTCAATGGTGTTAATCACACGTATGGTTACCCATAATTACTTAATTATAGCTACTAGCCTAGCAGTCATGCTGGACTTGGTGTTTGGTCTTAATTTGTCTATAAATATTTTTTTTTCCTTTCTTATAAACAAATTACTTATTAACTTATTCGATGTGTCTGAATTCTGATTAAGACAATCAAATATTAACTAATTAAGCAGCCCCTTCTTCTGGTCGATCTGTCGTTACAGCCAAGTTATAGATCGATCGATCGAATATCAGGGGTCTAGGAAGACCAGGATTTATTATTAGTAATAAGATTAATTATGCTAGCTCTTGGTACGTAATATCGTATACAAAAGAAAGCAAAATCCCATGCTATACTCCACTGTTTCGGAATACCAAAATACGTACTCTCTCTCCCCTAGCCTTTTTGTGCTTGTTTATGTGACGAGATGAGAAATCGACTAAAGAAACTCTCAAACATAAACAATGAGCATGTAGATCGAGCAACTAAGTAATTATGCTATCTGGGAGAGCTAGGGGTAGCACTACAGGAGTACTTGATCAGGTAGCCAGTAACATATATACATAGTATTAAACCCTAAACCCTAATGGGCGAGTCCCAAAAAAAAAACAGTAAAAGAAATTAAGAGGAAAATGAGTAATATCTGGAGTAGGTTATGCATAATTAATTTGTAGGATTCATGTAGAGCAGTACAATCTACTAACATCAACTATACCACATCATCAAACTACCACATCAAATTCATTAATTATCTTAACTTGGATCAGGGTTCTTTATCTTTTATTTATTCAGCTACATTTTAATTCTAATTTTTACACAAGCGACCATAACACAATTATACTCAAACAATTAACTATGCCGATCGATGACTTTGAACCAATAAATTATCCAGTCTTTACGTATAGGAACATCCCGTGTGTAAAGATTCTATATGAATATTCATCAGGGGACTAGACTATCAGATGAAGTTGTTTCCGACGACCGGCATGTTTTTAAAACGTACCCTATACTGCTTCAAATGTTCATCATTGACATTGGCGAATAAATCAAGTCTAGCAACCTGGTTATCGAGGCCGACCACCTAACTAATTCATCACTCATCAGCAACTCTCCTATGGATTATGGAAGGTTTCCGTTGTTTTAGGAAGCTTAATTTTGACCATCTATGCCAAACAGTATAATCATCCCATATACATAGGACACGTTTCGTTCAGATCGAACATACGACTCTTTTTTAGTTGGTGTATAGAGAAAGAACAAGAACTATGGTCCATGGCAACAGAAAGCTATGAATCGAGGAAAGAAAACGATCCGAACGCACAGCAAGCTAGGATTCGATCAGGATTAGATAAAATCTTCAAATGTAAGAATATAGACAAGATTTGAATAACTTTTTCTGTGTAGTTTTGATTGGTCTGTATGCAAATTCTCTGTCCCTTTGTACCCTAGCAGGAGTAGCAGCTAGGTTTAGGGTTTGTTTAGCCGGCCTTGTTTTGGCACACATGTTGTTCATCCATCCTGTGACAATAACCCGACTAGCTAGATTTTACCTTGAGTTTGGCGGATGGCCGGGAATGATGCTGCATGTTGATGTGGTTCTCGGTACAGGCGCCGGAGCCGGTGGGTTGAGAGTGCGGCAATCAGATATCCGGTTACATGTAGGTCGACTTTTGACCCACACGATCGATTATTGTTCCCTCACAAGTGTATGTCCCCATCTTCTTTAATCTTTTGGCCTAGATGGCGTTTGGCATGGTGTAATGAAACTGTTTCTTATTTGAGAAAGAGATTGAACTATATATATATATATATATATATATATATATATATATATATATATATACAAAAAGGATGTGAAGCGGACGTTCGCACTCGGCTTAAAGTGCGGACGTCTGTCCGTTCTCCCCCATCCGGCGCCGGCGCCGGGTCGCCTCCACCCCACAAGACTCCAGCAGCGTCCCCGACCACTTTCCCTCCCCAGCGAGTATATACGAAAAGGATGTGAAGCGGACGTCCGCACTCGGCTTAAAGTGCAGACGTCTGTCCGTTCTCCCCCCTCCGGCGCCGGCGCCGGCTCGCCTCCACCCCACAAGACTTCAGCAGCGTCCCCGACCACTTTCCCTCCCCGGCGAGTCCAGTTTTTTCCAGTTTTCCGGCGAGATCGACTTTGTTTGAAGTTTTGGGTGATCTCGCCGGAAAACTGGTAAAGAACAGACTTGCCGGGGAGGGAAAGTGGTCGGGGACGTTGCTGGAGTCTTATGGGGTGGAGGCGCGCCGTCGCCGGCGCCGGAGGGGGGAGAACGGACGGACGTCCGCACTTTAAGCCAAGTGCGGACGTCCGCTCCACATATATATATATATATTTATTTATTTATTCTCAAGTGTGGATGTCCACATTTATTCTTACGGTGCGGATTTCCACTTTACATTCACTTTTCAATCGAATTTTCACATCTTCACCGTCTAATATTTAGATATTAATGTATAGATCATCTCTGCAAAATTTCATCCAATTTGGTTATCATTAAAGAACTCAAACTTGATTAGACTAATGGATGAACATAATTCTGTCGAACTTGAACCGATCATGTTTCTAACAGAAAAACGTAGTTTTGAGTGCCTTAATGATAATTAAATTGGCTAAAATTTTGCAGAGATAATCTATACATTAATATCTAAATACTATACGGCGAAGATGTGAAAATTCGATTGAAAAATGAGTGTAAAGTGGAAATTCGCACCGTAAGAATAAATGCGGACGTCCGCAGCTGAGAAACTCTGTGTGTATATATATATATATATATATATATTCAGAAATTTTGGTGATCGTTAAGGCATTCAAAATTACGATTTATAATTTTAAGCATGAACGGTTCAGGTTTAGCAGATTTGGTTCGTTCATTGGTTTAATCTCATTCGACACCTTAACGATCACCAAATTTATATATATATATATATATATAAGGACCAACAAACTGAATGGTGGAGATTCAAAAATATAATCAAAAAGTTGGTGTAACCCCCCATCCCTCATATATGTCAAAAAAAGGGAACCCTTAGTGAAAATTTGGTCCCTTAGTGAAAAGTTGGTGTAACCCCCCATCCCTCACAAGTGTATGTCCCCATCTTCTTTAATCTTTTGGCCTAGATGGTGTTTGGCATGGTGTAATGAAACTATTTCTTATTTGAGAAAGAGATTGAACTATATATATATATATATATATATATATATATATATATATATATATATATATATATATATATATTTTTTTTTTTTTTTCTCAGGTGCGGATGTCCACATTTATTCTTACGGTGCGGATTTCTACTTTATACTCACTTTTCAATCGAATTTACATCTCTACCGTCTAGTATTTAGATATTAATGTATAGATCATCTCTGTAAAATTTCAGCCAATTTGGTTATCATTAAGATACTCAAACTTGATTAAACTTATGGATGAGCATAATTCTGTCGAACTTAGTTAATGTAGATTCGCACGTTGTCTCCCTCACATCAACCTGGTTTATGATCGACTTTCTTTTTACCTCTTTAGAATCAATGATTCGGGTTATACATTCACCATCTGAAACTTCAATATGCAGAAAATGTGTCCACACTGTATCTTATTAGACTCAAATTGCCCTAGGGAATATGAATATAGCTTCGCTACGGACATGTACTGCCTCTGTCCAACGCGGACGTGGTATGTCATACTGTGACAAGTAAAACATGAAGTTGTTTAAGCCTTCAAATTAAAGTCTAATTGTAACAGAAAATATGGACTCCAACAATTAATATCCATCATTTTATGACAACAAATATATCGTCCGTGAAGGTATTGAATGCCCATTCCTTAATATCTTCAATTTTCCACCAGGTTTTTTGATCGACTTGAAATTTTCGAAAACATAATGATTTCTCAAAAATCCAATACTTGTATCGAATCTGGGAGGAAATTCAAACAATCTTCTAGACCTTTCAATACGTTTCTTCAACTTAGAAAATCCATCCCCTCACATCGTTGCGTGCATCACATCCTCCCTGTAAAATTGGCCCCTGAGAAAGGCCTGTCACGCTTGCCAAATAATGATGTGATCCAATTATTGTTCTCCAACCCATACTGTGCCACCATATTAGCCCACACCTCCTCCCACTCATCAATCATATATGTAATTTCCCAACAACTGTTTACACTTTCTCATTCTTCATATTTTGATCTACATTACTTCTAATGTGCCAAGAACATTGTTAGAGTTATATCTAACGTGGACTCAATAATAACACATGAGAATCCAACATATATAAATATCTTGTGAAATAAGTAAATGAGATTAATCGATAATACTTAACTTAGATATTTATCTTAGTAATCTGATTAGATAAATACAAGGAGTTTGAGTTAACATAAAATTTGTGTTATAGTTATCACATAAAGTAATTGATTGGTTTATTAGAGTTGCCTTGTGAGATGAGACTCTAAGTAAACTTGTCAATATATAAAGAGGTCCCTGTGTAAGCTCATTCTACGCTGAAAGTTTTTCATACTCACTGTGAAAAGGCATTCTAAAGAATTACACAGAAGATTTCCTCTGCTTTTGTTTCATGGCGTTGAACATGAACAATCAAGGTTGGTGTTTCTAATCCTTATACATGTTTACATGTTCTTGTTGTTGCTAAAACATGATACAATGTGTTTATGTCTTATGTGGTTTACAATCTAATAGTTGGTATCAGAGCCAACCACAAATTTTCATAAACCTTTTGTTGTGTTATGAATGATCATTGAAAATTTTTTGGATTTTTTTTTCTGCCATGAACACTGGTGAACACGAGTTGGGCCAAGAATATGTCGAGGCCTAATACACAAACCCATCACAAGCATGAACCCAGACCCGTTTTCTTGTAAACACGCGGATCCTTTAGATCCGACCTGTTTGTCTTTAACCGAATTGGTTGTTAAACATGACGGTCAAGAACAAAAACCCAGAATTGGGGATTAGGGTTCTTCGGCTAAAGCTTCGATTTTGGGATGTTTTTTCGCTGCTTGATGATTTACTATACATGGTTAGTGCACGATTTTGATTCTGAAATACATATTGTTGTTACTAACTCTATTTTGCAAGTGCGGGAGCGTCCTGGTACGTTTTCAATCTCAATGAAATTGAGATTTTACTGTTTTGTGCGATTGAATCATGCATATGAACCTTAGAACTCGCCTGGGGAGTAGGTTGAGATGCCCAGATGAAACTTCAATTTCAAATTGTTTGAAAGTTGGCATGCATAATATGGAATGTGAATTACTGTGATTGTATGCTTGTGAATGATTAGATGAAATTGTAGTGATTCTGAGTATTTGAATGTATGATCACGCATAGCTTAAGATTGAAATTGACATATATATATATATATATATATATATATATATATATATATATATATATTTACTCCCAAATCTATATATGCTTGTTGAAATATCAAGATTGAGCATGGTTGATTTTCTGACAGTTTTATGAAATTAGAATTTGGGAAAACGTAAAGTAACAATCACAAGTATTTAGTTAATAGAAATTTTAGAATACATGTTGCCATAGCAAACTATTTTAAATGGTTCTTGTAACTAAGAAACATACCTGAAAATTGCATATTTTTTTTATTGAAATAGGGATTGTATCATCCACATATGGTTTTAAACTTTACCTATCTTTGATAACAAATATGGTTCTGAATATGAGATACTTTAGTTCTTAAAGTGCAGTATGGTCTTTTCATCTTGCCCACAAGTGTTGATTGATCATGTTGTAGGAATTAAAATGTGTTGTAGTTCAGAAAACTAAGGAATAACTTGTGCTTTGCCCACATGTAAACTGGTTATTGATTAGATTGAAACACTGTTTTTGGTTTAAAAGTATGCTTCTATATGTATATATTCTGAAAATGCTTAAACCAAATATTTTTTTTTTATAGTTTCTTACACTTTGTGTTATATGGAATTACCTTGTTTTGTTTTGACACTTGAAGTGTTGTATGAGAAATGCTTGTTTTTGGTATGTTTCTTGTCACGCCCCAATTTTCGAATAGAATTTTCAAATTTTTTGACATGATATAACTTAAAATACTAACATCCCAACCTGCTTTTAAAAACAACAACAACAACAAACTTAATTACAGAATAGAAATTTCCACAAAATCTATCACTGAATTAAAAATACACTTCCTTGTTTACATAACGTGCAAAACAAGAACATGAGAACAATCTCATGATTTAAAACTGTCTACTCAACTCTAAACTAAACATAGTCTAACAAAAAAAAAATAAAGGGAGAACCCTGCCACTACGCCTTCACCTCAACCCTGCTGATCCTCACCTGTAGGTCTAACCCCTACACCAAGAAATAGTGCACCGGGATTGTAGAAAAACAAACTCGGTAAGCTAAAAAGCCAGTATGAGTAAACTCAAGAATAACTCACAATTAACACATCCAACATACCACAAGTAAAATTGATAAATAAATAATAGCCACAATAACACGAAATGTACACATGAGTCCCTGATATTTAATAAATATCCCTCATGACCTACTACAACAATATGTGTACCCATGAGTCCCAAATACCATCAAGTATCTCACATGACCTACACCGACAGACGGACTAGAGCTCTAATTCCTAACCGTAACCAATCACCCGGCCAAAGGCTTGGAACCTGGTTTGACTGTCCAAAACCAAAAAACAAATAATAAATAGCATCTTAACCGTAACCAATCACCCAATTAAGGGCTTGCAACCCGGTTAGGCTATTTATCCAACAATTATCACATCACAACATTTTTATCAACAACACAAGATTCACATCATGAGATTATATCCTTCACAAAGTTATAATTCTATGAACAATATAAATTATTCCATAAGAATAACTTATCACAATTTAATAGAATTATGATCATATGAGGCTTCAAATAATACATAGGAAAACTCGTTTTAATTTACCTATGAGCCGTTTAAGATTAAGCTCATATATTTTAAAACAACCAAAAACATAATCATCATAATCATCAAAATCAAACATTATAATCACCACATAATTATCATCATCAAACAACCATAATTAAACTTGGTTCAAAAGTGAACCTTGGTGAGATTTACTCATCTAATAATCCCGCTGCAAAGCCCCCAACACAAACGAAGGCAAGCTAAACATAAAGTCACCAATCACCTAAGAACACACAATTACCAACCTTAGGACCAAAAATACTAAAGAATCACACAACACCCTTAAACTAACCCTTAGCTCAAAGGAAAACAATTTCCCAAGGTCATTGCACTCAACGACACAATTGAGCTACCTCAAAACTTCAAAACCTAAACTCAAACACAACCAAACCACCACAAGTAAACCTAAGTCCTAACATGCAAACTTTGCTCAAAACCTAGCCAAACTATCACTTAACATGAACACAGCAGCAATGACTAGCTAACCATGGCCGGACCTGCCGCCACGCGCCGCCACAAGCGGCGGCTAGTGAGCCCTATGCACTACCCCAAAACTTCCGAATTAGGAGAAACTCACAACATGAAACTTGTAGATTGAAGTATGGTAAGCAACTTTAATACCTGGGGTTTTGCCTGGTTCGGCCGCAAAACGCCTCTAAAAAACCTGATTGAAACTAAAAACAAAAGCTGCAAAACCGACACCAAAACTTGGTTTTTAGACCACCAAAGACGTATAAATAGCACTAAAGGAAGGAGAGGAGCAAGACTCACCAAACTTTCACCTGAAACGCCGCTGAAATGGCCGGTTTTCCGACGATACTGCAGCAGCTCCGCCGCTCCGTGGCGGCTTCCAGGCGGCGCGACGGCGGGCGGGATTACTCCAGAAATAGAGAGGAGGTTCGTGCGGACTGAATGGGACCGGTGGCGACCGGTTTGGTGGTCGGACGGCGGAGAAACCGATTGGAGAAGATGAGAGAGTGGAAGGAGTTCGTGAGAGGGAGGAGAGAGAGATATTTATGTTTCCATAAATAACTCCCCCACATTTTTCTACTTATACTATTTCCAAACCCGGAAGCTAACTTCCTCTTATCATAACTTTCTCATACTACCTCCGTTTCGGGCGTGCCGCATGTCTACGAACTCGTATTGACGAGATCGACAACTTTTATGATGGAAGTTTTTGAAGATAACTTACAAAAAATAAAGTCAACTTTGAGCCTCTTAAAAGTCAAAACAAGTTAAAAGAAAACTCCCGAACTTCAAAATTCGCACCACCAACAAGAATTTCCATTAATATTCTTTCATTAATATGAGAATAATACAAGAAAAAATGATATGAAAAACTCGGGTATTACATTTCTGGTGTGTTTTTTCATGTTTTTTGAAAATTTTACATACATACTGATATATATCTATATAGATATAGATAACCAAAAATGCTAAAACTTTTGTTTTCTTTTATGTTCTTTTCAGTTTTGACTCCTGTAAACGTAGGGAGTGTGATGCCTTTGAATGGTAGCAACTATAGGACGTGGAGAGATGATATAGACTTGAACCTAGCTCAACAAAATGTAGATTGGTGTCTGAGTGTCCCAATGCCTGCTGAAAATGGTGCAGCTGGAGATAATTGGGTGAGAGCCAATAAGATCTGTAAGCTTACTATTATGAGGACTATGTCTGATGTTGTGAAAGGTGGTATTCCTGAGAAAGATGTAGCTAGTGAGTACCTTACTACCATAGCTGAGAGGTTCACGATTAGTGATAAGGCTGAGACTGCCATGTTGTTAGACCAGCTGCATGGAATGAAATATGATATGAAGATGAACATCAGGGAGTATATTCTGAAGATGATTGATATTGGAGCTAAGTTTACTGCCCTTAATATGACTATGGCAGAAGACATGATTGTGATGCTAGTTCTAAAATCCCTCCCTGTAGAATTTGATCAGCTTAAGACCACCTACACCACTCAAAAGGACAAGTGGACATTGAATGAGCTGATTGCTATATGTGTCCAGGAACATGAGAGGATCAAGAAGGTCACAATTCACCTAAACACCATAAAACCCCAATGGAAGAAACCTGAAAGGAAAGCTAGCCCTTCTAAGAACCTGGGAGTTGGCAAGAAGGCCATGAAAGTCAGTGGCCACAAGGGAGGCATTAAATGCTTCTTTTGTAAGGTTAAGGGCCACATGAAGAAGGACTGTGGCAAGTATAAGACCTGGAAGGCAAAGAGAGGTAATGAACCAATGTTTAATTTTTATATTGACGTGAATTTAGTTAACGTTCATACTGATACTTGGAGTTTTGACACTGGCTCACCTGTGCATATCACCAATTCTCTACAGGGGCTGCAAAGCCAGAGGAGGCCAAAGGAAAATGAGATCAGGATCCATGTTGGAGAAGGCACGAGAGTAGGAATTGAAGTAGTTGGTTTTGTTAAATTAGTTTTGAGGCCAGGAGTTTTTCTAATTTTAGAGCGAGTGTATTATGTTCCTTCCATGTCTAGTAACTTAATTTCAGTTACTGTTTTGGTTAAAGACAATTGTCCATTTTTGATTGATTATGATGAAATGAAAATAAGTCGTGCTTCTCATTATCTTGCCATTGCAAAGTTTATTGATGATTATTGGTCTTTGCCTAATACTTGCCACACAGAGGTTTTGTTGATTGAGAATAATGTCAATAATTTAGTTAGTGGATATAAAAGGAAATTCAATGAAAAGTCTGCTTTCCTTTGGCATAGGAGACTTGGACATGTCTCAAAAGACAGATTGAAATTGATGGTGAAGCAAGGAATTTTACCTGAGTTAGACTTCTCTGATTTGGTGGATTATATTGAATGTGTTAAGGGTAAATTTGCTAAACATATTAAGAAAGGAGCAACTAGAAGTACAGGCCTTTTGGAATTGATCGACACTGACATTTGTGGAGCATTTGCGATTCAAACTATATGTGGAAATAACTATTATATCACCTTTATTGATGATTTTTCTAGATATTGCCATGTATACCTTATGTCTGAAAAGTCTCAAGCATTAGAAAAATTCAAAATTTTTAAGTTAGAATCATAAAAGGAGTTGAATGCAGTTGTGAAATGTGTGAGAAGTGATAGGGGTGATGAGTATTATGGTAGATATACCGAAACTGGTCAGCATAAGGGACCGTTTGCTTCGTTTTTAGAAGAAAATGGGATTATAGCTCAGTATACCACACCTGGAACCCCTGAGCAAAATGGAGTTGCAGAGAGGAGAAATAGAACTTTTATGAACATGGTGAGGAGCATGATGTGCACCTCAGGCCTCCTACATTTTCTTTGGGGTGAGGCACTTAAAACAGCCAATTATTTGACTAATAGAACCCCATTAAAATCAATGTCTGCAACCAAAACCCCTTTTGAGTTATGGAAGAATAGAAAGCCTAGCATCTATCACACACATGTTTAGGGTTGTAAGGCTAAAGCTAGGCCATATAATCCAAACGAGAGAAAGCTAGATCCTAAAACAGTGTCTGCATCCTTTATTGGCTACTGTGAGCATTCCAAAGACTACAAGTTTTACTGTCCCACACACTCCCACAGAATCATAGAGACAAATAAGGCAGTGTTCCTAAATGAAACAAATTATTCTCATTCTTTTGAGGATTTTATTTTTGAGGAGCTTACTGAAGATGTTTCTACTGCTGTCACTTCATCACAACCTCAACTTGTAATTTTAGAAACCACACTACCTGTTTTTAGTGGGATTGATGCACCTGCACCTATCCTAGATCCTCCAGCACATGGGATTGACGCACCTACCACTATCCCAAACCCTCCACCACCACCAGTGATTAGAAGATCACAAAGAGAAAGAAGATCAAGACTTGAAGCATTGTCTATTGATTTTTAGGTGTATGATGTTGAGGTAGATTATGATGCTAGTGAGATTGAAGACCCCAAAACCTTCAAAGAAGCCATTACTGGAGATCATTCACATGAGTGGGAGAAAGCTATGATTTCAGAAATGAAATCTATGCATGTGAATGATGTCTGGGAGTTGGTTGAGCCTTCAAAGTCACAGAAAGCAATTGGTTGCAAGTGGGTGTACAAAACCAAGCTACATGCAGATGGAAGCATAGAAAGGTACAAAGTAAGGCTAGTAGCTAAGGGTTTTACACAGAAAGAAGGTGTGGACTACACTGAGACATTTTCTCCAGTCTCAACTAAAGATGCTTTCAGAGCCATCATGGCTATGGTTGCCCATTATGACATGGAGCTGCACCAAATGGATGTAAAGACAGCTTTTTTGAATGGAGAGTTGAGTGAAGAGATTTTTATGAAGCAGCCTGAGGGACTCATTGAACCTGGGAAGGAGCATCTAGTTTGTAAGCTTAACAGGTCCATATATGGATTGAAACAAGCTTCAAGACAGTGGTATTTGAAGTTTGATTCAGTAATTAGTAGTTTAAGGAGAATCAAGTTGATGAGTGTGTTTACATGAAATCAGAAGGTACAAATTTTATTTTCTTGATTTAATATGTAGATGACATTTTGTTGGCTAGTACAAATTTAGACTTGCTTAAAGAGACCAAGTCCTTCTTGTCAAAGAAATTCGACATGAAGGACTTAGGTGAGGCTAAGTATGTATTGTGGATAGAGATAAAGAGAGATAGATCGAGGTTCCTACTTGGTTTGTCACAGCAGAGCTACATCAACACAGTTCTGAAGAGGTTTGATTTGCATAATTGTGCAGCTGGTGCAATTCCAATGTCAAAAAGTGACAAGCTGCATAAAAACCAAGGTCCAAGAAATGCATTGCAGAGAGAACAGATGATGAACAAACCATATGCAGAGCTTATTGGGAGCCTCATGTATTCACAAGTTTGCACCAGACCAGACTTGTCATATGCAGTTGGCATCTTGTCAAGATTTCAGTCCAATCCAGGAATTGAGCATTGGACTGCAGGGAAAAAAGTTCTCAGGTATCTTCAAGGTACTAAGGGTCACTTGTTGGTTTACAGAAGAGTGAAAGAGCTCGAAGTTGTTGGTTATACAGATGTAGATTTTGCATCTGGATATCCACACTCAAACAAGTCGACTACAGGTTATGTTTTTACAATGGCTGGAGGTGCTATTTCTTGGAGAATAGTGAAGCAAACGCTGATTGCTACTTCGACTATGCAAGCAGAGTATATTGTAATTTATGATGGAGCTTGTGAAGGTTTATGGCTGAAGAATTTGTTGATACAAACTAATGCAGTTGACAACATTTTTTCAATCCCTATGAAGATTTACTGTGACAACTCTGCAGCAGTGTACTTTAGCAAGAATAACAAGAGGTTTGCTAATTCCAAGCACATAGACCTTAAGTATTTTAGCGTTAGAGAAAGAGTTAAGCATAAGGAGTTTGATGTGCTGAAGATAGGCACTGATGCTGAGCTAGCAGATCCCTTTACCAAACCCATGACTATTGCTGCTTTTGAAGAACATGCAGCCGGTATAGGCATTGTAAAATAGTACATGGAAGTTCACAAGAAACGAAATGACTATGTGTTGTCTACAGACACAAACAGCAAGACCTGATCAACCTGTTGGGAGCAACTTACGCAGCTGTTCTTTTCCTCGGAGCCTCCAACGCTTCTGCGGTGCAATCTGTTGTGGCAATTGAGAGAACAGTATTCTACCGTGAGCGAGCAGCAGGAATGTATTCCGAGTTGCCTTACGCCTTTGCTCAGGTAATTGATAGGTGCATGCTTCTATGTCTTTCCTAATTTTTCTCTGCTCTGTAATCGTTACTCATTATATTCTTTTGGAGTTGCAGGTGGCTATAGAAACAATTTATGTTGCAATACAGACATTCATCTATGCACTTCTGCTATATTCCATGATTGGATACCAGTAGAAGGTGGCCAAGTTCTTGTATTTCTATTACTTCATATTCATGTGCTTCACATACTTTTCAATGTACGGAATGATGGTGGTTGCCCTAACTCCTGGACACCAGATTGCTGCCATTGTTATGTCTTTCTTCCTCAGCTTCTGGAACTTGTTTTCTGGTTTCCTCATTCCTAGACCGGTACGTCATTAGCACTACTAATCTTCACAAGATATGTAAGAATGCAGTCCTAAAACGAAATAAATAGACTAAACTTCGATTTTCAATTTCAATACAATTTCTATATATCGTATTAACCAAATAGTTCATGCTCTAATATTGCAAGCTAATCCCAATATGGTGGAGGTGGTACTACTGGTGTTCCCCAGTAGCTTGGACAATCTATGGCATTTTCACATCTCAAGTAGGTGATACTAAGAGTTTACTCGATATCCCGGGTGCAGCACCAAAGGCAGTTGATGCATTCCTTAAGGAGTATCTAGGATACGACTACGACTTTCTTATACCAGTAGTCCTTGCTCATGTTGGTTGGGTACTCCTCTTCTTCTTTGTATTTGCCTATAGTATCAAATTCCTCAACTTCCAAAGAAGATGAGAAACTTCCATAGTTCCCTGTGTTTCGAAAAATAGGTCTACAGATACCAATCATACCACAGCTACTTGTGCTCATCAAAAGGCATATATAAAGTCTTGTGCTACAATTTCTCCTTCTGTTTGAATCTTTTTTTCTTTTTTGGTCTACAACTTGTGTAGCTTTTCTGCTTCTTCCAAACCAGAAAATGTAAGGCTTAAACCATAATACTCAGGTGTCCTACAGTACATATTGGTCTTTTCGACAACAAATTCTATATCTGCAGTTAAGTTGGAAGAAACTACCCATAGCATAACAATAAAGAGCAAAAACATAGATTGAGAAACAAAATAGGCTCAAGTAATAGTACATCTAGGAGGGTGGGAGAGAGAAACAAAAAGTAAGATCATGGAATCTAGTCACAAAATAGATCACAAAAGAAAAACCTACTACATTCTGTGAATAAGATTAGTATACAATCATCTCTCTCAGCAAATTTAAATTAACACTACTCTATATACTATTTTAGTAGACATATGTATGTATATCTTCAGGGCAAAAATTGAGATGATATGACTGCAAAAGCTTCTACATGTAAAAGAAGATACACACTAGTGACAGTCAAGAAAAGTTAATAGTCAAGACTAGGAGAAAATATACTTATGGTGAATGTGCTCCAAGTGCTCTGCTGTCTATTCATGGCAAGTGCCAATATCTCAATAAGCTCATTGACTGCATCAAAGACATCTTGTCCTGCATCATCATGCTTCAGCTTCCAGCTTCTAGAACTTTTATCAACAGCTGCGAAGAAAATAAATATCAAGAAGTCATAAGGCAGTCTAATCTTTCTTCGAAATAATAAGTGCAATTCTACCACCATAGACCATTGCAATACCCAAAATGCAATTGACTATAAAGCCATAAGGCAGTTTAATCTTCATTGAAATAATGAATCCAATTCCACTGCCATAGAACATAGGAAGACTCAAAAAGCAACGGACTAATTTCCAAAGACAAATAGCAAACAGTTATTATCAGAAGTATAAACTGAAGACTCTACATTTCTGATATATGGAAGAGAAAAAAAAAATTATCTACTAAAACAAAACAACTGCACAATATCCAAAGAATGAATAGCGTACATTTACTTTTTCCTTCAGAATCATCACCAGGTGAAGAAATCTGAGTGATAGCAGCATCAGGTATGTTTTCAAAAAGGGATTGCAAGGAAGGCGGACCCAGTGTGCTTCTTGCAGCTGCTGCAACTACAGCAGCAGATAGAACCGCAAAGTTGTCGCGCTCACCGCCATCTTCATCATCACTAACATTGATAAGCTAAACCCAGCCATAGGCCCATAGCAGCTGCAGTGAGAGAAATATCCTCCTCCCAAGTAATGTGAAAAACTCGCTTTACAATATTTCCCACAGCAAGCTCTGCAATCATGTTCACCAAACATTACAAGGATAATAGATAAGTGAGCCCCTGTCCTTAAAACAAACAAAAAAATATTACAGTACTTCTGATCTGATACTCTGAATTAGAAAACCTTGGCATGGAGGCACACTTAGCGACACAAGTAGTCTTTCCACCTTTGATAAATATAATAATTCAGTACACTTGCTTGATTTATAACTTCACAAACTTAACAGAAATTTCAAACTGGTTAGAGAATGCTCTGTAGAGAAAGTTATGCTGATATATTTTCACAAAACAGGGTAATTATATCTCGTTCACACTTGTGGGATATATAATTTAGTAAGAACGCCATTTCCTAGCTTCTTGAACCCAAAGATATGTTGCCCTCAAGTTCTTCCGACTCCTATAGGCAATACCAATCTACAAGTCCGATAAAAAAACAATCCATTCAATTTACTACAATTTTCAGTGGGTGAATTAATAATTTGGGAGGGTGCAATGCCACTCATATTATGAAACCATTCAACCCGTAATCGTACATATAAATAACTAAAAGTTCGGATATAACTTTACCCACTAGCGAAAACCGGCTTGATAAAAGTGAACTGTTAATTACATCTGTGAAATAGATATTAATGAAGTAACATAATTTTTACTTCAACAAAATACGTGAATACCAATTTCATTCTCAAGAGAGCCTGATCAGCAATTTTTATCTAGGCCTAAAAGAGACGTCACATTGTCAGTTAGTCATGTTAACTTGATGCACTCATAAATTAGCTCAGTTGTCTTTCGAAACAATATAAAGGACAAACAGAAGGCCAATTAAATAATAGACAAACAAACACTAACACATACCGTAATAGAGACTTCAATGAAGGGGAAATAAATTCCTTGGACTGACAATAAAGAATCCCAGTTAATCAAATCGCATCCTTTGCTTGGTTGGACTGAAACCTTTCTCATACATAGCTTTTAGCCATATGTTTGCCTCGTCTGTCCTCCCATGCTTAAGAAAACCTTGTACTAAGATGTCATAAGTCCATTGATTGGGCTCATACCCTTTCTGGGACATCCTATAGAATAATGCACAAGCATGGTCCATGTTGCTATTAGTGAAATTTCTAAGTAACAAATTGTATGTGTACACATCTAGCGGAAAACAGTTAGCAATTACTTCTTCCAAGTTCTCAATCTGTTGGCTCACCCAAATACGACCAGAAAATGCACCAATAAGCAGACCAAGGATTGAATTATCAGAGATCCCAATTTGTAAGTCTCTTAGACGAACCCAAGCCTTGTAGAGCTCTTGACTTTTCAAGGAATTTAGAAGAAGTATGTTGCCAATAAAAGATGTAATCTGGCGGCCGACTTTCTCTAAGTCGTTAATGAGGCTTACTGCTGTATCGTATTCATTATTCCAGCAGAGCGACTGTATAAGAAACTCATAGCAGTTATTGCTTGGAACATGTCCCTTGTCTCTCATTTCCTCAAGCAACGCAAGTGCAAAATCTGGTTTTCTAGCCTTGGACATACCCATGATCATGAGGCTGTAAAGTCTTCTGCCTAAATATCTTCTCTAACGCAGATCATTGAAGTAGTTCAAAGCATCCGAATATTGTTCCTTCTTCAAATAACTATGCAACATAAGAACATCAGTTCTCAAATTAGGTACAATCCCACTCTGCTGCATCATCTGTAATACTTTTCTAGCTAAATCAGGCCTTCTGGCATGCCCAGCTCCATAGATGAAGTAATTGTATATCCGAGTAGTACCTTTCTGGCAAGACAACTGCATCTCCAGTAAGGTCATAAATTGATTGTCTGAATTTTCCGTATTACATAAAGAGCAAATTACATCTCGGAACACCTTTTGATTTGGTAAGTGACCATGTTGTTGCATTTCAATCAGAAGTCTAGCAGCAATTTCACCCTTATTTACCTTGCAAAAACTGTTTATCAAGCTGACGTACGTACTCTCTCTACAAACTAAACTTGCTTCACTTATTCTAATAAGTTGCTCATATATCAAATAAGCATCATCTACCCTGTTAGTCCTGCAAAGAGTAGCAATGAACTTGTCATAGGTGGAACCACTCGGCATAAGATTCCGCTCTAAAGCAAAAAGAACCAACTGCTTCATCTTATCAAGCTTTCCCTCTCTACACAGAGCATCTGCCAATATAGAAAATGTTTTCCTGCCTGGAAAATAACCTTGGTCAAGAGAACATTCCAGCATTTTGTATGCCTCATCCGCACTGCCATTCCCGCAGAAAGTATTGATCAAATAATTGTAAGCCATGCTATTGGGGGTGAGCCCAAACTCGGACCTTGAATTATACAATTCAACTGCGATATCCAGCAGTCCCACTTTGCAGAAGAAGCATAAGACAACATTCATAGTGACCATATCGGGTGAAACCTCACGCTCCTTCATCTCCAAAATGAGATCACAGACCTCCTCAAGTCTAGCCTCCCTCAAAAGTTCACTAATCAAAATATTATACCTACAAACATCCGGAACATACCCTTCCAACGACTGCTTACTCAGTAAAAACTCCAATGCCTGATCTAACCTCCCCACCTTAGCAAGATCTCCAATCCACACAGCATAAGCCCTCCCCATCGAAACCACCTCCAAGTCATGAAACTCATTCATCAGCTTCCCAGCATGCTTGAAATTCTTATGCTGACAAAGCGCACGAACAAGAACCCCAACTTGAGAACCATTGGCCTTCCCCTCCGACGCCAATCTTCTCAAATACTCATCCGCCTCATCCAGCCGATTCTGCTTGCATAACCACTTCAGCACGATCAAATGCGTGACGTCATTCTCAAATCCCTTCAAGGCAATCTGTTGAGCTATGACATGAACGGCGTCGAAGCAATTCTCCTCCACCAGTGAATTCAACAGTGCATGATATCCAAAATTATCTAAATCGAGCCCCTGAAACCGCATTTTACCGAACAGCTGTAGCGCAACCTCGGGCTTGCTGGAGACGGCATAGCCGATGACCAACGTGTCGTGGAACCTGACGCTGTGGTCGTACCGGTTGCTGCTGAAGGAGGAGAGGAAGTCGTGCATCAGCGACATGAGCTTGGCGCGTGAGAGGATCTTGAAGATGGCGTTGAAGGTGGCGCGTGTGTGGCGGAAGCTGCGCTGGCGGCCAACCCAGTCGAAGAATTTCAGGCAGGAGAGGACGTCCTGCTCCTTTTCGCTGCCGTAGCGGAGGACCTCGAGGACCAGAGCCTCCGTGAGGCGGAGGTCAAGATGCGAGAGGGCGAGGTCGGAGCGGTGGTGGAACGACACGTCGTACGACGAGTCGCGGAAGCGGTCGGCGTCGTCGGTGGCTTTGAGGATTTGGAAGATTTGGTGGAGGAAGAGCTTGTGGCCGGACTTGAACCATTGCTTGAAGGAGACGACGATGTCCTTGGACGGGATCGTTGCGACGGAGGAGGAGGCGGTGGAGAATGGGAGTGAAGTGGAATCAATGCCGGAGAGGAGGCCAAGGGACATGGTCCGGTAACAACAAGAAGAAGATTTGGCTAGAGTTTTGAATGTAAAAAGCATAGCTCAAATCTGTGTATGGGGATCGTGGAGGGGTTACTAGGGTTTATTGGGGGATTTAGGGTCGGCCTGGCTGGGGGAGGTGGAGGGAGGAAGAGAGAGGGGATTGGGGTTTTGGGAACCGATGCGGATGCGATAGAGTTAAACTTGCCCTCATTTGCAGCACTGATTTTTTGACGTAGGATTTGGAAATCGAAAGAAATGTCTTAGATATTATTTCATATGTATAACTTTGTAATTCTCGGTATAAAAGACTTCTATAAATGAATAAGATAATGATTATCTATTCTCTTACTAGATTTCTTTGTCTCTACTGTTTATACTTTCTCACGTTATCATACACTTGAACCAGTAATCATGCATTAGGGCTAACGACACCTCTCATTCTTTTCTAGACATTGGCGTGGCTTTTTCTGTCGTCGCCGTAACCCATATTGTTTTTCCAACACTAGGAGACAATCTCATATGCGTAGGTCAATACGTTTATCTTATTAGCCTATATGCAATTCTCGTTTGTTAGTATGATCAAAATCAAGACTCGTTGGTAATTCCAAACCAACTTAGAGGGCCTAGAAAACTTGATCATGATCGAATCCGCTAAAGATTATAGATCAAGATGCCACGGAATATCATCGACAATATGTAGTCAAATAAGGTGGTAAACAATCCACTTGACTTAATAACTCAACTTTTTGAGTTAGATTAGATGGACATTTCAAGAAACGCTTCATAAGTGCATTCCACAATACTTTGTGGTTATTACTTTTTGCACAGATTGCCGTTGAAGGCTGTTGTCAATGTGGCGCCTCAAAACTTTGAGCGCGTGAGATGTGAAATTTCGGCATCTAGGCTTTTTAGCCTTAGGGTCAAAATATATGGTTTAATCTGTTTCAATGAAAGGTTCCACAAATACCTAGCAAAGATTCGCCTTAGGCATCGAGTACGACAAAAACTCAAAAGAACAAAATGTTACATTGCTCTTACATGCAAAACCAAGCAGTTATGAGACTCGATAGAGGTCACAAACAATGTTTTTAATAGTTTTTCCTTCAGATGAATCACACATAATCCAGAAAAGCCATGAATTGATCAAACACAATTCTTAAAAAAGCCTCAGATTGATCAAACACAATCTGGAGAAAGGTCAGGGTTGATCACACACAACCCGGACAAGGAAACAAGAGTGATCAAACACACTCTTGACCCGCGAATAAAATTCTATGATTTTTACCTGCACGCACAAAATCCCAAGCATAGAATGGAGATGGAGAAGGAAGGAAAGGATTTTATCCTCCCAGAGTTATTGAACTTGGAAAAGTTTAGGGTTTCAAAACATACCTTTCGAAACATCAAACACTTGAAGAAGTCGAAAATTGTAGTCGAAGAAAACCAAGAATCGTCGGCAGGCGACGACCAAGGGATTAGCAGTGATGATGTCAGACGGCGGTTTGGAAAACAGGCGGCGGCGGCGGTCGGACATAGGAGACGAAAAATGCTTTATTAGAGTTTCAGAAAATAAATGGTTGGTTATTGGCTCTAGGGTTAGAACAACAAGATTGTCAAGCTCATCCACAAATTGTGAATGCATACAAAACGATACGAAAAATCAAAATGAGAACAAGAACGTCATCTTCATAATCGCGGATTTCAAAGATTCGGATCCAACTCTAGATGCCCTTGACTTTGACGTCATCGGCTAAACTCTTATTTTATTTCCAAGATATATGTAATAAGGCGTCGTATCAACGTCATTCGTTTATTCGAGACCTCGATGTTCTCACATTAGCAATAATAAATGTTTTGAGAATTTTGTCAAAGTGAAACTATTTTCCTCTTATGGTTCGTATTGATTTACAAACAAGATGTACAATTTTTACATCGTCCTTAGAAGCATGACATATTTACAATCTACATGGTTAGATTGTGTCGATTTGGTCTCTTCCAAGTGAAGATGACGCACGGCCTTGCATCCTCAAGGAGGATTGCCAACGTGTTTTTGGTTAAGTCTTCTACTCTATAGCGGATTTTCCATCATTAATTGTTCAACTAGGCTCATCCAAGCTCAGTGTGAAGTCTTAGAATTGTCCGAAATTAAGGAGATAATGGTTTCAAGGGGGTCTCGCACTACTGACCCTCCACGGATATGCCTGGTCATGCTGACTTGGAGTTACCAAAAGCTTTTGATTTTGGACCCCCTACGCTATTAAAATTACCATCTTGTAAAATATGTTGAAGACTTATCAAAACTGCGTATAATCATCATCACCAAAAGGACTTGATTTTGATCATATACATGTCATTTTGGCTTCGGCTTATGCCCACATGCCATCTGCAAGCTTCATTGCTTTGCATATATCAAATATGCGAAAATAGCAATCTGTCCTTTTCTGGATAGCCAACTTCGTTTGAGCTGTGTGAACAGCTCCGGACGAACCAAACAGTAATCATTGGAAAGCTCTACGAGTCTAGTTTTCAAAACTTTTCGTGGTTCGTCCATATCTATTTTAATATGGCTGTTTTAGTGCGCAAAAGTTATTCTGCGCGGAAATTTTTATGCACTCTCGGGATTGCAGCTTTTCATAGCTTATTTCAATGCTTCTAAATGGTTCAAGTGTAACTATTTACTCACCCATCTACTCCTTTTTGTATATATGTCTCATAGAGACATTGAGTGCCTCGCACATAGTGGAAATACCCATAATATTCTAAGGAACCGGCAACTATATTTGGATTTTGTCTCTGTAAATCTTTTGTAACTACAATAATTAAATCATACCGGTCATTTAGGGACGTAATTTAGCTTGCATTTTGATGCCTCATGGCATCATGATCAATGTCACAAATTCCCTTTATGCATTGAGAGGAAACCGAATACCATGTTGAGCTTTAAAGACATTCACGCTAATAGTTTTTTATTAGAAAACACATTGTGAGAATGAACAAGAGTTCTTTTGTGTATAACTTCTCATGAATGCGGACTGAAACGCATATTGGAGAAGTTTATGAGTCAATTTAGTGGACTATCTGTCACTACGATTCGAGTATTGAATCTCATGTTGACGCCGAATATGATATTTGGGACATCGACTCATATAGGTTTTGGTTCGACCAAGTCAGTCATCCTGGAAGAGATATAATGGTCCAAATTTGAGAAGTTCTCAAGGATATCCATTCTTCCGCTCAAACTGAAGACAATCGAGATCTAGCTTCATCATGAAGCATGATGGTGATGCCATGGTTGTAAATGGCTGTACCCGGGGGACATTAATGTCACCCGAACACGGCTCTAACTTTCCAAAGGCTGTCCGATCGATTCCTCAAACAATTGAGGTGTACCGACCTTTTCTCGATGTCTGATTGGCCCCATGCAATACTCATTGCTAGTTTTGAAAGCCTATTCTTTACCTAAATTTAGAGTGAGACCCTCCTACGCTAAATGATACAAAAGTGAACATTCTATTCTTATATCAAACTATGTAGATAGATACAGCCAACTTGCAGACACATTTTTATGCTTTATGGTGTTGGTTGATGTGTTAACACACTGCTCACGTATTATATTATTATCTACTGTTTATGCTGCTTCTACTTCTAGGGACTCACTGCCCATTTTCTTTAAAGAAGTTATTTACACAAATTGAAGAGGGACAACAACAATACTTGCCGTCCCTGAGGAACTCGGGACAGCAGGAATACCGGCCACCCTATAACCTATTTGGTCTCAAGGAAAATGACTATGGTAATAATCTTAAGATGGGTAGATGCGCACCAATACTTCCGTTCAGGGTTATATTGCATGCAGCTTTACTATTCGTCTACGACTCATCATCATTAAATATTTATGTTGCTTATACTTCTAGGGACTCATTGCCCATTTTTTTGAAAGAAGTTATTTACACAAATTGAAGAGGGACAACAACATTACTTGTCGTCCCTGAGGAACTCGGGACAGCAGGAATACCTGTCACCCTATAACCTATTTGGTCTCACGGAAAATGACTACGATAATAATCTTAAGATTGGTAGATGTGCACCAATACTTCCATTCAAGGTTATATTGCATGCAGCTTTACTATTCGTCTACGACTCATCATAATTGAATATTTTTACACTACAGCTCATGACTATAGGCAATGATTGACACGAAATTGCAATCCTTGAGCTCGGCTAAATGTTATTTCTAGGTGTCAAATCGCACTGCCACTGCGCACAATGATTGATCATTTGTGATGAATAAGTACTTAGGTTAGATATGAACCTCCAACTATAGTCCGTCTATGTAGAAACCTTGACAGACGATTTTTTCACAGCTATATTGTTGATTGTCATATTAATGAGACAGTATTCCTACCATTAGGGGGAGATAAGAACACAAGTGTTCAAGTGAAACGATGTGAATTATCGTGGTTTGTCTCCACTAAGTCTCATCTTGATCTCAAATGCTTAAAGTGTTAAAGTGACGTGATCACATGCTGCAAATATATCTGCAAGGATTGATGTTCTATCAAGAAGACATGGCGCAACCAAAAGAAGTTGGTCTTGGCGCCATCACCATGGATGATGATATGGTGACGCCATATAGAGGCAAAATTGGTGTCATAAGGTCGTGTGGCTCCCTAAAAGGAGGGATGCCCTTAAGTTCAATACTTTCTCGCACTAGGAAGAAAGCGAGCTTGGCACAACCTGATCCATTGATCAGTGATACTCAATTCCGTCTCATGAAGTCTAAATTGTGATTATCGTTAAGGTATGCCTCAATGTCAAATCCAATCCATATAGAGATCTCTACAAGTATTACACTAGTGTACATGAGGACATGAGATAATGAGTCTACTATCGAACCACCCTTTGTTAATGAATATCAACTTAGTTGATTGGCCTAATGGAAAGATGTGATCCAACATAACAAAGAGATAGGTCTTTGGGAAGGTGATGCCGACACCGCAAGCTAAATCATATCAACTATGTCTTTGTTAGATAGCGTAGTGAGAACAAGAGCTTAGACTCACCTTATGGTGCAAGGTCTCTCACTAACACGTACTAGGATTGACTACGATGAGATATGCTCTCGTAATAGATGTACACGCACTAAGAAAAAGTACTCCACTACTTTGTCAGTTGGTAGTTTCCGAATAACTGGACATGTAGCCTATGAATATGGTCATAATAACATCTCTACCGGATCAGAGATATACATGAATGTCTTAAACGAACTTCATTCATCCGAATTAAGTGGCTTCAGACCACAGGAGCACGCATTTGCAAAAGGAACTTTGAAATGCACACTAAGTAACTACTTGATTTGGAAAGGATATGGTGAATTATGCCTTTGCATGTTCATTTCGGATTTACATGGACTCTTGATGGATCAAGAGATGTCAATATATATCACCATCAAAAGTTAGAAAGAAAAAGATCTTGGGAAGACACGGTCTCGAAAAGACACTTGATGACTGTATTGATGATGATTTTCTATCAATTAGCTTATGCGCTCTATAACTAGTGAGACCTACATATACTCCTATGATTAGTCAAAGTCTTTACTCTAAAGAGAGATCTGTTGTTTTGTCTAAAGAAAGATGACAAATATGTGTTAAGAGATGGAGTTCCCATTTAAGTACAATATGACGCATTAATGTACTCAACACAATAGGAAAGACTTGACATCTCATTCGCTATGAAAAGTTGTAAAGCTAAGTGTAGCTATGCACCCACGCAATGCCAATATAATGAAAATTTCATTCTTTCAAAGACTTACAAGTATGAAACGTTGACGCATATTCTATCTATACATAAGAAAGACACATCAAAAGCGAAATCAGAATTTGCCAACTTTAGTAGGTCAAATTCCACAGGACCTATAAGAAATCTAACTCACTGAAAAATGGTGAAATTACTACCATTGGAAAGGTCTATGTGTCTACTTACCAGGACACCGACCATTTGATCATACCTATCATATTGAGTGAGTTATGGCCATTTTCGTAAAGTAGGACGGATCTGTCCGAGAATCTGATTAGTCTAAAACAGTCAATTTTTACGGGACTTTGTGAACAGATCCTAACAAACTAGAATATGTGTAATATACGTTTGGAAAGCTAAATGAGTCTAGTTTCCAAAACCGTTTACTTTTTGTTCATAAATATTTCCTAAAGGAAGTTAGAGCTGTTCTAGTAACTGAAGGTCATGCTGCGCGGAAATCTGATTTCCTACATAAACTTATGTTTTGAGTTCATAAGCAGTCTTCTCCTTAAGATCCAAGTGTAAAAGATCATGTTTGAGGATTATACGGCATAATCTAGTTAATCATTGCCCAATACCATATTTGAAGACATGTTAAAGAGCATTGACACACTAAGTTTTTGAAACTTTCGTGATTAGTAAAAATCAGGAAGAGCCCTATGATAAATGTAAAGATCAGGGGAAGGTGCGAACTTCAGGGGGAGTCTAGCACATACATACATGTCATTATCAAATGTGAAGGGTGCGTCATACTCTTTTTCTCCTACGATCAAAGTATAGTTTTTCTCCCACATGGTTTTTGTTACTTGACTAGGTTTTTAACAAGATGACATATCAGCACCATCGGCATACCAGCGCGCGGCACAAGAGGGAGTGTTCTAGGATATTTCATATGTGTGCCTTGGTCTTATGCCATCAAGATATGTAGTTAGAATAAGACTATGTATTCATTATCATTACCGTATTGGTACTTTGTAATTTCATATATAAAAGACTCCTATCAATGAATAAGATGATAGTTCTCTATTCTCTTACTAGATCTCTTTATCTCGACTGTTTATACTTCATCAAGATAGACAATAAGTTCAATTTTCTTTGGGTCTGTCTACCGCAACCTCACAAACCACTTTGCTCACCCCACACGTTTGTTGATTTACCCACACATTTGTTGATTTATTAAATGATTAAAATAACATAATATAAAATTACAGCAAAGGACAATAAATTGTTACAAATTACAAATTCTTTTTTTTAGATAAGCATGTACTTCATAAACTGTAACCCAGAATTTATTATATTCGATCTTTCTATGAAGTCTAAAGATGACACTAGCATTCAACTGAAGATGAGGTGAACTATTTCTATTTTTTATCTTTGTTGATAATTCGTCTATCCCTTTACTTGTTATTTTTCATATCGATTTTGTAGGTGAATTTTAAGTCTATTCGCTCATTTATATATATTCGATTTTTTTTTCATCAGCGTTAGAGCTTTTTCTACGTAGAGTTCACATTGTGCATCTTGATATCGACCGATACCAATAAGTTGTTAAGTTTGAGAGTTTTTTTTTCTTTAATTGAGATTTATACTTTAATGTGATTTTTAGTTCAGTTTGTGATTCCACTTACCCAAATGATAATAATCTTATGGTTTTCTTCAATTTCATTTTGTTTTTGGAGTTCAATAACTATTGGAGGAAACTGATATTGTGTGTATTGCAAATCAGTGAATAAAGTAAATTTAAAATCAAAAAATATATAGGCAGGGTGAGAAGAGACAAATGTAGGATGAACAAAGCAAATATAAAATTGAAAAAAAAATATAAGTAGGGTGAAAAAAGAATTTATGGTGAATAAAGCAAAAATGAGAAAATGGTATTTTAGGTATTGTAAATGGGTGAACAAACTAGACTTACAATTAAAAATATATAAATATGGTGTAAAGAGAAAGTGAGGTGAACAAAATGGTTTGTGAGTTGGCAATAGACGCACCATTTTCTTTTCGTTTCAAAATATATAATATATATATATATATATGGGCCATAGTCAAGAGTGTAAAACACATGTAGCATTTCATTTTTAGTTCGATTCACAAAAGATTTATGGCATTTACGTTGACTTGTAGCATTTTACATTGGGGTGGTTTAATATTTTATTAAAATCTCTTAACCCACTTCTCTCTTAGGGCATCTCCAACTATTGGTCTATAACCCAAACCTAAATTCAAATTTTAGGCCAACCAAACTTACAAATATTGAGATGGGTTTTGCATCTCTAACCCATGGAGTGATTTTTATATCATTGTTTAATCTTAAATGGAGTATAAACCCAAACATATTTTAATCATTAATTGTTTTATATTAATAAACTATGACACTGGCCCACACCCACTCACTCATTAATTATAAGTTTTGGTCATATTTGTTTCAATCAAAATATGACACATTTTAGGTAAATATTATTTTAGCTCAACTTGAACAGTGGGTTGGAGATTAAATTTCACAAAACCGAAACCTCACTACCAGAAGAAAGGCTTTAGCTGACGAAAATAAAAAAACCAGGCCGATGAATTTTTTTTTCGTCAGCTAAAGTCCATTTTTTTTTCGTCGGCTAAAGTGGACTTTAGCCGATGAAATTTTCCTTCGTCGGCTAATTTAAAATCTTCGTCGGCTATGGTCAACTTTAGCCGACGAAATTTTAATTTTGTCGGCTAAATAATTTTTTTCGTCGGCTATAGTCTGTGAACTTTACCCGACAAAATTTTCAAAAGTTTAGCCGACGAAATTTTCAAAAGTTTAGCCGATGAAATTTTTTAAGAGTTTAGCCGACGAAATTTTTAAAAGTTTAGCCGACGAAAAATATAATTTCGTCGGCTAAAGTGTCTTATATTTACAGATTTGGACAACAACTCATCTGGAAAAAAAAAACTATACGTAGAACCTTCAAACGCAAAAAAGTTATGAAATAAGATATGACTAGAATGGTGAAATACGTCTACGGTTTAAAAATTACGGTATTCCGGTAAAGTCTCGGTGCCGATAGTTGACTTACCCTTATTATTCACTATGCTGCAGATTTGGCGTTTGGTGTCTGATTGACTATTGTGATACCTTTACGGAAGCGTAACGGCGCTACGAGTTAGACTCATCGCTAATGCCATGATGTACAAGCTTTTTTGGCCATCTGAGTCCGTTTAGGGCTTGAAAATGCAGTTTTCTTATTTTCGATTAGAGTTGACCCTTTCGATCGAGCCCTTAACGTTGTCGGATCCAGTTGAATTTTTTACCATAGACATATTTCGTCATAATGATCATATCTGATGGTCGAATTTTGGTTTGTGAATTTTAGTCATCGGAATCACAATGTGTCTACTATTTACCGTTATTCGGGTTTATGGGAAGCCCTATCGTCGGAAGGTAAATGTCTCAAAATTGTTATATGGGCAGTTGCGTCTCATCTATGTGAGAGTTTTTTGTGTGAAAGGTTTGACCAAACTACGTAATATAGAGGGAGATATGAGCGTTTTCGTGTGATAAGTAACGATGGATTAGGGTTGACCGTTTCGATCGAGCCCTTAACGTTGTCGGATCCAGTTGAACAATTTACCACAAACATATTTCATCATAATGATCATATCTGACGGTCAAATTTTGGTTTGTGAATTTTAATCATCAAAATCACAACGTGTCTACGAATGTTGTATAACTTGGTTAATAGGTTATACAACTTTGTAAACCAACTCTACATAGGAAGCAAAATTATCAAAAATCTCGTGAAATAAGATGTGTTCAGAATGGTGAAATACGGTTATGGTTCAAAAATCATGTAAATCGGGTAAAGTCTCGGTGCCGATAGTAGCGGTCAACCCTATTTACCGTTATTATTCCCTATGGGGAGCCCTATCGTCGGAAGGTAAATGTCTCAAATTTTTTATATAGGCAGTTGCGTCTCATCTACGTGAGAGTTTTTCATGTGGAAGGTTTGACCAAACTACGTAATATAGGGGGAGATATGAGCGTTTTCGTGAATTTATAGACTTTAGCCGATGAGATATTAAAAAAGTCGTCGGCTAGGGTCAAAAAATTTCAAAATTTTTTGGGCGGTAAACCAAAGTTGGAGGAAAATTTTCAAATAACTTTAGCCGACGAAAATATATGAAAAGTCGTCGGCTAAAGTCGAAAATTTTCAAAATTTTCAACCAAATTTTTTTGGCGGTCAACCAAAATTTTCAAAAGAGTTTAGCCGACGAAAATAAATAATTTCGTCGGCTAAATTTCTTTATATAGCCGAAGATGGATGGTAAGAAGTCTATTATCTGCCAGATTTTCTTCTCGGCCTAGCTCCGCCGTCAAGCCACCGGAGACCGCCACACTTGTCCCAAAATCTTCGCCGTCGTCTCTACTTCATTGCTGGATAGGTGGTGCATCGAGTGGCGCCGCCGTGAGGGATAAATCGAGCTCCAAAACTCTGCCAATTCGGATTCGGTGTCGATCGAATTTCTCCTTCCTTAGGTCACCATTTGGTGAGTTCTATATATGGATAAGTTGAGTTTGATTAGTACTACATTCCCCTAGAATTTGGTAGCTCGATTCGGTGTGTTTGAAGAGAATCGAAGATTTAAAGTTTTTAGGGTTTAAAATTGGGGATTTTTATATTTTCAGTCGATTGACCTGTTTAGTCTTAGAATTGAGCTTTGACTTCTTCTAGAAAGTTGTTCGAAATGTTGAGAGGAAGATTCTGTCAAATTTTGGTCGTGATTGGAGGTGGCCGAAAGTTTCTACAATTTTTTATTTCAAAACCCAGCAACTTTAGCCGACGATATTTAAACACTATATTCGTCGGCTATAGTATTTTTTAATTTTTTTTATAAGGTTTAGCCGACGAATTATGGCATGTTTCGTCGGCTATAGTTATTTTTTAATTTTTTTATAAGGTTTAGCCGACGAAATATTATATATTTCGTCGGCTATAGTTATTTTTTTAAATTATTTTACAAGGTTTAACCGACGAAATATACTAAATTTCGTCGGCTATAGTTATTTTTTAATTATTTATTACGCACTTTAGCCGACGAATATCTTAATTGGTTCGTCGGCTAAAGTATGTGAAAAAACCGACGACATGTTTTTCGTCGGCTAACTGTGGGACTATAGCCGACGAAAAAAAAAATTTTGTCGGCTAAAGTCATCACAGACGACCCTTTCCCGACGACACTATAGCCGACAAAGGTTCGTCGGCTAAGATCTTAGCCAACGAATTAAGATAACAGGCCGATGAAAATTTTTCGTCAGCTAAAGTGCTTGTCCTGGTAGTGCCTATTATAGGTTTTAGAACAAGGGTCGGAGATGGTCTTACATAAGTCAGTGAGATTTGAATTTATGACATCAACAATGTTAGTTAGACTAACTAACCAATTAGGGCACGGCTCATCGACAAGTTAAGTTATGATGGTTCTAGTTATACCTCCTAATTTGTTACTCACACCTCTTGTAGCTTTTGTAAAGCTTTATATCATGTTTTACCTTCTGCTCTGTTAAGAAAAAGAAACGCATTCGTCTATTAGAAGTTTATTATTGGGCTATTGGAGGAGATCTGTAACTCCCGTACCTAGTTTGACCTATTTACTGGGTATTCTACGAGTTACTGAGGAACTTAACCGTGCTCGGTGACTTAGTAAATTAACGTTTGAGTTTATTTTCTAATTTTTCTCAAAATGTCAAATTCTTATATTAAGGCCCCGATGTTGTAGTACATGTCAACACGAGTTCACCCATGTCTTCGGATTATTTGTCAGAGCTTCGAGTTATTTTCTATGATTTATTTAAGGTTTGGTAAAAGAAATTAATTTATGAAATAAGAATATAACTTTTAATTTTGGTTGTCTGATCAATTAGGATTTTGATCTTGACCGTTGGTTCGGGTATAAAGAGATAAGAGATGGGTTGACTTTGTCAAAAACCAATTCAGGCGTTGACCCGAGTCTCTCTCTATCCTCCCTCGTCTCCCTCTTGCCGTTGCTCTTCTCCAGCCGTCGACGCTGATTCCGGTCACCACAGACGATGAGGCCACCACCAAACTTCTTCTCTTCTTCCTAGCCTAACCGGAAAATCCAACTTTGCATCCACTATGGAGAGAGATTGGTCATGGTGGTGCGCGACTGTGTTCTTCATTCTCTGGCGAGCTTCGGCGGGGATGACGGCTTCGAAGGGTATAATCTTGTTCTCCTCTCTTCCCTTTTCCTTTCTATGTCCTTGAATGTTCAAATCGAACCCTAATATGAAAATCCCTTTTCTTCTCTTTTCTGGGTTTGAGCTCGAGCTCTAATGACTGTGTTCTCGTGGATCTGAGCGGTCTCCTTCCTTCTCCTAGTGTCACCCTAACCCTAAGAGAGGTAGAGCAAAGGCTGGAAGGGGACCCGAAGCAGTGTGGTGATGTTTTGGTGGAGGTGGCAACTGAGGCAGAGGTTCCTAGGCCATTGAGCTCCACGTCATGGCTTCTGGGATGCTGGTTCTTGATTTGGAAGTAGTTGGAGGTCCTGTATGTTGAGTTTTAGCAAGGAGGAGCCATTGGATTTTCATTTGGGCATATTGGAGGTAAGTATCGATTTTTGGTGCTACTGTTTTGTTCCTCTGTGGTTTGGAGATGGTTAATGACTGATTTTGGTTATTTTGGTTGTTTGTATGTCGACAACTTAGTTTATTGAAGAATATAGGGAGGTCATGGCGAAATTCCGGCAAGAAATTCCGGTGAGGGAATAATCTGGCAGAGACCATTCAGGTAGTTATTGATGTTTTTCCTTGCTGTTTTGTATCGTTTCAGAAATAGGAAAGTTTGTCGGTTTGTAATCGGAAATCTTTCTAAGCGGGGAAAGTTTCTATTTTAAGAAACTTTCCCTTTTTAGAAACTTCCTATTTATGGAAACCCTTTTTGAGTGCCCTTAGTAATTTGGTGGTTTTCCTGATTAAGGTGGTTCATATGTTTTTGAGTTAATGAAATTACATTAGTTGTTTAATCAAAGTCGAAGTTCACCGAAATGAATTATTAAGAAAGGCCTAAGTGTCTAACGGTTAGTAGGATGTATAGTGAAAATTAGATCAAATTGTTAAGTCAAAGGTTGAATTAGAAAATGTTGAGCATCGTTAGTTGGTCAATCCTGGTCAACATACGAAACCCTAGTCAAACTAAGAAAGAAGACGAGGCAATGGTTATTTTAAAGTTCAATCTGACTGATTTATCCTACAACTTATGATCAGGCGTGAGATTGACTCAAGGACATGGATATTTGGAGGCGGCGCTCAAAGAGTGTACCGAGCAATGGAAAGCTTAAGTCTAATACTGTGAGTGGACACTTTGTTTTTAAATGAATAAGCATGCATGGTTTCTTTTGGAAATTATCGTTATATTTTCCAAGCTTATATTATACATTTCGGTTTATGAAAGATTATCGAAAATAGGATTTTCGGTAGTTCCTTATTTATAATTTTCTCATTTATTCGTGGATTATCGGTTTTGGCTTTGAGAATGTTTTAGCGAGTATTTTGGGTTGAGATATTAATTACAATTTCTGCTTGATAATTAAATCTCGATGTTAAATATGGATTTGAGAATATCTTGACGTGTGAGACACGTCATTGAGTTTTATTTTAATTTCATATGATAATTTCCAAGTACGGTTGGGAACCGTACCATTCGCATGATCTTGGTGAAGCTTTATGGATATAAGTGATTTCATATGATTTTAGTCACCATATTAATGTCGCTCTTATTCATTACTAGCTAGCCTTTATTAGAAGTCATCACCATAGATGAGTCGAGCGCTTAGCGTGAGACGCTACTATAGCCTGGGAGGCACCGACCAAAGCCTTGGAGGCTCCTCTTACATGGTGATATCTCTTCCCCTTGTCTTATTTTTCTCATTTATGTAATTGATTAACCAGCAGGGCTAGTATGAGATTTATGTATTTGATTAACCAACGGAGCTGGTTTGTACATTCTTTCCTGATTCTAGTTATAAAGTTAAATGTTTAATCAAAGTTGCATGCATCGAGGTTTTAAAGTTTAAACGTGGGAAAATATTTAAATTACGTTTTTGTTAAATTATTTCATTTATTTTTGTTCACTCACTCTAACATTTTAAATTACTTTCTCTTGGGCCTTTCGGTTTCAAATGCCCAGTTTGCAGGCTAAATTTATTTGAGGTCTAACGTACATGGAGTCAAGATATAGTTAGGTTGCTTCTGCTTATTCTTTATTGAATTAAATTCAGTTTACCTCCTCATATTTTAGACCTAAAATCAATTTAGTCCCTTATCTTTTTTTAAAATCAGACTCATCCCTAATCTTTAAAAATTGCATCACACCGGTCACAAGTTTGAACTTCATTCCAATTATGATGTCACTAGTTGAGTTGGAGCCAACATAAGGGCCCATATTCCAGACTTTGACCATCAATTTAGATGATATGTCCTATCTACCCTTTGTGATAGACTTTTTTATTTCAATTTATTTTTTTTGTTTCTTACTCTTGGCCATCAACCCTATTAGAGGCCTAACTCGTCACCTTCCGGCGTCTTCTTCTTCTTCCCTCCACCACAAACTATTCTCCAATCCTAATATTCCCTATCCCAAAAGCTAATTTCTTATCTTCAAGCCTTGAGAAAGGGATCTGATTTTCACAATTGAGCAACGACGTTGGGAATAACAAGAAGTGCTTCAATCTCATATATGTTGGAATCCTGGCAAAAGATTGAGTTCTCAAGTTTTCAGGTATGGTGCAGAGGATCTTCTCGAAAGGGTTTGGGCGGCAAATGAGGAGAGGTGGCCTCGGTCAACTCCACTGTCGATGTCGCAGATCTTCTCAAATCCTCAAAAGGTCGTTGTTGCGTGATTGTCTGGGTTTTCTTTGGAGAGAGAGAGAGAGGTGAGTTAGGGTTTCTCATTTGGGGCTTCTTGGTGATGGGAGAATTCAGTGATGGAGATTTCAAGAGTTCTTCTATTTTAGGGTTCTTCATTTAGGGGATTTTCCATAATGGAAATTTCAAGGCTTGAGAGCGAGAGACGTTGCTAGATTGAGAGATTCGGATCTCGACCATAGAGGGAGAGAAGGAGTGGGTCTGGGTCTGTGGAATAAGGAAAGATATATAGATAGATATAGATAGATAGATAAGGAGAGAGATAGTCGGACATGGTGGTTGACTGGTTGGAAGGGTGTTCATGGTAGCTAGATGAGAGAAATAGATAAAGAAAAAGTTTGAAAACAAAATTAATTAGATTTAAAATGTCAGTTTTTTTTTCGATGAAGATTTAAAATGTCAATTTTGCACTTCTTAAAATTGGAAATGCAGGAATGTGGGCCCTTATGTTGGCTCCAACTCACCCAGTGACATTACAATTGAAATGAAGTTTGTGACCAGTGTGATGCTATTTTGGAAGATTAGGGATGAGTCTGATTTTAAAAAAAGATGAGAGACCAAATTGATTTTAGGCTTAAAGTATGAGGGCGTAAACTGAATTTAATCATTTTTTATTCATTGTTTTTCTTTCATTTTTTTAGATAAGCTCTGGTAATCCAGTTAAGAAATTTTTGAATGTCTTTGTTGTTGTTTGTGGGATTCTTTTGGATTAATATTTGATATTTTAGGAGATGTGATGAACTTGGGGGAGCAGGAATGCTCCAAGAGTACAAGGTTGGAATATGATTTTAGAAGTGTGTTTGCCAGTGGCTTTAGAAAGGGTTGTCCATTTTTAAAGGAGGTTATGCCGAATTTCCGGTAGCATCTCCTTTGAGGTGGTCCCCGCAAGGTTCATTCTGAATTTCAGGATGAAATCTGGGATAAGTCCTAACAGATCAGTCACATGTCGACTTTATCATAACTTTTACTTCTCCTTTTGCCCAGGACTGATGACATCTTTGTAACAACCTTCATGACAGAGTATCAAAATACCTAAACCTCTTATTTATGTAATAAGCTAACCAACAAAGTTTACCCAATCAAAAATGACGAGACCCAGTTGATATAGAACTCAATTACATAAGAATTTTCACTCATTATCAAACAAGGGAACTTTCCTTACTCAATCAATTGAAAAAAAAAACCTCAATTGGAAGTAATTATAGGCTTATAGCTAGAGTAGGATCAACAAATGACTACCACAAATATGTAATGGACTCATGGTGGTTTGGTTTGAGAGAATAGGTTGTTATTTTTGTTTTATGCCCTTCACTTTTGGCGAACTTTCAACCTCGAGCCCTAACCATCTTTCGGTGTTTTCTTCCAAATGAACATCACCCCAGCCAATTACATGAGTTGTAGTGCTTAGATTTGATATCAAAGTTCAATATTTATCAAAGTCATTGCTCGTCATGTAGAGCTTGAACAAAAATGAAGCTTGTTCATGAATCTCTTTGGCTTGTGATAGATTCATAATTTTATGCATTTTCATACCATTAGATGTTGGATAATATGCTTAATTTTTGTCAATTATGAGTCATTTACTTGGTTTTTGTGTTTGAAATGTCGAATTGAAGAGAAGGAGAAGTTGGAGCTAAAAGTCAAACAGAGGATAGCAACTGTGCTTTCTATCTTGTGTTATCTAAAAAAGTGTCCATGTTGTGCGTCAACTTTGAGGATTAGACTATACATTCTCAAAAGGAATTAGGAGGCAAGCCATATATCATTGGAAAGATACAGATGTTAGCTTTCTGAAGATTTTCGCGGTAGTGGATTTTCATTTTTATAGAGCAAGTTATGAACGTTTGAGTGAACACAACTCAAGGAGGCAGATCCTGACGAGTTTTATATATCTTCTCATGATGTCAATTTGTGAAGCCCAAGTCCATCCCAATCTTAGTACTACAAGGAAAGAAGATTGAAATTGTCTACATATTTGAAAGGCTATCCTTGCATTAACTATACTAACCTTTAACCTTGTGTTATTTGGAGAGAAGAAAGCTATTCCATATTAGACAAAGAAAGTTCTAAAAGCCCAGAGAAAAGAGGATTTATCAAGGAATAAAAGGCTGAAAAATAAGAATGCAAAACAAAAAGAGGGTACATCAATATTGGCAGAAGAAAAGAAGAAGGGAGCCATCACCATCGCTGGACCCGAGTTTCATAATTCTTCCATTGTCTATTTCATGATTTCCTTGTTTCTAGTCATGTTTTTCCTACTTATGGATTGCTAAACTTCTAAGCTAGACCTAAGATGAAGCCCCTAGTATGACTACCTTGTTTGTTTAGTTGATTGTTTTTAAATTCATAGATTGTTTTTTAAACTCTTAATCACCGTTTTAATTGAACTTTTGTTCAAAATCTTTGCTCGGGATCAATAAAAATTAGATTTTGTTTGTTAGTTATTTGGTTAGAAAACATGAGGCTTGATCAAATAGTAGATGTTTTCCAGGGTTTAAAAGATTATTCAATCTTGTGATTAGTGTTGTGAATTAAGAATACAAGTGTTTGATCATAGTCAATATTCTTATTTGCATGATTTCCTAGTTCTTTTATGCTTAATGGAGTTGAACATGTTTGCTTAAATCTGATCATAACGTGAAGTAAATTATAGTTTAACTATTTGAGTTCTATTCATTGGTTAGAAGAACTTTGGCATATATCCGGGATCTATAAGGCTTATGTAATGAAATCTTTGCATGCAATCTAGGGAACAAAATTTTTATCAACTAGAAAGGAGTGTAGGATTATTAGGCGGTGGATTTAATGCTTTAGCATCTTCATAATTTGTTTTTCAACTCTTAGTAATCACAGTACTTTAATTTCTTTTGTTTTTATTTTTAGATTTTCTACCTTTATTTTTTTGTTTTCAATCCAAACACCATAAAAATCAGTTTGTTATTTCATTAAGTTTAGCATGGTTGTCAGAGTAAGTGTATTAATCAATCCTTAAGGGAACAACCACTTCTATTGTTAGGACCCGCCCCGAATTTCATCTCAAAACCCGAGATGAGTCATGCGGGGACCACCTTCAAGGAAAATTTACCGAAGAACTCGGCAAACCTCCCTCGAAAATAGACAACCCTAACTCGGAAAATTAAAGAACCACCTTTTTAACCGAAAATAACATCCTCCGCTACAACCCATAAATCCAGAAAAGATTAAACAAAATCCCAACAGTAATCAGAGCCACTAAAAATAAAATAAAACAACGGAAACTAACAATCTCCTAGTAGATTAAACAGGTAACCTACTGGCGAAAAGTAGCAGAAAGATGAGTGACTATGCCTCGACTTCTCCTTCCAGACCCCACCCGAACTTTGCAGACTGGGTATTTAAAAACAATGAAGGGCCCACGGGAAAATATTCAAATACGTCAGAGTGAGTAGACAAAAGCAATTTCGACAACAAATAAATATTTCCCCAAAAATACTTTCAAAGAAAACGTTTTATCAGCGACAGCATAAAAGTTTAACTCAAAAATTCTGAACTGGTGTCTAGCCTCGCTAGACTCCCAAACTTTAAGAAATGGCCTCTCAGGCTAGGATATTATATATATTAGTATGCATTTACATTCGCCTATTTTTTGTAAGATATCTATGAATAAACTTGAAAAAAAATAGATATCATATAAAGCTACGACGCTGGCGTCTAACCCTCACGTCACCCCATACTGGAATTGTACCTCAGTATGGGGGAATCGCCCGAGTGGGTATATATACCTGCTGACTCCTTGTACGAATTCTATGAATGAATACGAAAATAGAAAGTCGTACAATGCTATGACGCTGGCGTCTAACGCTCACGTCACCCCATAATAGAATTGTATCTCAGTATGGGAGGGGGGGGGATCACGTATAGCTAGCTAGCATTTATTTATATACATATTATTCTCATAATCCTCAATATATGAGTATAATCACCGAAATTCTCAATTTCGGGAAATTTCCAACAACATAAAATTATTTAGCAATAAAACATTTCAAGCACATTATTTAAAACAAAGGTCCACTCACAGATTAAGCCTAAGCATGATGTCGGTCGGAGGTTTCTTCCACTCGGGTCTCCTCACGTCATGTTCCAAAGACATAAATAAATCCTTAAATAAAACACCGACGCTTAAAGAAAATAGGCATAATTAAAAATGAGCCTCTCGTGTTTTACTATGTCTATCGCCCCAAATCTTAATTTCATTGCCAACTATAAATCTCCACAATAATTACCGACATCCTCAAAATCACCTTCCACCAAAAAATAATCCAATGGCCGGATTCTAACTTAATAATCTGCAAAAAATACCAAACTTCAAAAATTCTCAAACCTATCCAAAACTCCTCCAAAAATTCTAAAACTCATTCCAATAAACTCCTCATATTTTTCCCCACTAAAAACACTTTTTCAGCGGTGGCCAGCGGCCAGCTCCAGCAACCTCCAATGCCCACAAAATTTTGACAGCACATTCCTCTCAACCTCCTCTACAACTTTCCTAACTAGCACAAATCACAATTCCAAACCTAACTATGCCAATCGAATGGAAACACATAAAAAGCCATAGAATTTCAATTACCAATTTCTCCTTACCTAGCTCGAGATAGAGGGAGCCATTTGGAGGGATGAATGCACGGGAGGAGGGCTTCCTTTTGAGCCAAGGATCGCCGACTATGGCGGCCGGAAGAGGGAGTTCCGGTGACGGGAACACTTGGTCAGCCGAGACTTTCGAGTGGCTTCTCTCCCTCACGGCGGTGCTAGAGAGGCTGCCACCGGTCTAGAATGGGAGCTGGGTCGGAGGCCGACCGATTGGGACCGGTGCGGCGGCGAACGGAGACCAGACGACGACAGGCTGGCGACGGGAAGTTTCGGCAGCGGGATAGCTCGGGGAGAGAGAATCGAGAGGGAGGAGAGAGAGAAGAGAGAGAGAAGGAAATTGGGCTTGGCCCAACCGGTTCCAACTTCCACAAATATAAACCCACTCCAAAATTCAACACCCCAAAAATAATACCCCAACGAAAATTACATTTTACTAACAAAAATTACCATTTTTACCATCGTCATATTTTCTTCCTTCGAATAAATCCCACGAACTAATAGTCCCCTACAACCTCTCTGGGGACCAATTAAATTACAAACTTAATGACGAACACGGTAAAACTCTTATTTACTCCCTACTAGTAAATAGAGTAAAATTTAAGGGTCGGGACGTGACATTTATTCTACAATTGATTCGTGCACTTGCGAGTACTAAATTAAAATTTCTTGATTGACCCAATATTGTGATTCATGCACTTGCAATGGCGCCAAAAACATGTTGTAAATTTTAAAGTAGTACTCGTAAGTGCATGAATCAATTGTACAATAAAAGTGCAAATACAAGGTCGTTCCCTCAAGGATTGATTAAAACAACTATGCTAAACTTAATGAAATAACAATCTAACTTTTATGGTGTTTGGATTGAAAATAGAAAATTATAGATAGAAAATTGAAAGATTTCAGTACATAAGCCTTACTAATCCCGGATATATACCAAAGTTCTTCTAATCAATGAATAGAACTCAAGTAGCTAAACTATAATTTACTTCACGTTATGATCAGGCTTAAGCAAACATGTTCAACTCCATTAAGCACAAAAGAACTAGAAAATCATGCAAATAAGAATATCGACTACGATCAAACATTTGTATTCTTAATTCCCAACACTAATCACAAGATTGAATAATCTTTTGGCACCCTGAAAAATATCTACTCTTTGATCAAGCCTCATGTTTTCCAACCAAATAAATATAAATAAAACCTAAGTCCTATTGATCCCAAGCAAAGATTTTAAATAAAAATTCTATTAAAACGATAGTAAGAGTTTAACAAGCAATCTATAAATTCAAAAGCAAACCAACCAAACAAACAATGTAGTCATACTAGGGGATTCATCCTAGCCCTAGCTTAGAAGTTTAGTAATTCATAAGTACGAAAAACATGACTAGAAACAAAGAAATCATGAAAGAGGCAATAGAAGAATTATGAAACTCGGATCTAGCGATGGTGAGGGCTCTCTTCTTCTGTCAATATTGTTGTGTCCTCTATTTGTTTTGTGTCCTTAGGAATCTGCTTTTTATTCATTGTGAAATACTCTTTGGTTTGGACTTTTGGAACTCTTCTTCTCCAATATGGAATAACTTTATTCTCTCCAAATAACACAATGTTAGTATAATCAATGCAAGGATAGCCTTCCAAAAATGTAGACACGTTCAACCTATTTTCATTGTAGTATTAAGATTCATAGATTGGGCTTCACAAATTTGAATCATGAGAATATATGAAAAACTTGTCAGAATCTGCCTCCCCGAGCTGCGTACACTCAAAGCTTCATAACTTTCCGTAGAAAAATGCAAATCCACTTCCGTAAAATTTCTCAAAAAGCTAACATCGATCTGTATCTCTCCAATGGTATATGGCTTGCCTTGTAATTCTTGGTGTTTTTCCTCCATCCCATCCCGCCACTAGAAGCTCCGATATCATTGCCTTAACACTATGCAAGTGGAGTCTGACCTGTCGACTTTTCATCATCCCTCACGCAAGGTGTGCAACCCTACCACAGATCCAAGCAAAGCCAATTGAGGTTGTTCAAAGCAGGTTGACCGGATCATCCCTCACGCAAGGTGTGCAACCCTACCACAGATCCAAGCAAAGCCAATTGAGGTTGTTCAAAGCAGGTTGCCGGATCAAAAGCCCAAGGAAACCGGCGAAATGGCCACCTAGTCACCTCAGCTAAAAAAGACATCATATCCGGCCAGTGCAACTTCAACCCATCCCCCCACCTTCTCCCCTCCAATCGCACTTGCCAACCGCCGACCTCAAATCCCCCAAACGATTTTGTTTGCACCATAATTCATCAACCGCCGACCTGATCTCACCATTGAACATGGATTCCCTTTTGTCTCGTCCGATGACGCCGCCGCAAGGACACTTCACCATACATGATCGATTAGTCTTCTCTCTACGCTAGGCTAGGGTATCTCTCCTAGGCCTGGACATATTGAGCCCAAAATATAGTCACCGCCCGACCCACACTAAATAATGTGATGCAGTCACCAAATTAAAGCATAATGACGTCGTTTTACGTATAACCCGCAGTTTTGATCCGGTGCAGTTTGACACCGACTAACCTGCATTAATTATCTATATATTCAATTTATATTATATTCATAAACCCACTAACCCATACTTTTTCCCTACCCCACTAACCCAAACCTATTCTCCATTCCCCTAGCCGCAAACTTTCATCTTCTTCAAACTTCCAGCGAAGATTTTTTCTGTTTCTCAATTTCAAAGACTCAAACATACTTCCTTCAAAAGCTCTCATAGAAATCGGAAAGAATTGAAGCTCCCATTGAAGGGAATTCACCTTCCTTCACGCCCTCGTCGTCGCCTAGCATCAAAACCTACCGAACCATCCCCTCACGGCCTCACCCAGTCCTCCACTGGTAACTCTTCCACTGTTTCCTTTGCTTCCTGTTATTCCGAAAAAAGAAGAAGATCATTCAACCAAGAGGAAGTTTGCAGGCTAAGAGGTTAAACTATACAAGGCGGTTTGAAAAAAACCGCGCCGAACTGCACCGCATATGCAGTTCAACCGAAAATACAGTTTTCCTTATATAAAAGCAGTTGCAGTTTGTAAAATTGGACAACCGAAAAATCGGTGTGCACTACGGTTTCGGCCTCAAACCGCAGCACACCGCACCGCGCCCACTCTTAATCTCTCCCTAGTGGTTGTTTCTCTCTGATACTTGTAATGTTGAGAAATTTTCTAATTAGCTTATATTGGATTGTATAAAATTGTATTCATATATTTTGAAATTTTTGTTATATGAAATTTAGCCCAGTTCACTTAAAAATCCTAACTCTGTTTTCTGTTTTTGAGCGTGTGGCTGCTTCTTTTCATTTTATCTTCTTTCTTCATGTCAAAAGAGCAGCTAATTTAGCCCACTACTCAATGTTGGCCTCCACAAAAGGGCAAGTTGCAACGTGGAGGAGACGACGAGAAGTGCATGCATGAGTTTATGGAGGAGTACGACTATATTTCATTCATGGAAAGATGGATAATGGATTAGGGATGCTCGAGAGATCAACAAGCATGGTGGGAAGGAAGAAAATGAAGACTCACCAACTGTGTCGATACCCCGTTATGAATAAGATCTAATATTTGGAGAGTGGTTTTAATGAACACCGTTAAGTTGAGGATTTTTTTGTTTCACTCATTTTTTGACCACATATTCACGTTTCGATTATTTAGTTTGTAAATATATATTTACAAGTTTTTAAGTTTATATAAATAGATTATAAATATGATTTACCAATTATAAATTTAAACAGCTCATATTTAATAAATTTGAATTGTCCATTGATTTGATTTAGTTCGATACTTTAACAATCACTAATTTAACTGAAAATTTGTAAAAATAATCTACTTATATAAACCTAAAAACGAATCAATTGAAATGGTAAAATGTAATTAAAAAGTTGATGTAATAAACAATTAATAAGAAAATCTTCAATTAGTCTTTAATAGTCCTCATTAGAACCCCTCCCCTACTATACACGTTCTCTTTGCCTTCTTTCGTTTTTGAGGGTTTGATATGTTGGAGAAAAAAAAATTTCATACAAAAATGCGGGAATATCACAGAGAATTAAAGCACTATCCCACATTAACAGAAACCCACCGCAACAAAAGCTCACAAAACAGAAAGTAACAGGTAGTCTACCGCTGAGTTACTGGCATTACTAGTATTCAAAAAGTAATAGTAGCTCAGCTGAGACTCAATGAGCTACATTCTTGACATCTGCAAAATTCAATCAACCCAGAAGGGTTATACTGACACGAGTTACTGTCCTTAACCATTCATAGTGAAGCATTTGCAATAGCCTTGATTTGTTTCTTGCTCTTCACCCCAAAGTGCTTTTTGGTTCGCAAGTCAAGTAAATCATAATCCTCTGCATTTCCCAAATAACCATAGGGACAATTTGCTTCATCACGCTCTAGATCTTGCTTTGCATTGCTGCTGTTGCTGAGGCGAACAGAGCTGGTATTCCGCCACTCAGCCTTCCCATGTTTGTTATCGGCAAACAGCTTGTGAAGCCTTTCTGCTTCTTGCAAACCAGAATACGTAGGCTTGAACTTCACCACCATGACACTCCCATCGGCAGGTTCCCCACAGTACACATTGGTCTTCCCCCCAACCAATCCCATCCCTGCAATTTAGTTGGAAGAAACTAACCATAACATGAAAGAACAAAAATAGATCAAGCAAATAGAAAAACATTTTATACAAAACAAACCAACATTTGGCCAACCATAAAGTTCAACTAGCAAAAGTGTTTAAAAGAGGCATCAAATTGCACAGAACACCTGAGTATAGAGCCTACAGACAACCATCAAGATTTATTAATATTGAAAATCATATACTTTAAGATTTGGAAAATCATTCCCCTTCCCGTTGTACTGGTATTAGCAAATCATTTTGATGCTGTGAACAAATCAAGAATAGAAGAGCAATAGTTTAACAAAGAAAATAGAAAAAAAAGAAGAAAAAAAAAGGTGGAAATGTCTTTCCTAGCTGGTATAAGATCCTGAAAAATCATAAAAAATTACTATGGAAAAACAATAACCTCAGTGACGAAATGACACTTGCCTGTTAGTACGGCCTCAAGACCTTCAACCATTATCGTCTGCCTTCCACCTTCAGGCTTTTCATTCACTAAGGAACTATTGTGTATGACAACAACAGGAGGCCAGATAACTAGGTCCTCCTTCAGAGCCAAGGCTTTTGCATCCGGCAGCTTCTGCTGAACCCACCTACCATTCAAGACTGCTGCATTGTCCCATCCCAAGAGCACACAAAGTGCTTTATGAAAGCCCAAGTGCTCTGCTCTGTAACCAATCTTTGGTGAGCTGAAGGCATGCCTTGCTATGGTTTCCGTTTCTACAAACTCATTATTGCTGAAACAACAGAAAAAAGATTTAAGTGATCATTAAGGCATTCCATTGAAGCCTACCAACTACAGTAAAACCTCGATAAATAAATGTTCAATTAAATAATAAATTTCTCATTATTCATTTATAGAGATTTTACTGTAGTTAGGACAACTATGTCATTGCAACATTATGATGTGGTGCATGAGGTGAATGCGATATATATCCCTAGGTGGGACTCATGTAGTATAAGTTCAGCTTCCATTAAAACCTACATTGATTACGTAGACCATGGAGCCTGTGACTAAAAGTGCAGCAAAGAAATTATGTTGAAGCCTACCCGTATTAATTCAGTATTATGTGGCAGGACAATGGGTGAATGGGGGAATGAAGACCAACTTAATGGTTTGCAAATTAGAAACAAATCCGTAGCTTGTGACATATTATTGTTCATGCATACATGTTATTGTTCATGCATGAAGTTCAGCTATTAACAAGTAGCTCTCTAAGCTGAAATCACCCAACTCACTTCTGCTTCTCCAAGTTATTTATGCTACAACATAAGAGCAATTGGACAGTAGCAAAAAAAATGACGTCTTCGGCAACACTACGGCAAATAATACACCAATTAAAAACAATGACCAGAACTCCTATGTTGAACATCTCAGAAATATTGACCCTCACATGAGTAATTACCCAAACAAGTACTTGAACCTCAGGAGCAAACTAGACTTTCAAATGATTTCAAATTAATTGAGAAGTTCTTTTAGTGAAATATACAAGTGTTATAATGTTTATCTTATACAACTTAAAACGACTGGTATTGTATTTCATGTTTCTCAAACAACAGAGATCACCATTAAAAAATTTCCATATCAAACTGAACGTTAATGCAAATAAAACAAAATAGAGTGGATTCACATGCTAGCATACTTCTGACAAAACTTGCAACTCAGCTTTCCAACTTTCAGTTACCCATATGATTATATACCCATCTATTTTTCAAATTCACATAGAAGCTCCATGAAATGCAACAGAAAAGTGCAACACTGTCAAGCAATGGCCCCTCCAAAATTGCAACAATCCATTAATCCATTATGTCTCAAGGAAGAAGAAAAATAATGGTGACTTATGAAGAGTCGATGACAACAGCAGAGAATGAATGCATAGATGTTTGGGAATTCCAATCCTATAAATAGTGGGAACAGCAAGTTTCCAGTAAAAGGAAACAAAAAAGTAGTAAATCCCAGGTGGCAGACAAGGGAGAGGATAACTTAGACAGTATAGTTATGACAATATTTGGAAGAGTATGCATTATAAGATGACGATGTTCTGATGGCAACAGCGAGTAATTGTAACTTCAAGGACCTGATGCCTTTTTCTTCCATATGTAGCTACAAGATGAACTAGGGCTGAAGATCTTTAGTAAACACCAATGCTTCTACATTTTCTACAAACTTTCAAATTTATAATTTATTAAAAGACAGAAATATAATCCTCTGAAAGCAAGATATATTTTGCACTTTCAAAAACAGCAGCACAGGACTGAACTGACTCCTCAAATATTCAACTATTACAGCACCATATCATAAACAACCTTCCCTGCTTTACCCACCAAACAAACCCCAAAAAAAAAAAAGTCTAACAAAAGTTCTTCCACAATAATCAGTTCAAAGACACAGTTCAATCTTCAGTATTTCATTACAATATCAGTAACTCACTACCATCAGAATGTCATTAAGAAACTAATGCTACCCCAATATGTTCTCAGTCAGATATATTAAATAAAACACAAAGATCAATAGAACCTGAACACATGAAACCTTACCAGGTTATATGATTTGAAAAGTGCCGGAAGCCACAATATATAAGAATGCTGAGATTCCATGCACCGCGGATAAAATAGCAAGCAAACAAAAACAAAGTAGAAGAGAGAGATTACCGCAGAGGGATTTCTAACATGAAGGTAGTTCATAATACTGAAAGGGGACGGTAAACATATACTATCATATCTCAGTATCTACTACCAATGTTCAAGGTTCAAGGTGCCTCAACTTCATGACACATGGACCAGAGAATAAATAAAATTCACTAGACAGCGATGGAGGGCAGGAGAGAGGAAAAACTAAGGGAAAACTACTCGTGCAGGCATCATAACACATGAATATGAGTTTTCTATGCTCTCATGTCAAATTCTATTGCCAAACTTTTGGCATTGTCCATTTAACAGCATATTTTCCCTTGTTTCCAATCCACTTACAGGGAACTCGTTACATCATACCAGAGCCCGTGAAATCTAGATACCCGGAACCTAGCCTAGGCCAATTATTCTCATCATCCCCAAGGCAGAGTTCAAACCCTTTAACCTCACCACTTGACGTTTAAAGGTTTCAAGTCAAAACCTCCAAGACAGATCAAATTTCAGAAAATCGTCCCCAACATAACCCAGACTTCAAAATCAATGTGTGCTAGTTATCTTGTTCAGGAAGCTAAGTATAACTTAAAACTCAAACCTAGATGCATTTCTATCAGATATGAAATTGCTATAAGTTAGAGTTAAAATTAAACTTAAAAACAAATAACGACTTGGATGACAGACCTGGCACAGACGCAACACTTCCCTCCTCTTCCTTCCATGAATTGTCTTCTTTGAGTTGGGTTCTCAATCAAAATTTTAATGAACTTAATAAAGGCATCATCTATCAGCTGCTTGAACTCCTTAGAGTCTTCAGAGGGCTCTTTCTTTGCAGCTTCCACATTAACTTTTGAATGACTATCCCCTTCAGAACAAATGCTTCCCCTACAATCACCTTTCTTAACATTTGGAAGAGTCTTCCCATGAGGATGACTGCTTCCGGTAACAGCTGGCTTAACTTTTGAAAGACTGTCCATCTCGACTTGTGGAAGAGCACTCTTCTGAGTATGAATGTTCTCAGTAACAGCATCTGTCTTAACTTTTATAAAGACATCCCCTTTAGGATGAATGCTTTCACTGAAACCATCTATTTTTATTATCCGAGATTTGTATTGTTCTGGAGGTTTGCAACCTGAGATGTTGACACGAGGATCATTTGGAGAAGGCCCCAAACACATCTTCACACTGCCAGGTGATTTCATAGGTGGTCCCAAACGAGTCTTTATGTTTCCAGGTGATAATCTGGGAGGTCCCAAACGAGTCTTTATGTTTCCAGTTGATAATTTGGGAGGTCCCAAACGCTCCTTTACATGTATCCTAGCTTCTGATTGTTCGCCAAAATGTTCTTGCATAGATGCTGGCAATTCAGAATTCAGGTTGTTGATATGCTCAGCATTCCATTGGTCCTCTCCATAGTTCATGCGCCACAGTTGTTCTCCACAGGTTGTAAGGCCTTTATCATTGTTCCGTTGGTCCTTTCCATTATTCACACCCCAATGTTGCTCGCCATAGGCTATCACGCCTCGATGGATGTTACATTGATCCTCTCCAGAGGTCACACCTTGTGCAATGCTCCTTTGATCCACTCCACAGGTCACAACTTGGTCAATTGAACCTTCTGCAATGTTCCCTTGATCCACTTCACGGGTCACACCGTGATCAATGTTCCATTGATCATCTCCACATATCAGATTTTGCTCCATCCTCCATTGGTCATCTCCACAGGCAGCAGCATATTGTTGAATATCTTCATTAGCAAATTGCTGCTGAATATCTTCAGTAGTAGTCAACGATATGTCGACTTCACAGCTCGAGTTCAATACATTACTAGAGGGGTTCAAATCAGGGAAGAACATAGACTTTGAGTGATTGCCGGATTGTTGCTGCTTCATGGCTTCTTTTTTCAATGCCCACCTTTTCACAGGGGTCATGGATGCCAGGCTTTTGGCTTCTGCCAACCTCTGTTGGCAACCACCATAAGCCTCGAGCAAGCCTTGTTCTTCATCAGGCAGGGCCGATGTCTGTACGTTGCCTTCATATGATAAAGGCTCGACCTCTCTTTCATGACCAACATCTACTCCTAATCTGAAGCCGTGGATCTCATTGTTCCAAGATACCTCTGTTCTTGACTCCGAAAATTCATCATGAGGGATTGATGGTTCACTTGTAGATTGATGATTGGGAAACATATTTGTTGGTTCCATATAATCATGATATTGTTCCAACTGGCAATTGTCATGAGTGCGTGCTCCAACAGAGCCATTGCTACCACCAACCCTCTGCACAACAGAATCCGTAACGGTTGGCCTCAAATGATTAGGAGACCTTGGGTCTTCTCCAACACTAGCCATCTTCTTATAGAGTAAGTCGAGAAGGAACAAGGCATTCATATCACCATTGTCATTTCTTTTCATTCCAGGACCCTTGTGGTCCCTACTCATTTCCTCTTCTGGGCTCTGCTGAGCCCACCTAGGGTGCACCAACTCATTCTTTCTTGGTGTTTGATCATGAGAATATCCACCGTGGCCAACAGATCCCTCAGCCATTTCTCTGCTTTTGTTAACCTCATCTCCACCGCAAAAAGACTCATTCAAAGCAATTGGTGAATTCCTATGGTTGTGTCTTGGTGTATGTCCTCCAGAATATCCAGCACAGCTAACAGGCCCCTCAGCCATTGTTCTGCTTCTGCCACGGGAATATCCACCATGGCCAATAGGACCCTCAACAATAGTTCTGTTGTTGGTAAACACATCTGAAGCTCGAAAACCCTCATTCAAATCAATTGGTGAACTTCCATTGCTGTGTATTGGTGTCTGTCCTCGAGAGTATTCAGCATGGCCAACAGGCCCCTCACCCCTTACTCTGCTTCTGCTGTGAAAACCCTCATTCAAAGCTTCCGATGAAGCTGCATTGTCTGCTAACTCACCCTGTCTCGTTGTTTGACCTTGAAAATATCCAGCATGGTCGACAGGCCTCTCAGCCATCGCTCTGCTTTTGGTAAACTCATCTGAATTACGAAAACTCTCATTCAAAGCAATTGGTAAACTCCCATGGTTGTGTATTGGATTGCATCCTTGAGAACATCCGGCATGGCCAACAGGTCCCTCAGCCATTGCTCTGCTTCTGCTGCGAAAACCCTCAGTCAAAGCTTCTGATGGACCATTGTCATCAAACTCAATACGTCTCGCTGTTAGACCTTGACAATATCCACCATGGCCTCTTTCTCTGCTTCTGCCGCGAAAACGCTTAGTCAAAGCTTCTGATAAAGCCTCATTGTCTACCACCTCATTGTGTCTAACTGTTTGACCTTGAGAACATCCACCACGAACCATTTCTCTGCTTCTGATGAATTCGCCACTGAAACCAAAACCCTCATTAGCAATTGATGAACCTCCATAGTCCACCAACTCATTGAATCTAGGCATGTGACCTCGAGCATATCCACCATGGCCGATTGGCATCTCAGCCATTGCTCTGCTTCTTTCATACTCATCTCGAACATGGTGAAAACCCTCCTTCACAGCCATTGATGAATACCCACTTCCAGAAGTTAAGCTAGTCTCCTCTTCCAGAGCCCTATATGAGATTGGGCGGCGGTTCTCCACATTTTCTTGGAAACCAAGATTTGATTTCGGCAATGGTGACGTGTAGCCACTATGATCAAAACCCCCATATTGCTTAATCTGGTCCACAGCCAAACCCCTTCCCTCATAACCAATTTCATAATCTAATATATTGCTATAGTCAAACTCGGGTCGGGTCAGAACCCTCGGGTTAAAACCCGGATTCGGATTCTGGGCCAGCAGATTGTTCCACTGAAACTTCATCGACAGTGATTCACATTGACGCAAGTCGCCGCTCAAATGCGTCTGCGGCGGTTTCAGCGGCCGCCTATCTGTATCACCGTCTTCATAGTACTCTCTCCGGGCCCGATTTTCGGTCTGGTCCGAACCCGAAACCCGACCAGAGTACGGACGTCGGTTTCCCTCCGTTGTCTCGTCATCGTTAGTCGAAGACCGAACCGCAAAATCGCGGTACCTCCGCTTCTTCATTGTCGGGCAAAACGAGAGAAGACACGCCGGGACGACGCCGTATGGGAGTGGCGGGGTTCCGAAGCGGATTTTCAAAACCCTAGAAAAAATATGCGTGTGATCGTGTTTAGAGAAGGGAGGTGTAAGAGAATAGAGAAGTAAGGAAAGTGGGGATGAAATGGCGGCGTTTTGGGGGCGTGACGGTGACGGCGGCGGCTGCGGCGGTTGTTTTGGGTAGTGGGATGGAGAATCGGGAGCGCCGAGAATTATGTGAGAGGGAATGGAATGAGTGAAGATTTTTTCAAGTTTATTGGGGAGTGTAGAGGGGGCTTGTGACCGGGTGCGGGTGGGTTTCGTGGAGCTGGTGACGTTGCGTGAGGTAATTGTGTGGAGTGGAGGTTGCGGAATAGGGCATGGGCTATTGACACGTCCAATCACGGGTTCAATCAGGAGAGATTTGCGTGATCTTGTCCACAGGGGATTGTGGCTTTGGTTTCGAGGGCGGGATTTGCATCCTTGGACGTTTAATATTTTGAAAAATTGACTTAAAAGTTAAAACTTCTGTAGGACTTCCTTCTTCTCAAACTTCTTTAGGACTCTTCCTTCTTTATTTCAAAAAAAAAAAAAAAACTCGCTCGGTGGTGATGGTTTTATGCACGAATGGCTCGATGCTAATTGGATCTTGGAAGGAAGGGACTTAGTGAATAGTGATTGTCCTAGGCTTCGTTTGGTTCGTAGAAAGGAAAATAGTTTTATTTGGTAAAGGTTTGAATTCTCGTTTTTTATTGGTGTTGATTGCTGAAAGATAATCAAAGATGTTTTTGTTAAAGGAGAAAAGAGAACGAGAATAACGGTCTACTCATTCATTGATAGAAATGGCTATTTATAGGTATTACATAGAGTCTCCCGAATGATCTAGAAGTTCTATCAACTATAATATATTCTAATAAGGAAACCGGATTAATCAATCATACGTGTATTAGGGCAAGACACATAACAGAAGGACGAAAACATAATTTCCTTAAACACTCCCCCTTGTGTTGCGCCCCTAATACGATATGGTGCTTATGGTGTTGCCTCGGTAAAAACCTTGTTAAGTAAAACAAAAACCTCGTGGGTAAAACAAAAGATTTGGACGAAGGGAAAAAAACACACGCACCAACTACAATTGAAGATAACATGTGATGCATGTAGACTCCTCCTGATGTCTACATAATGACTCCTCTTGATTGGTAACTCAATCTCGGAGTACAGATAAACGGCGCAAGCCAATACACTTCACATACTTCAAAAGTAGACTTGGACAACGATTTAGTCATTAAATCCAGCCACAACATCCTTAGATCAGACTTGCTATGCTTAACATTACTTTGATCTTTAAGGGGAAGGTCGCCTAACAACTCAAAACATAAGTTCGCGTTGAAAATCAGATTCACGCGTGGCATGACTTTCGTGTACTTAAACAGTCATAACGTCTTCGATACAATAGGTATGGACGAACCTTATAAATTTATGGAAACTAGACACACGTAGCTTTCCAACCATACAAGGTCCATAACCTAGTTCATCTTGAGCTGATCACAAAGCTCTGTCAAAGTTGACTGTTTTGTCAAAGCAGATTCTCGGACAGATCCGTCCTATTTTACGAAAATAGCCATAACTCACTCAATATGATAGGTGTGATTAAATGGTTGGTTTCCCTGGAAAGTAGACACATAGGCCTTTCCAATGATACCAATTTTAGCATTTTCCAACAAGTGGGCTATCCTGTAGGTCCTGTGGAAGTTGACCTACGAAACTGGGTAGATTCTGATTTCACATTTGATGTGTCTTTCTGTAAGGATGAATAAGCCTGAACCTTTCATAGAAGGAATCAATGCCATTACGTTGGCGTTGCATGGGCACATCCGGCCACTACCTTGATATTCCTTCACACTCATTTAAAAGGGAGCGAAAATGCTTGACCGCTAGGAAGAGAGTTGAAAGACTAAGGAGAACTTTGCCTTATAAGTTTGTCGTGAATGAGATGTCGAGTCAAGCATATTGTAACAAGTACATGAATGTGCTACCGTACTTAGATGGAGAATTTCTCCCAAGACTTCTTTGTCATATGGACAAAACGAGTCTCCTCAAGACTTCGACCGATCAAGGGATACATATAGGCATAACTTCATCGTCCTTTAACTTGCCTTAAGCCGACTGATGAATAAGCATCATCAATAACGGTCCTCACTTTCAAGACCAAGTATTCCCAAGATCATTTCATTCTTAATTTTGGATAAGTGGCATCTCTTAGTTTAACAAGAGTTCATCACAATTCATCTATAATTTACACGTAAATAGACATAATTCTTCATCTCTTCCCTAATCAAGTAGATACTTAGCAAATACCTTGCAAACGCGCTCCATGGTCAGGAGCCACTTGATTTGGGTGAAAACCGATCTATTCAAGATCTTTATGTACATCTCTTAGTTCTCAACAGAGATAAGTTATGACCACAAGCTGCTTGTTCAGTTTTTTGGAAACTACCTAACTGACAAGGTAGTGGAGTGCAATGACATCCATTACGAGAGTATATCTCATCGTAGTCGATTCCAGGGCATTTGTTAGAGATCTTGCACCAGAAGGTGAGTCTAAACTCTTTTTCTCACTACTCTTTCTAACAAAGACATAACTGATAGAGTTTACACTTGGGGTGTCGGCGTCACCTAACCAAAACACTATCTCTTTGTTTAAATTGGATCGCATCTTTCCATTTAGGTCAATCTACAACGTTGGTATTTTCTCAACAAAGTATGGTTTGATATCAAACTCATTAAACCACGTCATCATGTACACCGATGTAATTTCTAAGTGTAGAGATCTCTATATGGATTGGTATTGACATTGAGGCGTCCCCCAATGATGACCATAATTCAGAAATAACAGACGAATGAGTATCATTGATCAAATGATCAAGTTGTGCCAAACTCACATTCTTCCTTGGCGAGTATGTATTGAACCAAGTGGTCTCCCCCTAAACTGTGGGAGCCACGGCCATATGACATCATCTACCACATTTGTGGTGTCACCATACTACCATCTATGGGTGACGACATGTCCTCTTATCCAGACATTAACATATCCTTATCCGGACATCAATCTTTACAGACATGTTTGCAGCATGTATATGTGATCTTGTCACTTTAGGAAACTTGATGAGACACAGTAGGGACAAACCATGACAATTCCAAGTCGTTCTACTTGAACATTCTTGTTCTTATCTCCCCCTAACGACAGGAAGACTAGCTCATCAAAGTGACATAAAAGAGATCGCTTGTCAAGGTCCTTATATAAGCGGACTATAGTCGAAAGTTTATGTCTTATTCAAAGACATTATTCATCAAATAACTCATCACTGTGCGCTTGTGGAGGCGCAATTTGGCACATACAATATGTGGATGATATAGAGTGCAGAACGTTAACTCAATCTGTTAACAAATATGCATACCGTTACAACCGTAACATAAATATTTAAATGATGGTGGGCAAAGATGAATAAGTAAAACTATGACCCTGCTACAACCCGTAGTCGTTGGTTTTATAGGTCCAAAAAACCGTTGGCCTCACCGTCGGGATCGGTCAAAAAGAAACCGGTTGAACCGACCGACAATATCACTGGACCTTTGTTTTACACTTCCTTTAACTGTTCACTATTCTCTAATGCTCCAAACGCGACCAAATTTTGTAAGCAGGTGTAAATGGAAGTTAGGATTACAAAACCGCCAGCCTCAACGACAAAAACCGGCCTAAAATCTGCCGAACCGTCCGTCGGAGTCGCTGGACATCCGTGAACACTTATATTGAGCGGTTCACCACTTTCCACTTCTCCAAATGCCACGAAATTTTGTACATTAGTAGATTTTGATGTTAGGAATCCGTGGCCGCAAAAGAACCTCAAGAACCGGTCTAAAATTTGGTGAACCGGTCTTCACAATGACTGGTCCGCAAGCTAAAAAAACCGGAAATTCTAGGTTTTTTCAACTTTTCAATCATTGTTAAGATTACCTATAACATCTAATTGTTATGGTTTGAGTTAAATCATTGTGAACATCACCATAGTATTATTTTGCCTCAAAGTGAACAATGAGAATCCATTACGCCAACATCTTATGTATCATTTTTGTAGAATCACTCATAGACATTGTAATGTCTTACTTAGTGAACAACGACGTAGCATTTTGTTTATGCTAGTCTTTACATATCATTGTCTTTAGCGTAGGAGGGCGTCGCTCCTAATCTTTGCTAAAGAATAGGCTTTACAAAACAAGTAACGAGCATGACCAATGTGAGATCATAGGAGTTCTTTTGCGTCATATTCGCTTATGAAAGCATGAGTAGTGCCTCCATTGTATAGGAGGATGACGCGAACTGCTTTAATGTCATCCATAGTCCGTGAGCAGTGCTCATAGGTCCATCAAGTGGAATTTTGGTGATCTTTGATCTCAATGGTTACTTTGCTCAAAAGAAAGGATATCCGTGAGAGTCTTTACTCTTTAGTATACGGATTATTAAAACACGTCAAAAATTGTCCCGGACGATTTATGTTAAAGCCTACATGAGTCAATGTCTTCATTCTCATCATTGGAGACAATAACTGATTCAATTAACCGAATCTTAATGACTCAGGTGAGATTTCTTTATGTCTTTGGAACAAGATGTGAGGAGGCTCGAGCGGAAGAGACCTCCGACCGACATCAGACTTAGGCCTAATCTGTGAGTGGACCTTTATTTTTAAATATTGTGCTTGAAATGTTTTATTTGTCGAATAATTTCCTTTTGTTGGAAAATAACCGAAATTGAGAATTTCGGTGATTTTACTCATATATATATATATATATGTTTATGAGAATAGTATGTATATAAAGAAATGCTAGCTAGCTATACGTGATTTTCCCTCATAATGAGGTACAATTCCAGTATGGGGCGACTTGAGCGTTAGACGCCAGCGTCGTAGCCTTGTATGAATTTCTATTCTTCGTATTCATTCATAGAATTCGTACAAGGAATCATCACGTATTTATATCCACTCGTGTGATTCCTCCATAATGAGGTAAAATGTCATTATAGGGTGACGTGAGCGTTAGACGCCATCGTCGTAGCCTTGTATGACTATCTACTTTTTGAGCTTATTCATAGATAGCGTACAAGGAATAGATGAGTGTAAATACATACTGATTTATATAATAATCCTAGCCTGAGAGGCCTTTTTTTTAAAGTTTGAGAGTCTAGCGAGGCTAGACACCAGTTCAGAATTTTTGAGTTAAGCTTTTAAGCTGTCGTTGGTAAAACGTCTTTAATGAAAGTAATTTTTTTTGGGAAATATTATTTGTTATGTCGAAATTATTTTTGTTCACTCACTCTGACGTATTTGAATATTTTCCCCTGAGCTCTTCATTTTAAAATGCCCAATCTGCAGAGTTCGGGTGAGGTCTAGAAGGAGACCTCGAGGCATAGTCACTCATCTTTCCGTTACATTTCGCCAGTAGGTTACCTGTTTAATCTACTAGGAGATTGTCAGCTTCTGTTGTTTTTATTTTTTTAGTAGCTCTGAATATTGTTGAGATTTTTTTTTATATTTTATTCTGAATATTGGGTTGTTGTGGAGGAGGTTAATTTTGGTTAAAAGGGTAGTTCTTTAAATTTTTCCGGTTTAGGGTTGTCAATTTTCGAGGGAGGTTTGCCGAGTAAATTTTCCTTGGAGGTGATCCCTACAGGACTTACTTCGGGTTTCATGGTGAAATTCGGGGTGGGTCCTGACAGTTACTGCCAGCGAAGTCAAAGTCAGAGAAGAATTAAAGACATGTTTGCAATGCTGAAATTTACAACGGCCACAGCAGGACAGCTAACTTCGTGAATTAAACTGGAATTATCTAAGAAGAACCAGCAGGCGAGTCTTATATCAACAGAAAGCCCTGGATGTCTATTTTCCAAAAGATTTACGGTTTGTCATTTTGACACTCTTGGAAAGAGTTATGGCAGTTTGAATGCAGACAGGTCAGGATACGCGCGAATTTGCAATAGGCTTTTTATATGTGTTTTCGTGACCTTGCAACATGCTTTCCTTTACTGGGGGGGGGGGGGGCATCCACAACAGTTTTTGTGTATTTTCATCCATGCACCAAGAGCTACTCAAGGCTGATCCACGACCTTTTTCGGTGTCTGCCAACTTCAATGATACATGGTACTACAATAGCATCTCGCTCCTTCACTGGGGGCGCATACTAAAGTTTTGATGTCCTTCATTCTTCCCAAATATCGTCGAACATACATCAAAACTAGGGGGCACATAAGGGTCAGTAGATATGTGTTCTAAACATCTAAGACTTTAGACTTTCAAATGTATTGGTCATTATTTAGGCCAACACCTGTGGCCTCTAAAAAAAAATTCAAGATTATGCGGCCGTTCGCCGACGTGGTCATTGTATTTGACTCTCATTGGTTCACACGGGGCGAAGGCTAATTTTAGAAGTTTATTTTTTTATCAGACTAGTTCATCCAAACACATTAAGTCTGATTACATATTTACAAGGCCAACCCCTGTGGCCTTTCTATCCATTCAAAGTGAACTATATCCATTCGAGGTCCATCTATACAAGGTACATCCATTCGAGGTATATCCCTGCGTGGTCAGACAATTTCTCCTCAAGTATATCCACTCGAGGTACATGCCTAAAAAGCGATGTGGACGTATTATTCATGGTGATTCGAGTACGAGGTGATTTAAGTCAAGTTAAGTACATTATTGTCAATTGATGATATGTGCTACAATTGGAAATGCCTAGCTACCTTTCTCTTCGCCTGGGGTGTTTGCTATGTTACTCAAGTTATGCACAATCATGTGAAGTTATGAGCCAAGCTAATTGTGGTTTTGGAGCAGCATGAACAAAAACATGTTCAGTCATTCTTGACATTCATGACTTCGAAGTTAAGTTATTCTTAACACCCAAATTAATATTTTTACCGGACAGTAAATGTCCCGAGTTGATACGGCCCAAATCCTTGGCCCACGCCGAATATTATAGATGTCACACCCCGGTTCTTAAGTTATTTTGCGGTTATTTATTTTTGGTTTTATCTTGGTCTTTTACCGTGTTAAGTAATTGTTTACCGTTAAGGACCCTATAGTTGACTTTTTGTAGGAAAGTTATTTTGGAAAAATTTCTTTAAGGAAGTTGTAGAGGACGTTAATACGAGTTTTTAGACATGATATACGTTAAAATCGGAGTCAATATGAAAAAGTTATCAGATAGAGAGGGTTTGCAGTAATAAGTAAAAGGTAAAAATTTTATTGGGTTTTGTTTTTGGTGTTTAGGTTGGACCGGGTAGTTATGGAGAAGCCCAAAACCAACCCACTCTCTCACTCTTCTCTCTCTCCCTCCTGTGAACTCCTCCCGACCCACCGGACTCCTCATACACGTCCATCGCCGTTCGGTCACTAGAGACTGCCGGACCGGTCTTGTTCGGACCCCTGCCGCCCCCTCTCTCTTCCTGGACCGGTGACCGCTCACGGGACTCTGCCAAGTGGGAGGAAACCACTCCTAGCAGCCCGACTGTTCCGTCGCCAGAAATTGCTTCTCTGGTCGCCATAGCTTGTGAAACTTGTCTCATCTTGTAGCTCTCATCAAGGTTAATAATCCCTAAAAAGGAATAGGCACAATTCGATCTTGGTGAGGAGAAATGTATAATTGAAGTTCTAGGGCTCATTTCTCTATTTTGATCTGGTTGCCCTAGTTAAGCTTAAAATTTGATTGTGTGCTAATTAAGGAAGTTGTTGTGTGGATTGAGATAAATGTTGTGTTAAAATTTGGGAAGCATTGGTCGTCGCCGGAGTTCGGCTGCCGGTGGTGCCGCCCCTTAGGGGTTGTTTTTCATGTTTTTGAGTTTGTTTTATGGAGAGGAGTTTAATGAAGTAAAGTTTGGAATTTTTGGAGGAGTTTTGATAAGGTTTGAGATTTTTCAATGGTTAAGAATTGTGGCGGTTATTAGAATGGAACTTCGGCAGTTGGTTTACCAGGTTTTAAGTTCTAAAAAGGTTAATTTATGGTTATTGTTAAGTGCGGAGTAATATGAGCCTTATTAGATTAAAAGTGGACAAGTTGGGGGAGATGAAATTATAGGCTTCTTTTTATTTCAGAAATTTTTATTAAAGTATTATCCAAGTCTAGAGACTTAATATTAATTATTGTTCAGGACATAAGGAGGATCGTTTGGAGGAAGCCTCAGATTGTCGGCAGGCATAGCCGAGCACAGTGAGTGGACCTTTGATTTGAATGTCATGCATACACTTTATTTAATTTTCAAAGGCTTATTGGAGATTTAATATTGTCTTGAGCATATTGGAGATTTAATATTTTTTTGGATTAATGAGTTTTATTTATTTTTCGGGAACTCTCTTGCTCATTTTATTTGACATATGAAACATGTCAAGTGATTTATATAATTACACAATATTTCTAAGTACAATTGGGAACTGTACTAGGCTTAGTGGATTTTATATTATTTTTGGGGTAGTGATATTCTTGTTGTTTTATTATTTTACTTCACCATAAAAGGGTTGATATATAATCAGTATTGCTAGCTAACCGTTATTAGCGGCTACTAACTATATGTGAGTAGAACGCTTAGCGTGAGACGCTATTATAGCCTGGGAGGCAACCGATCAGTATTTATATTATTTGTTAGCTAGTCATTATTAGCGGTCCTCACTATAGGTGAGTAGAGCGCTTAGCGTGAGACACTATTGTAGTCTGGGAGGCTCAGACCCTAGCCTGAGAGGCTCATCGTTATGGTGAAACCTCTTCCCCATTTTTATTATTTATTGGGAACTAATGATATTGGTTCATTATTTTTATCCTTAAATATTTTTGGAGAATTTCCAAGAGTGGCATGCATAAGTATTCTTCTTAATGGAAAACTGGGGAGAGCATAACTTTGATTTCTATCGCTCCATATTTAAGGCAATATTATTGTTATTTATTTTTGTCTACTCACGCTAACGTTTTAAATGCTTCTCCCCTAGGCCTTTCGTTTCTAAATGTCCAGTCTGCAGAGTGCTGTTCAGCGATGGTAGGAGGGGAATCATATTTTCCACCTCATCCAATTTTCTCTCATAGGTTACTAGTTTAACCTACTTGTATATTTTTCCATTTCCTAGTATATACTCTGATAACCATGAGATGTTTTAAATGAATTTATGTTAAGATGTGTTAAGCGCTTATGACTCCACTTAGGAGTGATGAAAAATATTTATTTGGTATGTATGTATGAGAGATTAAATTCATGAAGATTGTTCGGAATTATATGGATTTTGAGGTGGTTGATGTAAATTATTTGGGGGAGCGGATGGCTCTAGGAGTCGTGGATTTAATTTGTTATAGAAGTGTTTGGGTTATGTTGATTTTTCTTTTAGGTAGGGTTACCCACTCCAGGGGAGGTTATGTCAACATTTTGGTAGAATTTCCCTTAAGGTGAGTCCCGCAGGGTTTATCTTGAATTTTCTCTTGAAATCCGGGGTAGGTCCTGACAATCAATATGCCCGAAATATATGACGTAGCGGTAGTTGATCCGCCTACAAAGCCACGCGTGTTGGTCGAAAGAGCTCGCATGCAAGAACTTCGCATGGAGAAAGAATTGAAGTTAGCATGTGAAATGGAAGAGTTTGCACATGAATCCTATTGTGGAATGACTATCAAAGTTATTATATATATATATATATATATATATATATATATAGTTTATATTCAGAGCGAAGCTTCGCTTTGAAATTAACGTGTGAAGTTCCTTATTTGACTCACTTTTTGGTCATATTTCCACATCTCCACCGTTCAGTTAGTAGAACTCAATGTATATATCACTTATGTAAAGTTTTAACGAATTTAATGATCCTTTAGGTTTTCATAATCGTTATTTACATAAACAGTTCTATTTAAACAAATGTCGACTTCAAACCGCAGTATAATATTTTAAAAAAAAAAAAAAAAAGCGTAAAAAATCAGGCCGTTTTTTTTTTTTTAGCAATTTATACAAACCAGACTTGAACCGGCGAGGACGGAATGAGATGAGAGCGAAGCATGGAGGGCGCTACTGAAAAGCAGAGAAACCGCCGAGCAACCATCCATGAAGAAGAAGAAGAAGAGAAGCCGAAGGTGGTGGTGATTATGGGACCCACAGGTTCTGGAAAGTCCAAGCTCGCCATTGACTTGGCATCCCACTTTCCTGTCGAGGTAATCAACGCCGATTCAATGCAGGTCTACGATGGCCTCGACGTTCTCACCAACAAGGTCCCTCTCCACGAACAAAACGGTTCCACTCTCTTCCCCATCCTCTTTTTTTTTTTTTTGCCTTCAATTTTGTTGATTGGTTGAACTGGTGTTCATTGTGGAAATTGGTTTTGGTAATGTAGGAGTGCCTCATCATCTTCTGGGCACGGTAAGCCCGAATGTGGAGTTTACGGCTAAAGACTTCAGGGACTCTGCCATTCCGGTAAGTAGCCGAAAATTCCCAAATTTAGTTTTACTGTAAAGAATGCATGCTTGTATGTATTGGATTGGTTTCATTGTTTTTTTTTTTGTTGCTGTCTGTTTTCACTCTGACCTAATTCTGATATCTTGATAAAAATGGTATGGTAGAAAACCGTCAGTTTTGTATGGAACTCGAGGCATTTGTGAAATTTTGGGTGTAGGACATTCTGAATATGGTCTGATGTTGGACATTTTATTAGAAAATTGATGGTTATGAGTCTAGAGAGGAGAGGCAAAGATTTTGACAGTAAAAGTACTGTGTTAAGAGCCTCCATCAAGGAGTACATCCCTGTCATATTCAAACTGTTCTCATAATCTCTGTAATGCGGCAGTGTTGGATAACATTTATTTGAAAGATAGACAGCAAGATAAGTATCGCAGGATGATATCTCTCCTCCGTTCAGTCCGGTTTTTTTTTTTTTTTTTTTTTTTTCCGTTATGTTGGATTGATGAAATAGATAGTATTTAATCATGCCTTAAATCATATGTACAATGGGTGGATGAGTAATCCACAACCTGAAAACAATGAACAAGATCAGTGATCTCTCTAACAAATACATATGGATATACTCATAAACAAAGGCTACATCACTTCATCGCATTCAGCATTTCCCACTCCATAGAAGAAAGAGAGTAATCTCTGAAATCAAAAGAAACTAAAGCCCAAAAATGTAGTTGGTCCCAAAATTCTTCCGCTCTTAATCACTTATGATCACAAAGAATTAGTCTATTACATACACTGATACACAGACCATCCCCATGGAGTTTAGATTTATTTCCTTCACACAAAGCTTAAAAATGAGTGCAAAAGTGCTCAAAACACACCTTTTTGGGATGGCTTAGCTTCTATTTCTTCAAACCTATCGAAATATCATGATTATCCTTCCCTGTATCCTGCAAATAAGTATTCCCTTGTATACATTGGCTGTGATGCTGTGTCAAAAAGTCAAACTTCCCTGAGGGTCAATGAATGCATATCTGTAGTATTATATACATGTTTTCAATATTAGGGGATTATATGTATTGGATGCGTAAATCTTACTTGTTCTCTGAATTTGAGGCTGCATTGTATACTGGTAATCACAGTTAGAGTAGTGTTGATTATGATGGTTGAAGTCAGTTGGAGGGATGTGGGGTCTTGGCTTCAGTATTCTCTGTTTTTTTTTTCTTTTTTTTTTTTCAAGCTGTGGTTGAAAGGTAGGGAGAGGAAATCTTCAAGTTGTTCTTGATGGATGTCCATGTGAGGGTAAGGCTTGGTGAATGGTGCTTTTGATGACCAGGAAAGGTCATTTATTTTTCCATCATCTGAGTATGGTTTGTTTTATTAGACTGCATGGGTTGGACTCTGTTTATATAGGGTCAGGCCTAAGCATATAAAGTTACTGACAATAGTGGGGTGGGTCATATATTGGATTATTAAAAGTGGTGGTGCTGCTAAGTGAAGATCGCATAGGTGTTAGAGCAATTGTCAGTTCGGGCCGATTGCTATACGTCTAGTGATCGCACTTGGTTAAGTTCATGATGTTCATTTTCTATGACACAGCAATTGAGTTTCCATGATTTTTTTATTTTCTTGAGGATATGGATTCTATCTATCTGACCGTTTATGTAAGTGATCATTTGAATCAACTTGCATATTTTCCATTCTTTGTACCATTTTAGACTCTCTGTATCCTTCCATCATTCCATATATTCTACGTACATGTCGGGAATATCTACACAGAGTTATATTGCAATCCGTTTATATTTTAGGCTAACTCAGTATATTGGGTTTTGCAGCTAATCGATGATATCTTGTCTCGCAACTGTGTTCCAGTCATAGTTGGGGGTACAAATTACTATATTCAGGTAGAAGACTGTTTGATTATGACATTTAGTAGTAGATAATTTGATGTTTGTTATTTCTATTCTTGATGGACCATGCTCTTGATGGTTTTGTTAGTCAATACTTTCAGTTGATTGGCCAGGACATGTTGCACCATCTCATTCATGCATATTCGTAAATCCAGATACTTTGACATACTGGATGGATGTGAACCCCTTTTTTTTTTTTTTTTTGAATTACACCAACTTATGACTGTAGAAGTATATTCCATGGCATTTATCATGTAAAGACCTAAACCCTAAAAGAACAAACAAAATTAGTAAATATTTATAAGTAACCCTAATAAAAATGAAATTGGAAAGAAATGGCTTGGCCTTGTTGTGCAAGATCCCAAGTAGGCCAGTATCATCCAGCAGATTATTTGTGCTTGCAATCTTGAATTTTCTTCATCATGCCATTAGACCTTTAGTAGCTGCTGCCCACATATGTTCTACACTTCTCCATAAGTAATGCATATATCATACTTTCTTGTGTATAACACTTGGGCGGTAACTAAAAACTTCTGTTCCATAATGGGCTAGTTGGAAGTGATCTGTTTTTGTTATTTTTTTTTTCTGTAAAAATCAGTTTCGGTCTCGACAGTTGTAAAATTCTGAAAAATGTTTGAGAAAAAAAGATGGTTGAGACTGCTTTGATTAAAACCGAACCAAAACAGTGTCCTACAACATCGTACTTAGGACCCCATACTTTCACACAAAGCACAATACCTCCATTTCTTCCACCCAACATTGTTGTTTTACCTTTTCCAAACACTGATTTCAGGGTCTTGATGGTGATGTCCCAGTCAAGGCTGTGCATGAAGTGTTTGTGGAGGGTGAGGTCTTCTTCGTTGAGCTGATGCATTCTGTTGATTAGGTCCGGGTACTTGTTGGCATCTTGATTCATAAAATAAGCCAGGAACTTGACTTTCGGTTAGGTATCCAAGAAGTGCTTTGTTTTAGTTTTAAATAAGATAAGCAACCAATCGGGGCTAAATTTTTGTATAGTTAACTTCCAAATAATAAGGGTGTTTATATTTGCCCATGTGTAGTAAACTGGTAAATTTCCTGTTTGGTGAAGATCAGTGGTGACATATACCTTTTATATTGATTTTGATACTTAGGTTTTAAGTGTTTATATTTCCTCCCATTCAACATATATATCCTTTTATTTTATTTATTTTTGGTCCTTCTTTAAGTTTATTTTTACAACTTTATTCAGGCTCTTGTTAGTCCATTCCTTCTTGATGACACAGTAGAAGATATGGACGAAAGATTTTTAGGTGGCCATCCGGGTAAAGCAATGACTTTTGCTGTTGGAATTTCTGTCACACTTTGGAGACATCTCTTTTTATTTTTTTTATACGTATCTTTATTCAGGATTGTTTTCCTTTTCCCACCAGGAGCTGGACAACAACAGACTGAGCTGGCATCTGAAGTAGAAAATTCCAGTTATAGTTATGAGGATCTTAAAGTCATTGATCCAATTGCAGCAAACAGAATCCATCCAAATAATCACAGAAAAGTAGGTTTTCTGCACATTAACTAGTGTTTTCCTGTTAAATATATAAATACAGATTTGTGTGCTTTAGCCTTTTCTTATTTCTAAAAGTATGCCTGAGACATCAGGCTCAGCTGTTTTGGGACTCAAACTCTTACTTTTTTTTCCTAGCATTATCCTGAGTTAGTACTGGGGACAATCAACCATCATCAGTATTGGTTAGTGTTTAAAGATAGACTTTGATTGCCTGATTTTAGGAAATTAATATCATGTGGACACTGTTATACACAATTTAATAGTCAAATCTATATCTAATATCATGTCATTAGCTTTAGGCTGACTCCAGTTGCCAATTGTCTCCTCATATGAGGAAGCTACCAAATAGATGATCCAATAGGGCTGTAGAGATGCCTGGATTTGGATCGGCACTTAAAATGTTGCACGGGCACAAACATTTCTCAATTTGATAACTTTTGAATGACAATGAGCAAAGATTTATCCTTCCTAGGTATTCAGTGTTGTGAGGAACAGTATCTTCTTGAGTTACACACACACACACACACATATATATATATATATCATTTTATTTAAGGGACTACTGCCCTCTGGTAGTTGGATGAAAGAATATTGCCTAAATTATCATAAGCTTTTTGCACAGTTCATTCTTATGTGGTGCAGGTATTCTAGTGGCTATAATCTTATGAGCTGTTGATTGTTTTGCAGATTAATCAGTACCTTAGTATGCATGCTCACCATGGTGTTCTTCCTAGCAAAATTCTTCAGGGCAAGGCTGCCAAAGTTTGTAATCTTCCTTTTTAAGTTTTATAATATTATGTATAACAATGTGATTTTCTATGTTTATCTGTTAACTGAACCTCATGTTTCCAACCTGGAGGTTCTATTTTATTTGGGACTGTCCATCTTCATGATTTGCTGCATATGTTTTCTGTTTGACTTGGACATTTGTTTATGATCTGCTTGAGCATACAGTTTCCTCTTATAGAATTTCTACTGTTCTTTTTTTGTGGACTAATGCATTGACTGTCAATGTTTGGCAGTCAATTCATTAGTTATAGTGTCAGTGAGTTGCGATTTACTCATCATGATTTTGTTTTACAAAGATTAAAATATAACAAATTTGGTTATAGTGATAGATGAAACCAAATATAACGATTTTGATTCTTGCATGCTGCTGGACAGAACTGGGGTCGAGTTGATAACTTCAGATACAATTGTTGTTTTTTATGCATGGATGCTTCTCTTCCTGTGCTGGACCGATTTGTGGATCAGAGAGTAGATTCCATGATAGATGCTGGACTCCTTGATGAAGTGTATGAAATTTTTACTCAGAATGCTGATTATACTCGAGGTGTCCGGCAGGCTATTGGGGTTAGGGAGTTTGAAAGTTTTTTGAATTTGTACATAACTGAAGCTAGAGATGAAGGAAATCATTTGATAGATGGGTCAATGTCCTTCAAGTTAGTAGACCTGGCTGACAAGATGTTGAAAGAGAACATGAGGCTCATCCTGAATTCCTTGACTGACGCTCAACCCAAAGCTGTGCTAAAAGAAGCTATTGAGAAAGTAAAACTGAACACCAGAAGACTAGTTCGTCGTCAGGTTAGTTCTTTTTTGCAAAATATATATTTTTCTGATTCTGATACTTGAAAGTTTTATTCTATCCTTTTCGTACATTTCAATAAATCTGTTTCCATGCTATAAACATTTCTGTGGTTGAAATTCCTGAAGCACTGAATATCTGTTCAGTTTAATGAATTAGGCCTATTGGGCCTTTGTTGTATTGAGAATCTGCTAATTCCTAAACTGATATTTGACCCATACATTATCTATTGCACTTGAAAAGACTTTCCTCTTAAGTAAGTTCTTCCCATCCCCCAAATTCTGTTGAGCACTCTATAGTGGGTTAAGATTTGTTCTTTAAGGGTCTGTTTGGTACAGGGTGTTAACTGGGGTACTGTACAAAAGTGGAATTCTAAGGAAGTTTGGGGTGATGTTTAGTATGACATGGTACTAGCAGTCCAGTATAACTGATACTAATAAGTCCCTTTTTTTTAAATTAATTAATTAATTAATGAATTTAAAAAGCGCTTGCTAGGTTGCCTACACTAACGATGCTGAAAAGGAGTTCCTTAGCTAAGCTTTGTCTCTCCATTTTTTCTTTGTCCCTCCCTCTAATAGCTGCTCATCATCAACTCTCATCACTCTTCCTCTCTCATCACTCGTCACTCTTCTTAGTCTCCCTCATCATTGTTGAATTTCTCTTACCTGCATCATAGTTTTTCCTTTTTCAGTATGAGAAACTGTTTGCTGCACAATAAAAAAGGCATGATTGACACTTGATGTTAGATGAATAAAATGAAAGATCATCCCACTATATCTCTTTTCTCATTTTCACCAGTTTTGGGTGAACCAAATTGAGAATTTGCATATTGCACAATTGCAGAATATGAACAGTTTGCAAAATTTGGGTATTGCAGTTGATGAAAATCAACGTGGTTATGGATTGTGCAAATCTGGGTATTGCAGTGTTATGCAGGAGTAAAATGGGGTACTGCAGAACTTGTAAGAGACTTAACCAACAGAGAGTCTATTTTGTTGAAAATTGACTCTGGGCTTTAAGTTCATGGATTTCAAGACACTCACAAGCAATACCCAAATCTGCAGAATTCCATGACCATGTTGGAATTCTACAATACCTGAATTGCAGAAGAATGAGATGATACACTGAGATACAGATGTTCTGTATTGTGCTGAGAAACATGGGGATGAGATGATCATGTGTTCCCTCTTCTGTCAGATGGAAGAAAGAAAAGTAGAAGCTAAACTTGGTCCACAACACAAACATAGCCTAAAGTTAGTTTAGCTTAAGCCCACCCTCAGTAATGCAGGACAGTCTTAACAAAGAGAATAGACACCAAACACATTACACCTGCATACCCAATGACCCCTGAAAGTGAAAATACCCTGAATATTTGCGGAGTTGAACAATTGTTAAACTAATTGAAGTTAGTTTAATTTCTTTTTCTTATTTTGTTACAGAAACGAAGGATAAATCGACTGGATACGTTGTTTGGATGGAACATACATTCCCTTGATGCAACCGAGTCCATTCTATGTAGGGCATTTTGGCGATTTGTATACCTAGTTTGTTGTGCTTGTTCATATGACTTGATCATTGTAATCCCTTTTGTGTGTTGATGCACATTTTTGTAAAACATATTGTAGGCCAATCAGATGATACATGGACTGCAGAGGTGGTTGGACCAGCTGTTGAATTGGTTAAATCTTTCCTTAATCAGGATGCAACTTTGGTGCCTGATTCGGTTACCCCAAATAGCACTGAAATGAATATGATACAGAGGGACTTATGGACTCAGTATACATGCAAGGTTAGAATTTAAAAGTGGTTAAACTACTGAACACTGTTTTTGGTTCCTCAATTTTTTTCTGCCCGAGTAAATTCTTCTTGTGGTGTTCATATGGACTTGTAGTTCAATTTGTCAATTGGTTTGTATCTGACATTTCAATTTGCTAGGCCTGTGGTGACAAGATCCTTAGAGGAGCACACGAGTGGGAACAACACAAGCAGGGTCGTGGACATCGGAAACGAATTTCTCGGCTTAAAAAGTCACGAGAATATTTGTCTGTCGAGCAGCACAGTAGTTAGAGATCATCAAATTTTTCTCGTAAATGAAAAGTTAAGTGCACAGTTTAGCTGTGATGTTGATGACATGCCACTTTGCCAGTCCACAGAAAGGAAACTATTGTTGCAGTGGAACTCAAATCATCCTTGTTTGTTTGCAATTTGAAACAAAACAAAGGACTAGATGCACAAATAGGGCAGATGCGACCACGGTGTGTAATCAAAAGGACAACCACGGTATTGGGACAGGATGGTGTTCCACAATTGATAGTTGGACTTGTACCTTTCCAGTATTTGATTTCGAAGAACTAGTATGGCTTAATTACTCTAAATGAAAACATTATAAAGTTCAAAACTTGAGGAATGAGAGAGGAAGAGGGGTTCAAAGCCTCAAGGAGGAGGTGGAGGTGGAGGTGGAGGTGGTTACACCACCTCTCTCAAGTCTCAATAATACACATTTGCATGCCAATCATATTTCATTTCAATTTCCCATGTTCCTCCCTCACTCCAAAATTTACCCGAAAGTGGGGGAAGTGAAACTTTGGTTTTGGTAGTCTCACAGGTCATCATTGAAAGCTTTTCACGGCAATGTCGGTGGTTGACGACGGAGCAGTTGGTGTTGTTGTACGGTTACGCAAACGCAGCTACATGATCTTCCATCATGAAATTCACGGACCACCCTCACTACCCTACTTCACTTTTTTATTCCCTGCACGAGGGCTGCCTCAATCAGTTTCTTCTCCACTTTTTGGGTCTGTGTGTTATAGAATGCCATTGAAATCAAAAACCAAATGCACAACAAGTTTTCTGGACCTCCTGATGCTGATCACATTGATCCTAATATGCTTTGCTGAGTCCCACTATGCGTAGGAACACACCGGCCGATCATATGATCGTAATCTTTGGAGTAACAAACTGAAATAAACTTATTCATGAAACAACTTAATGTATTGTGTTACTATAGAGTGAAGTCTCAAAACCAGAGACCAATTGACACTTTCGTCTTCTCTTTGATTGTTCCTTAAAATGAGCTCATGTTGTGATTCTGATAAACTAGTGTTTGCTCAGATAACAAATCTCTAACCAGTATGAATCCAGATTCAAAATGTACATGCTTTACCAAGCAACAATTCTGTAGTAGCACAATAGTTTTGAACAATAATTCCGCTGTATACGCACAACACAAATTAGACAAGCTAGACAATGAACCGGGTGAGACTCCCGGCAGCGGAGCTATGTTTTTGCTATTTCTTTCCTCTTCTATCCTTCCTGGTCCTGATTCTAACTTAACCAAAGTCACGAGAGCAACCTCTATACACGCCCAAGTTTTGCTTTCCTTTGCTTCTCCTCCCAGTTGTGTTTACAACTTTACATATGTTTCCATTTCCGGGCTTTGTCACCTTGGCTTCTAATGCTAGGTTGATGAGTACTAAAGTAGGTTGTGATTCCAAGACCACACATACCTACTATGGTCTTCAATCAGTTCAATGAGCCTAACAGATTAGGTGGTCTTACTCGATTCATGGGGTCTCAATCTAGAACTGTACAGCTTGATGTCTATGATCAATTATTGCTTGCCATAATCGATTTGCAAAAATGAAGAGTAACGCAGGACTCTAATAGTTGGAAGTGTTATTACTCTCCATGTGATTCCTGAATTCTGATGATACATAAAACTCTACCGACTTCTCCAGTAAAAGAAAATAGAACTGTGCGACTATTTCTACTTAATGCATTGAACTGAGGGATTGAAAGTGACGATTGATGGAATGATACCGATCCTGTTTGGTACGTTATCAGATCTGCGATGTCTCACCAGCAAAATGAGGACAACTACTTCCCAACAATGAACAATTCACACTCATTGATCTTTGTTCCATTATTTCTTTGTTCAGAACAATCAAAACAATTTTATTCAAGATATACTAAACACATCAATCGACACTAATTAAATTTTACTTGTTCTTTTGTTTTCATTTTCTATGAGACTATGCTGGACTTGCAGAGCTAAATCAAATTTTCGTGGGAAGTGTCTCATTGGAAGAGCAGCTTTAGAAAAGAATTGTGACCCTAGTTAAGATTCCTTAAAGATGAGTATGTGACATATATGTCATCCATGAGCAAAGGGTACAAATAATAATGTTCCCTGGATCACATGGCCAAGACATGGAGAAAAGTCCAGCAACACCCTATCAAATCTTATCTGAATCATATCAAATCTAGAAGGGGAAAATGAAATGAATGAATTTGAAGGGGAACATTCATGAATTATGTTCTGCCAAGTTATGATAGTCCTTGTATGAAAAGCCAGCACAAAGTGTACTGCTGCAACTTCAATAAGATGGGCATAATGGAGGAGAGGACCCCTACCCTTTTCCAATGTTCATCTGCAACAATCCTCCTCTGTGCGGTGGAGCGCCGAGGTCGCTGAGTTGTGGGGTTTTGACAGACCCGTACCTGAATAGAGTCTTAAGAGTCGATGGACTCAGGACCATAACCTTAAGGGGCCCAAAATTTTCTTTTCTTTTTGTGTGATTACATTAGTTTAGTTAAAAACAATAAAAAATAATTAATAAATCCAATTAGGGTGGTGTTAGATTACAAAAGAGAGCCGCACCGGCCCTTCTTTAAAAAAACAAAAAGATTACAAAAGAGAAAAATGAATATAAAATCTTACCCATTATTACAATCATTAATTACTATTTTAGAAAAATTAGCAGCCTAAGTAAGAGATTTGTTGCATAAATAGGATTTTTAATAGAATGTTTTTTGTTGTTAGATTTTGAGTTTATATATAACTTTAGTTCGTGAATTTTTTGTGTGTTTCTTAAAATGAGAAAATAAAATTGTATAAATACTATACTTTGAGGGCCTAATTTTGAAAGTTCGACTCAGGCCTGAAAATCTCAGGTCCGGGCCTGGGTTTTGATTATATACACATAGTTTCATCAAGCCATGGGAATTACTGTCACTTACTATTTCAACCAGCAGCATCGGTAAAAATTTTAGAGTTAAGTGAAATATTGTATACTGATTCTTAAAGCAGCAAGAGTGCATTAGCTAGTATATTTTAGGAATGAATTTCGTTTTCTTGAATGAAAATTATATAGCGCACCCGGCCAATCTCACCGTCCACTCACCTGTGCCCGGCCCCACCCGGTAATCTCACCGGCAATCTCACCGTTAAATTTCCGGGTGCGCCGAATACGCTCTCTTTCTTGAATGTGATTGGTGTCACGGAGCATTCTAGTGTTGAACGGCCATATCCAAAACTTTATTAATCCAACGGCCTCACTGAAAACGCTGTATGCTACGACTATGATTGACATAATGACATATAATCCTCAATGTTGAAAGTAGCAAGAAAAGCTAGTGATATATAAAATTATTTAGGTGGAAAATAGCCATGGACAGATGGACATTCAATGGGAAATGAGGGATATAAATACATTCAATGGGACATTCATATTCCTTACCTATAGAGCGCGCAGTTTCACTTTTTACCCATATACGCCATATATATTTCACTTTTTAGCCATTGTTCTATTGTGAAAGGCTGTTGTTCTCTATAGAGCAGATCCTTTTAATTGTAATCAAATATGAAGAGGGCAGAGGCTAAACCTCATTGCCTTCATATCTAAGAGTCTAGCTAGCAATTTCTTTATAGTCATAATTGAACAGAGAGGCTGTCCTTGTAAGGAGAAACAACAGTCCCTTTTTTCTTATTGATTGCCTTCACATAGTGATGAAATGGGTCACTACTAGTCCTCTGGACAGATAGGACTGTAGAAGTTGACACGCAAACATTAACTTCTGCATGTGTGTAATGTGGATTATAAATTGAGAGCTTTGGGGACTCATTTTGCTAGCTTCAATAATATTGCCAACATGGGAGAGTTCAAACACTTGGTGATAGTTAAGTTCAAGCAAGATGTGGTGGTGGAGGAGATTCTCACAGGGCTGGAGAAGTTGGTTGCTGAGATTGATGCTGTTAAGTCCTATGAATGGTAAGTCTTCGTCGGATAGATCTCAGTTTTCTCATACTTAATTGGACTTGATCGTTAACTTTGATGAAGTATATATACCTGCATAAACTACTGCAATAAGACCTAAACATGTTAATACATGAATTCCGGAGAACTCTATCATGTAACATGCCTAATAGGAAGCAGATTTAGTACCCCAAAGACCTATGTGGCTCTATCAGCCTGGGATAATCCTAGCTATCTAAAATTTAACACTCTTGAATTTTCATGTAGCATGATCCTTCATGGTGTTTGCATTTTGGTTTAAATTTCAGGGGACAAGACTTGGAGAGCCAGGAGATACTTACACAAGGTTTCACTCATGCAATCTTGATGACTTTTGACAAGAAGGAAGATTACAGTGTGTTTCTCAGCCACCCTAAACATGCAGAATTTTCTGCTACATTTTCTACTGTTATAGAAAAGATTGTGCTGCTTGATTTCCCAGCTACTCTCGTCAAGCCTGCACCACCACCAGCACCAGAAGTTAAAGCTGAGGCTTAAATCATAATAACTAGCTCTATAACCATGAAAATGGAACTATGATGATGTATGCAAGCTGCTGCTTCTGCTTGTGTCTGTATTCTGGTTTGTGCTTATAAAATTATGGTAGTTTTCAATTATGCAGATATGGTGATGATTTTAATGTAATTTGAACTTGTGTGGAAATATATTAGGGCCTAATGTGATTGCACAATTAGCCTACTTGTTGGATCTAGTTTACTTTTTTACTTTGTTGCTTTCTGTTGCCGTAGTTCAAGAAACAAGGAACAACTTTGATCAGCAAAAGGTTGAAAGGTCCCATGTTAACAATTATCAACTATGCATTATCATTCTTCTGCAATAACATCAGAAAAAGTTTCAGACATTCAAAACAAAATGATACAAACGCAATTAAATTAAACAAGAATAACTTTTACAGATAAAATTCTACTGAATCACTGTGGTGCCATGCATGGTAAACAAATGAAGTTTGGTTTCTGATGACTTGGTGAAATTCATCCCATATTGCAGCAAAAAATGCTTTGAACTGCATTTTAACAGTTACAGAACATAGGGTTTTGATGATCAATCAGAAATCATAAACTATTACCAGTGGAACAAAGAAGATCAGGCAGAATAAAAATGGTGCACAAGTCATAATCCACTTTGGAGTGGAAAAGTGAAATTGCAAAGGGAAATACATATCCCAGTTAAGATGCCAAAGGTCCATAGACAGAAAGTAAAAGTAGATTCTGTGCTATCTTTTTCCTGATCTGCTTCCTTTTAATTGTAATGTGAAGCAATACATCCCAACAATGCTGCTTATTTCAAAATGCCGAGATTCAAGAAGCTATGCATCTTACACCATTTTCTTTTGATACTCAATTTCTTGTTGACAACTTCAATATCTCAACATGTTTCAACCACCATTTCTGACGAACTGAACTTTTCCACACCATTATCCCCAATAAACCAAATGATCATATGCAAATCTCAGAATCCCTACCACAGATATGAAACTCTGAACATCTCTCATCCTTCTTGTTCTTCTTCAATCAACTATGCCTCCCCCAACCTTCTCTCAACCGGTTTTACTTCTCGATCCAACTCACTTTTACTCTACAACTGCTCAAACTCAAAACCTCCATTATCACCACTTCTCCACACTTTGACATGCTTACAACATGCATATGGAACTTCTTCAAAATTGAAGAACTTGGAAGGGATTTCTTCAACTTCTTGTTTACTAGTTGATGATATCAGAAGGCTTGAGATGGAACTAAATCCAAGTGATTTGAACTGCTCATGTTACAGCAGGGTCAATAGAAAATCTTCAGGTGAGAACTATGAAGAACATGACTTGAGGACTAGAATTGCTTTTGAGGTGCCTGACCACATACCCAATATCTGCAATGAGTGTCAAAAGGTTAATGGCAAGTGTGGTGCAGCATTGAGATGCATATGCCACCCAAAAGAGTGTAGTAAGTCCCTGAAATCAAAAAGATAAATGTAATGTCAATTTTTGTGTGAGTGTGTGTAGCTATGAGAATTTAATCAGTACATAAATGTTGATGTGTTTGTTTCCAATGTTTTCTGCAGAAAACAAGGTAACTTCAAGGGGTGGATCCATTATTTCTTTTGGTAATTATATCCTAATTGTTTCTTTTCTTCCTATTGTAACATTGATGGTTCTAGTAGTGAATCTTTGAGGCCGAGGAAGAAATTGGTCTCTAGAGTACTGCATAGTCCTTTATTTTCTCCATTGTCTGTTCTTAATTTTCTGCTCTAGAAAGAAACTAATAGCAAATTAAAGTGAGTTTTTCCCATATCTGCTTCTCTACTATTAAAAAGTTGCGTGTATTCAGAAGAAACAAGTATGAAGTAGTTGTAATTCAATATATGGCTGTTGATACCTAAAAAATTAATATTCATGCTTAATACATATTACAAGCCCAATAAGAAAATACACATGCGTATTATTTTCGGAAATGCAAAAGTTACGTATTTAATCGAAGTCATGCTCGCATGTGGACCCAAGCCACAATCATGCTCTTAGGGCTTGCAGATGTGGGTGTGGTGTGGTGTGGAAGGTTACGGATACGCAAAATGCTCATTTGTTGATTTGACGTCATTGGTGATTTCGGTCTTGGGCCCGAATCCAAGCCCAACGACTTCGACCGGCAAATGAAATGATGAACATACATGAGAATATTGGGCCGATCCTTTTCTTTCCTTTAGACCTAAGGCCCAACTATGCTTAAACCAAAGTCAGTTCCCATTTCCCAAGTCTCTTGACTTCTTCTTCTTCCCCGCAGCAACCAATTACCCAGATTCCTCCCTCCCTGCAGCAACCATATACCTAGTCCAAACCATGATCTCCTAAAGCTATCACCTTATCTTGCTAAGAAGAACCCTTGAAACCAGTCAAAGAGTATCATCTTCTTCCTAAACCACAAGCTCAGTCTTCACAATCTCTCTTGTCCACATCGTTCTGGGTTTTGTGCTACTGTTGTCGTTGTCACTGCAACAATCCTCTACTCCTCATAACGACAACATCAAATCAAGCTTTCTTTTCCATGATTTGGGGCACAAATCACATATTATCAGAAGAGGGACTGTTTGACCCAGATAATTAGAAGCTATGAATCACCCCAACACCTCAAAGCTAAGCCTATAAAACGAGGAGTTTAGGACCAGAACAACCATTAAGCATTATGAAGCAAAACCTAGAAATAGCCTTCCCTAAGCCTTCAAGCTCTCAGGCATTCAAGCCTTCAAGCATCCAAGCACCAAATCCAATCCTTAATCACCATTCCAAACAGCCACCTTCGATCTCTATTTTTTTAGAAATCCCTTACTCAGAAAACACTCAAATTCTCTCACCGTAGTGTGTTTCTAGCTCCCACACCATGCTTCATCACGCTGTCAAGCTCCTTTTGATTTCTACTTGATCTGAATCACGTACAAAGTCTTCCCAATAATCGGGTTATTGAGTTGAATTTGGCCTAGTCACAATTTATTTCAAAAATGACCCTCACATTTTGGCGATTCCACTAGGGACTAGGTTGTGATTCAGACAATTAGTTCATCATGCAATCCTGCAATTCAAGCATGGTTTATGTTATTCACAACTGTTGTTTGAGATTTTGTGTCACATCCCGGTTCTTAAGTTATTTTACGGTTATTTACTTTGGTATTATTTTGGTTTTTTACCGTATTAAGTAACCGTTTACTGTTAAAGACCTTAAAGTTGACTTTTTCTTCCATTTGGAATTTGGGAAAATTTTCATCAGGAAAGTTGTAGATGACGTTATTACGAGTTCGTAGACATGCTACGCGTTAAAATCGGAGTTAGTATGCAAAAGTTATCCACTAAAAAGGAAATTTTTGTGTTGGTAAAAATGAGGTAAAAATTTAGTGGTTATTTTTTTTTGGGTTGGGGTTTTAAGCGGACCGGGTGTGGGGGAAAAGCCCAACCCCGTTTTATCTCTCTCTCTCTCTCTCTCTCTCTCTCTCTCTCTCTTCTCTCTCTCTCTCTGTCTCTCGCGAACTCACTCGACCTGCCAGAGAACCACCCGCACCAGTCGTCGTTCGGCAGCCAGGGACCGCCGGACCGGTCCCGTTCGGACCCCCACCACCTCCTCTCTCTTCCGGATAGCCTTTCGCCAGAGTTCTCTCCTCCGGCCACCTTAGGTTGGAATTTTTGGCTCATCTTGTAGCCCTCATTAAGGTGATTAATCTCTCAAAAGGAATCGGCTAAATTCTATCTCGTTAGGGTGGATTGTATAATTGAAAGTTCTAGGGATTTATGGATGTTTGATTTGATTACCCTAGTTAGCCTTAGAATTAGATTTTGTGGTAGTTATGAAAGTTGTTTGGATTGTTGAGAGGAACTTGTATCAAAATTTGGTGGTCATAGGAGGTCGCCGGAGTCGGTCGCGGGCAGCCATTGCCGGCGGAGCCGCCTCTGTTAGAGGTCTTTTTTCAGAGTTTTAAGTGTGTTATATTAAGGGGAGTTTATTGGTGTGAAGTTTGGAATTTTTGGAGGAGTTTTGGTTAAGTTTAACATTTTTCAAAGATTGAGAATGTTGGCGGTTGTTAGAATGAAAATCCAGCCATTGGATTTCTTTGGTGTTTATTCTAGAATGTTGGAAGTGATGAATTAAGGTTGTGGTGGAGTTTGGTGTGATTCCGATAAGTTTAACCCTAGTAAGGGTAGTGGTCTGGGCGGAAGAGTGTTGGTGTTTTTATGTAAGTATTTGTTTTTCGAAATTGAAGTTTGGTCTTAAGCATGTTTATTGTGCCAGGATACAAAGGGAACCTCGTTTGAGTAGCAATGTGGATATCGTCGGGCTTATACCTAAATCTGTGAGTGGATATTTTGATTTTAAATAATTATGCATGCAAGATTTTTATAAGTTATCATTTTATTTTCCGAGCGTATATTATAATTTCGACTTATGAAATGATCTTAGAAATTATTTTAGTTTGACACTTTGATAAATTGATGGTCATAACTTATGGATTTGAGCTCGGATTATTATTTTGGAATTTGAGTTGGATATTCTTTACGACTCCGGATTTAAATATTATCGGTTTTATTTTGATGACTTGAGAATTATAAATGATTACCGAAAATGAGATTTTCATTAGTTATCCATCATAATTTAATGGTTTATTTGAGGCATAATGATTTTAACGTGGAGAATATTTTAGCGAGTATTTTCGAGTGGAGATACTATTAGTTAGGGTTTATATTTGGTATTGAAATCTCGCTTATGTTTATAAATTTGAGAATATTTTGATGTGTGAGACACATTATTGAGTTTTTATATAATTTCTTATGATGATTTTCAAGTACGGTTGGGAACCGTACGATTGATATGATTTTGGGGAAGTTTAGTGGATTTATGAGATTTCGTATGTTTTAGTCACCATATTATGGAGTCGCTTATATTGTTTATTGCTAGCTAACTATTATAAGCGGCTACTCACCATAGATGAGTAGTGCGCTTAGCGTGGGACGCTATCATAACCTGGGAGACAACCGATCAGTATTTATATTCATATGTTAGCTAGCCATTATTAGCGGTTACTCACCATAGGTGAGTAGAGTGCTTAGCGTGAGACGCTATTATAGCTTAGGAGGCATCGACCCGAGCCTGGAAGGCTCTTTTTTTTAATGGTGATAACTCTTCCCCATATTTTATTTTTCTTGATTATATAATTATTTAACCAGCGGGGCTGGTTTTTGTATTACTGTTAGTAGTTGGATTTAAAGTTTTAGAAATATTGAAAGTGGCGTGCAACCAAGTTTTAAAAGTTGAAATGTGGGAAAGTGTGTATATATATATATAAGTTATGTAGTTGTTAAATTATTTAATTTATTTTTGTTCCACTTACTCTAACGTTTTTAAATTACTTTCCCCTGGGCCCTTTGGTTTTGAATGCCCAGCTTGCAGGATAAGATTAAATGAGGTCGAGCGTACATAGAGTCGAGGTATAGTCAGAAGCTGCTTCCGCTTATTTCTTATTCTTTGTTTTTATTTCGTTTTAGATATGCTCTTATAACCATTTGAGGTGTTATGAAATTGAGGAGCAGGAAGGCTCCTGGAGTTGAGATTGAATAATTTATAATAGAAGTGTTTTTCTGAAAATTTTCAAGTAAGGGTTGTCCATTTTCAAGGTAGATTATACCCAAGTTTGGGTAAATTTACCTTGGAGATGGATCCCGTAGGATTTCTTCCAGGTTTCAGGGTGAAATTCGGGGTGGATCCTGACATTTTGGATCATTCATGGTTGTTATGTTTTTCTTGTGATCGATGATTCTTCAGCTCCTCTCACATCCTCCATTGCAGTGAAAGAAAGGAAAAAAAAGCTAGGACCTAAATCTGGATGATGTTGTTCACCGTGGTAGCATTAAACTACAGTTGCTGATTTTTGAAAACTGAAGAAGTTGCAAACAAGCTTAACACTCATGCTACATGCGATTTGGAAGGTGATCTTCTTGAATCTATCATACTTATACAAACAAGCAATATTGTTATCCTTACATAAAAGCTTTTGCTTGATACTCTAAAGCACTTGTATTGTTACTGCTGTTATACACCCCGCAGTTATAACAACTCATGCCGTGCAAACAGACTTGTTCATAAGATGTAGATTATATATATATGTATCTTAATTGATGCAATGACTAGGGCAGGGCTGAAAAATTGTTGTCTCAACCTATTTTTCAACTCATCTATAATTCTATACGATTAACTTATAAAAAAAATTCACATAGAACTCACAGCCATGGTTAAATTCTTTACTGATATTACCAAATTCTGGCCAAAGTTTCCACTGTGTCCAAAGAGACAATGTTAATTTTCAATGTAAGCCTTATGTCAAACCAAGAGTATTACTGAAAGCCTTATGTCAAACACCCATTTAGCCAAAGTTTTAACTACAGTAGCCCCATTTTATCTCTTTGACAAATCTGATATGTGGGTCATGCTTATTCACTGAAGTTGATCTAATAAGACTTCGCTGATGCTGTGCAACACTACAAATATTCAAGCGTAGTAAAGTTGCTCCAACCTAAAAGACTAGGGGGCTGAGGGATAAAAGCTTAACTCTCAGTCACCGCAATATACTCATGCAGGGATGAACTTTTCATCCATCCATACTACATTCAAGGTTTCTTCAGGAGAAGAATCCACAGCTATATACAAACCCTTTAGTGCCATTACCAAAATCATCCCATCGCCTTTACAGTAATAAAAAAATAATAATAATCCTCATTACAAGCCTCAAACAAAACCAAAATAAGCTAAAGTCATAGCTTCCATTGCAGCAACCAAAATATCCCTTTTGAATCTAACTCTGGTGTCAAAATCCATGCCCAAACAGAGTCGGAGCTCTCACTGCAGTAACCAAATTGACGTTCCATAGTCAAATTGTTCAAGTTCAAAATTCATTAAGCTTGACACCAAATCAAGTTTGATATTCCAAGCCTTTCTGAAACAAGCTTTTTTTTTTAGCATATGTAGCACAAATTTTTACTGTAGTAACCAGATATAGATTCTCAGTATTCACTGTAGCTTCCAGAATTTCTTTTGCAAGCCTTTCTCAAGCTAACACATCTGCTAAGAAAACAAAAAAAAAAGTTTTTCATTGACTTTATCCACCCCTTTGAGAGATGTGCAGGATAAGAAATTGTTGTTGTATCTGATCTACTTCCTGTTCCTTAATTGCTACTCCCTGTCACTCCAGCAACGTCTTGGTTTTAGAAAATCCCCTACCAAAACTCAACAAGCCAAAAACCAAACTTTCCCTATCAGCCAAAACTTTTAACATGCCATAAGTCCTTCATGCCATAGCCAAATCACTGTGTATCAAGATAAACCCATTTTCAAATTTGTCTCAAAAGTCAAAACTAATCATGCACACTATGCCATTTCTTGCATCAGACAACACCCATCAGGCGACACAAACAAAATTAAGTATGGTTCGGGGTTTTAGGGTGACACATATTTTTTTTTTGGGTAGAATATGCACTTAGACAATACTTATTTTCTTTGAAAAAAAAGTATGTTTTTGAGACGATACATATATGTCGGTGAAGAAAGAGGTTTGTTTTAGTCTCAATTGTCACAATACTTATTTTCTTTGAAAAAAAGGTATGTTTTTGAGACGATACATATATGTCGGTGAAGAAAGAGGTTTGTTTTAGTCTCAATTGTCAAAATGAAAATTACATTCGGACAACACTTATAGGTTGTCTAGCTATGAAGGTTATCTTTTCTCGACTTTTGGAGGGATTTCCAAATTGACCAATACTTGTATGAAAATTTTACTCATGTTAATCCAACAACATTTATGTGTTTCCTGATATTGAAATTTATTGAATTGACAATTTGTGTGAAAATTTTACTTAATTTTATTAATCCGACAACATTTATGTGTTGTTTGATATTGAATTTTTATGAATTGACAACTGGTATGAAAATTTTACTTAATTATGTTAATAAGACAACATTTATGTGTAGGGTGATACTTGAATTTAGTAATTTCTGATTTTAGAGGTAAACCCTAGTCTTTTAACTTAGGTGGATTCTATCCAAACCATTTGATTTTACAGACAAATATTTTTGTTAATAAGACAACATTTATATGTTGGCTGATACTGAATTAGTGTAATTTTTGACTTTAGAGGTAAACGAAACCCTAGCCTTATTTTTCACCAAAAATCAAATTTCCCCCTTTCCTAAGTTTTCAACTTTTACTTTTCAATGACCAAAACTTAAAACTAACTAGCAACCTTCTCTTCCTCATTTTTCTTCTTATTCTTCACTCGGCCGCACCTCTCTCTCTCTCTCTCTCTCTCTCTCTCTCTCTCTCTCTCCATTCTTCAACCTCCAGCTCCACCTCGACTGCTTCTCTGATACCATCGATGAAGCCTACATCTACGATTTCGTCAGCGATGCCTGCATCTCCGATCTCGATGCCGATACCGACGCCTGCATCTCCGATTTTGTCGATGACGACTTCATCTCCGAGAGTCTCTTCTAAAATGAACTAGGTTTGTTTTCTTGTCCTCTTCGGAGCCCTATTTATTATTTTAGCTAACCCGTCCTCTTCACTCTCTGGGCATCTCGACACGGATTTAAGGAAACAGTGTGATTGCGAAACAAAAGAAAAGTGTTTGTGAAAATGTATGGGTTTACTTATTGTAATTTGTTATTGTTTGTTATGGTCAGGTTGTGCGTAAGGAGCATAGGATTGTGAAAGGAGAGGAAGTGTGTAACTGTAAGTACGTTGTGGAGTGGACTAGTGGTCCAGATGTTGGGATTCTATCTAGTCTAGCAATTGGGGACATTTGCCGAGTTTAGCAAGCTGGTAGTAAGGTGTCTGCCACTGATGAGGAACTAATAAGCCTGGTGCTGAGCTCGTTTCTTGACAGGGCCAAGGAGAAGAATGAGAGCAATTTCTCTAATTCGACTACAATTTATGTTGAGAAAGGTGGCTGTGATTCAGAGAGATGTAAGACTTCTAGTAAGAGGTTCAAGGAAAATTCTGCTCACAAGGCAAGTGTGTACATTTTGGGTATTTAATGGTGTTAGTACATAGCCAAAATACTTGGCTAAGCCGAGAATACGGTACAATTACCCGGTCGAGATAGCCTTGGTGGGCCCTTCACAGACATCCAAGGAAGGAAGGGCCGGTAACAAACCGCTTGCCAAAGTCACTCTAGCGGCAAAACACCCCCAAAAGATGAAGCACTCCAAAGGAGGGCGAAGAGTCCCACATTGGAAACAAGCTCAAGGTACACAAGCTTAGCTTATAAAACAAGCTCAAGGTACACACTTACATACACACATATATACTCTCTCTTACTTTCATTCCTCTACCCGTACAAGTGCACATAGCTCACTTAAGCATCGGAGAGTCAAAGACTGGGCCACCCCAGTCCCGACCCCGTGACGCTGTCATTTGTGCAGGTACCGAGTGAAAGCCTCTCAAGAATTCTGCTTCGTTCTGCCCCGCGACCACTTCCCGGCCCGGGACGTAACAGGTAGAAACAATTGGCGCTAGAAGGAGGGCCCCTATCTTGTGGAACTCCCACTTGCCTCGGAACTCAGCACCATGGTGATTATTAATGACCCCGTGGACCCTAACACTCAAGTGGAACTTAAACCCAACACATCCCTTTCCCAAACCAGCAGCTCAGCCCCCGTTAGCCATCCCGACCCCGCCATAGCCCTTGAACTCCTCAAGCGAGATTTCCATTCGTTCTGCGAGCAAGCGGCGAAAGAAAGGGCAGAAGCGGAAGCGTACCGGGAACGCATTGCGGAGTTGGAAAAAGAGCAGTCCTTGCTCCGCGCCACGTTAGAGCATCGTAACATGTACAACGATCGCTCAGACTGCGCGGCGCGAATTGTCGGGACCCCGGACCCCCTTCAAGACCAGACTGGTCCCGTACTCTCGGGAGAGCCTAACCAGATCGTATACATATCTCATCCCCTTGCCCATAGCTCATTTCCACTCCCGGCCCCCCAGCCATCTCCAATCCTCAATGACTCCCCCCTGCCACATCAATCTAATCCATCTCCCCAACCCGTCCCCACTTCCACCAAATCACTGGAGACAGAGACGTGTAAAGGCACGAGGGACCCCTATCTCCACTCCGACATGCTCTTCTCGCAATACAGTTCCACTGGCCACAGCGACGCCATAGTCCAGAGTGGGCAACTCCACCAATATTGTGCTCATGGCCAGATCCTAACCCTGCATGGCGGAGCTCCACGGTTCCCCCAACGCCAGTCTTCTGTAACACGGCAATACACAGCACCCTCAGACATCCTTAACATCCAACGCGGTGTCACGATCACCCCATCAGCGTGGGATCAAGTGACATTCCGCAGAGATGAGGATACCACACATCGCCACCATTGTGAACCTTTAATAATCAATGTGCAGGTGGATCATTACAGGTGCCACAGAGCCTTAGTGGATACCGGGGCCGCTGTAAGTGTCATGTTCTCTGATTGTTACAAGGGACTTCGGCAGGACCGCGCCAAACTGTATAACAACCACGACCCCTTGGTCAGCTTCTCTGGTGACATAGTACAACCGCTAGGCTTAGACCGCCTAACCGTGGCGGTAAGAACTACTCCTTGCCGCTCCTCCATTACAGCTCGCTTCCTCATAGTTGACTGTCCCTCGTCCTATAACCTTATTTTAGGCCGGGACATCCTGTGGGGACTGCAATGCTTCGTAGCCGGCCACATGCTCCTCATGAAAGTTCCTACCCCAGGTGGCATCTTGACAGTTCAAGGGGACCGAGCAGCCATTCAGCACTGCCATCTTAACGCCATCCAACAGGGGCACAACGCCTATGAGATGCTGCCTCTCAGCCCCTCGGAACCCATAGATGACCCGCGGGACGACCCAGAGGGGACAAGAAAAAAGAAGGCCCCGCGGCCTAATCCAAATGAAGACACGGAATGGATATCCCTATCCCCCACTGCCCCGGAAAGGAAAGTCCGCATTGGCTCAAGTCTCAGCCCGGAACTCCGCCACAAGCTCATTACTTTCCTCCAAGAAAAACAAGCAGTCTTCGCTTGGTCCTACGCCGACATGCCGGGATCTCCCCTGACATCATCACCCACAAACTCAACATCATCAAAGACCACCCCCCTATCAAACAAAAGAGACGCGTCTTCCACCCAGACAAGTATCGAGCTATCCAAGCCGAGGTTCAACGGCTCAAGGAAATCAAATTCATCCGAGAAGTTTCCTACCCGACATGGGTCTCCAACGTCGTCATGGTCCCCAAACCTAAAGGCAAGTGGCGCATGTGCGTTGACTACACGAACCTTAACAAGGCCTGCCCTATGGACAGCTTCCCCTTGCCACGAGTCGACCAACTGGTTGATTCCACAGCTGGCTTTAAAACACTCAGCTTCCTTGACGCATACTCAGGCTACAACCAAATCAAAATGCACCCCGCCGACCAAGACCACACAACCTTTGTCACCGATAAAAGATTCTATTGCTACGAGGTCATGCCCTTTGGCCTCAAGAATGCGGGGGCAACTTATCAACGGCTTGTTAACGCCATGTTTGAAGATGAAATTGGTGAGATTATGGAAGTGTATGTCGACGATATGTTGGTCAAGAGCAAGACAGAAGATGACCACATTGCCAACCTTGACAGAGTGTTCACTAAGCTCCTCGAACACGGGATGCGTCTCAACCCTCAGAAATGCATCCTTGCTGTTGGAGGCGGCAAATTCCTTGGCTTCATGGTCACTGAAAGAGGCATTGAGGCCAACCCAGAAAAAGTCCAAGCCATCCTAGACATGACTGCTCCGACGTCCCGGAGCGAGGTCCAGTGCCTTACCGGACGCCTAGTTGCCCTAGCATGCTTTATTTCCCGCCTTACAGACAGGTGCAACCCTTCTTTCAATTGCTCAAGGCACAGCATAAGAAAGAAATCACTTGGGGCCCGGAACATGACGAAGCCTTCAACAGCATAAGGACATACCTCGCCACTGTCCCTCTCCTCTCCAAGCCAATTCCTGGAGAAGTGCTTTATCTATCCTTGGCTGTTTCCGCCACGGCCATCAGTGCAGCGCTCACACGTCATGACCATGATCAGGAACTCCCAGTGTACTATTGTGGCAGAGGATTCGCGGATCTAGAGACTCGCTATCCAGACATAGAAAAACTTACTCTCGCCCTCATCACTGCCGCCAGGAAACTCAGACCATATTTCCAAGCCCACACAATCCATGTGCTCACCAACCAGCCCCTACGGCAAATATTGCAGAAACCTGAAACCTCAGGCCGCATGGTCAAATGGGCAGTTGAGTTGGGAGAGTTTGACTTGCACTACAAGCCGCGAGTGGCCATCAAAGGGCAGGCAGCAGCATACTTCATTGCTGAGTTCATCCCATTGGCTGATAGCAGTCCCCACCTAGACATCCCCGCCGGGGATGCCATCTGGGAACTCCAGGAGGATGGATCTTCCAACAGCAAACTCAGTGGAGCGGGAATCATCATCACGGACCCCGAGGGTCACTCGTATGAATATGCCCTCCGGTTTGAATTCAAAGCCTCCAACAACATTGCTGAGTATGAAGCTCTTATCGCAGGCATTCAACTTTGCCGGGAACTCGGAGCCTGCCACCTCTACATTTTCAGTGATTCCCGACTTGTTGTCAGTCAGGTGGCAGGGGACTTCAAAGCTAACCAGCACAACTTGGGATCCTATAAAAGTCTCGCGGGGGCACTTCTGCAAAGGTTCTCCTCATACAAACTCACCCAAATCCCGCGAGCCAAGAACTCCAAGGCTGACGCCCTCGCAAGACTCGCCACGGCTCCTCCCGAGTCCACGCCCTCGGATGTCCACATCGAAACATTGGACAAGCCAAGTATATCAAGAGCCTATTCAGAAATTTTTGCCCTTGAGCCCAGGGAGCAGCCCTCATGGATGGACCCATTCATTGCCTTCCTCTCGGACGACACCCTGCCCCAAGACAAGCATGAAGCACAGCGGCTACGCCGCAAAACCTCCCTTTTCTTGCTCAAAAGTGGAAAGCTGTACCGCTGAGGCCAATCATGTCCCCTACTGCGGTGCCTACCCACATCAGAAGGGCACAAAGTATTGAAATCGCTCCACAGTGGCATTTGTGGGAACCATGCAGGAGCCTGGAACCTCATGTTCAAAACACTTCGCGCGGGATATTATTGGCCAACCCTAGAGCGCGATGCTAAAGTGATCGTTCAAACATGCCTCCAATGCCACAAATTTGCAGATTTTGCACATCATCCCCCGGTACCCCTCTCTGTCATCATCTCGCCGGTCCCTTTCAGCCAATGGGGACTCGATTTCATCGGCCAACTCCCCACAGCCCCGGGACAGTTCAAGTACGCCATTGTCATTGTGGATCATTGTGGATTACAACACAAAATGGATTGAGGCAGAGCCCCTCGCAACAATCACCACTGAAAAAGTAATCAACTTTCTTTGGCGAAACCGGTAGTGTCGTTTTGGAGTACCCCAAACTATCATTACTGACAATGGCACCCAGTTCGACAATGACACATTCTGGGGATTCTTGTCCGATCAAGGCACAACAATCTTTTACACCTCCCCAATGGCCAGGCAGAAGCTATCAACAAGCTCATCAAGCAAAACCTGAAGAAACGCTTGGATGAGGCCAAGGGTTTGTGGGCAGCAAAGCTCCCGGACGTCCTCTGGACACTCCGCACCACCCCCACAACGGCCATGGGAGAGTCCCCATACCTCTTGGCTTATGGCACCGAAGCGGTAGTGCCAGTGGAAGTGGAAGTCCCAAGTGAGCGAATCACAACTTACGACCCCGAGACAAATGCGACAGGGCTACGACTCAATATGGACCTCTTAGAGGAACGCCGAGACAAGACATACCTCAGAGTCATCAACAACAAGCAGAAAATAGCCCGATACTACAACAAAAAAGTTGTATCTCGCCCCCGGAAGATAGGCGACTGGGTCATGAAAGAGGTCATTCCCCACCCTACTGGTCTCAAGGCAAAGTGGGAAGGCCCACTCGAGATAGTTGACGCTCCGGGACCCGCCACATTCTATCTCCGAGATTGTGATGGTCGCGTGCTGCCCCGCCCCTGGAACGCTCGCCACCTCCATCTCTATCCCAGTTAATTGCATTATGTATTTTAGCCCAGTAGCGGCACCAACAATGTACACTTCGCCCATTAGCGGCTCATTCTAAATGCCATGAAGTGCTTTGCCATGTAAACATGCTACACTTCATTTCCACACAACGCCACCTATTCGCCCCATAGCGGCCCACCACGCGGCTAACGCGGTTCCCCTGGCCACCCCTTAACCCTAGCCAGCCCGACAACAAAACTCTTACTTTAAGCTTCCTACCAACATCACAGATATATGAACCGCCTCATTCACCCCCGATAAATCCAAAGACAAAGAACGCCACCAATTCATACCGTGAAACAGTGGATCCGCGTAGTAGCAATGAAGCTAGTTGCAAACAGCCAAGCGCTCGCGCCCACTCGATCGAGGGTGAAATGGGACGCTTCCCAAATCTGAGGTTTGTCGATCCCCTAAAACCCTAAACCCTCTGACACTTATCTCTTTAATTGACAGGATACGGGAGGAAGCCTCTGCATCTGGATGATCCCCTCTCAGAGATCAACGCAACGGCCCGCAACGCTCAGTAGCGAGTCTCCCCAATCAAGCGTGGACTGACTCGCCACGCAGCGGCCCCCCTACATCTGGATGATCTCCTTTTAGAGATCAAGGCAACGGCCCGCAACGCTCAGTAGCGAGTCTCCCCAATCAAGCGTGGACTGACTCGCCACGCAGCGGTCCGCAACGCCACCTCGCGACAGTCCCCAATCAAACGCGGACTGCCTCGCTCCCAAAAAAAAAATGGACAGCCTCGTCAAAGCAACGGCCCGCAACGCTCAGTAGCGAGTCTCCCCAATCAAGCGCGGACTCGCCACACAGCGGCCCGCAACGCCACTTCGCGACAGTCCCCAATCAAGCGCGGACTGACTCGCCACATAAGTCTCAGTCCCCAATCAAGCGCGGACTGACTGGCCATTTCACGACAGTCCCCAATCAAGCGCGGACTGACTCGCCACATAAGCCTCAGTCCCCAATCAAGCGCGGACTGACAGGCCACTTCGCGACAGTCCCCAATCAAGCGCGGACTGCCTCGCCACATAAGCCTCAGTCCCCAATCAAGCGCGGACTGACAGGCCACTTCGCGACAGTCCCCAATCAAGCGCGGACTGCCTCGCCACATAGCCTCAGTCCCCAATCAAGCGCGGACTGACAGGCCACTTCGCGACAGTCCCCAACCAAGCGCGGACTGACTCGCCACATAAGCCTCAGTCCCCAATCAAGCGCGGACTGACAGGCCACTTCGCGACAGTCCCCAACCAAGCGCGGACTGACTCGCCACATAAGCCTCAGTCCCTAATCAAGCGCGGACTGACAGGCCACTTCGCGACAGTCCCCAACCAAGCGCAGACTGCCTCGCCACATAGCCTCAGTCCCCAATCAAGCGCGGACTGACAGGCCACTTCGCGACAGTCCCTAACCAAGCGCGGACTGACTCGCCACATAAGCCTCAGTCCCCAATCAAGCGCGGACTGACAGGCCACTTCGCGACAGTCCCCAACCAAGCGCGGACTGACTCGCCACATAAGCCTCAGTCCCCAATCAAGCGCGGACTGACAGGCCACTTCGCGACAGTCCCCAACCAAGCGCGGACTGACTCGCCACATAAGCCTCAGTCCCCAATCAAGCGCGGACTGACAGGCCACTTCGCGATAGTCCCCAACCAAGCGCGGACTGACTCGCCACATAAGCCTCAGTCCCCAATCAAGCGCGGACTGACAGGCCACTTCGCGACAGTCCCCAATCAAGCGCGGACTGCCTTTCCACATAGCCTCAGTCCCCAATCAAGCGCGGACTGACTGGCCACTTCGCGACAGTCCCCAATCAAGCGCGGACTGCCTCGCCATGTAGCCACGGTCCCCAATCAAGCGCGGACTGACTGGCCACCTCGCGACAGTCCCCAACCAAGCGCGGACTGACTCGCTAGAGCAACATTAAACTTGTCTTCTTGCCAACAGGTTTCCGGAACATCACCCCCGTCACCTCGCGACTCTCGCGTGGGGACTTGGGGACTCGGCACCATGCGTCCTACTCCCGGGTAAAACTTATCCTCGACATCTCTAGAATAACTCCCCACCCAAGAAATCTCTCGGACTGGGGACTTGGGGACTTGTTAGTACATAGCCAAAATACTTGGCTAAGCCGAGAATACGGTACAATTACCCGGTCGAGATAGCCCTGGTGGGCCTTTCACAGACATCCAAGGAAGTAAGGGCCGGTAACAAACCGCTTGCCAAAGTCACTCTAGCGGCAAAACACCCCCAAAAGAGGAAGCACTCCAAAGGAGGGCAAAGAGTCCCAAATTGGAAACAAGCTCAAGGTACACAAGCTTAGCCTATAAAACAAGCTCAAGGTACACACTTACATACACACATATATACTCTCTCTTACTTTCATTCCTCTACCCGTACAAGTGCACATAGCTCACTTAAGCATCGGAGAGTCGAAGACTGGGCCACCCCAGTCCCGACCCCGTGACGCTGTCATTTGTGCAGGTACCGAGTGAAAGCCTCTCAAGAATTCTGCTTCGTTCTGCCCCGCGACCACTTCCCGGCCCGGGACGTAACAGGTAGAAACAAATGGTTTGTTTGGATTTCTTGATTTAATGTATCTTGTAGCTTGTTCATGTTTGGCCCCTTGTGTTGTTTGCTTTTCTTAACCTTACTTGGAATTTGACCTAAAAAAGTCTGTGGGATCGATTTCATATTTGGCTTTCTACCATATAAATTGAATAGCATTGATAGTGAAAAGTTTTGGAGGATTATGAGAAATAGCTAAAGTGGATTGGGAGAGACTAGAGACTAGAGTGTGTTGGACTTGATTTGTGTGTTGGACTTGATCGCTTTCTTTCTGTTTCAGGCAAAGTTACACAAGGAGGATATGAATTCTGAAGGCCACTAAGGTGTACTTGGATGTTGAAATTGATGAGAAGCATGCTGGTATGGTTCTACTTGATTTGCCTCATAGCCATAATCAATCTCTCTTAATTTGTTTATTTGTTTGTTTTGGTTATCTTTCTTGTTACTTTTGCATCAGGTTGTATATATATATACATGAATATTGCAAGTGTTGCTTGGTTTTCTTAAAAATTAGACTATATATTCCTTTCCTTTTTCTGCTGATTTGGTTTTGTGGTGTTTTACAAGCTAGGCTAGACAACAACGAGAGTATCCCTGTCCTTGGGTCATCTACCAAGTATAATATCTTCTATAAACAAATTCAAACTTTGGCATGCAGCTGCCTGGCTCCTAATCTTTCTACATATTTAATTTACATATGCATGTTCGATCTCTATATATAGTTAGGAAAAGATTGAATTCAATGCAAACTCTACCCGCCAGTAACTTATGTTCCTTTTTATGACACGCATATATTAAGAAGTGTGTTCTGATTTACTAATTGCTTTGAGGCAGCGTCATGAGTCTCAAGTCTGTTACATAAATAGATCTTATCGTGCACAGAATGTAAGTCTGTTACTTGTTTTGACCTGATTAACGTGGACTCTCAATTCATTACATTACTTTACGATTTTGTTTCTAGGTCTTGTGTGAAAAGTTAAAGTCGAACAATTTCAAAGAGCAATTGTAGTTGGTCTTAATAAAGTGAATTTCATTCATTTTGTGTTTCTACTCAAGTTTGTGAATTTGGGGTCCTGTTTCTTTGGGTTCTTATTTTGGGTCTTTTTGATGTAGAAAAGCTGATATAAAGACCTTGAAGGTGAGGCTTGAGGGTTTAAAAAGAAGAGGAACTCTGTGCTCAAGTATTTGAAGAATGATGTTGCTGATCTTCTCAAGAATGGCCTTGACATTAATGCATATGGAAGCATAAGTTTTATTGTTCATTAGCTTTTTTGCCCAAAAAATATTTGATTATTGCACATCCATGAATGTATTGCCTTTTGTTCATGATTCTTTCTTCGGTGTATTTGTTTCTTAGTTGTTTTTTATGGTCATTCTATATTGGATGGTTTTGCCTTTATAATCCTTTTTTTGGGTATGATGCAAATCTTGCCAGAAATATAAGCTTTCTGGGTGCCCTCCCTCTTGATTTCAGATGATCATATGTATACTTGCACATACATGCCTAAATATGCAAATGTTTGATGATGCATTACAGATTGGACTTTAGAAACCTATTTTATGTTGCCACCATGGACTCACATGTTTCACCAAAAAAGAATTTGAAAAAAAAAGGATGTTGTATCCATGGATTGCATGATGTTGATCATGCATTGAATCATGTAGTGTGGCTTATTCCTTAGCTAATATTTACTACTTGGTATGGTTTGAGTTTTGAATTCAAGTTTAGATATTTTATTATTTCACCCTTTTACATTGAAGATCCATTTCTAGTATTGTTCATGTCTCTATTACTTTCTACTGCAACTTTGAGAACATTATTGATTTTAGAATACCTCTTTTGTGCAGGAAAACAAGGCAAGCAGCTACAGTAGCACTTTAAGCAAGTTTATTTTCGGTTCTTTGTACTTGTTTTGTGTCAAGTGCATATTACATTTTTGTTGCATTGTTATTTTTGTTTTGTAATGCTTGGATACTCTCTTTGATGAGTAGAACTAACGGTAGATATCTTAATGAAACCAGTAGTATATTGTTTCCAACTCTCCATTGTTTTCAATATTTATTGTCTTTACTAAGTTAAGATACTAAAAATGTGAGGCCATAAAGAATAACCGGCAACGTAAGTGGAGAGTTTAAATAAAAAAAGTCATCATTTATATGTAGCTCAAGCTCATTCATACGATAGACAAATATCGCCTGAAAATGTGGAAAGCCTAAAAAATATTACGTAGTGAAAGCTTAAAGCATATCAGATGATCGATAACTAGGGGTGGCCATAAAAACCGAAGAATAAAAAAAACCGAACCGGACCTACCAGCCTGGAAGGGTCGGGCCGGGATTTTTAACTGGCCCTTGAATGTTTTTGTCATGTTCGGGCCGGGCCTTGTTATACACTAGACAATGTATAAAATGATAGAAAATGTTAAGGCCCAAAAGCCCTTAAATGTAAAAAATGTTAAGGCCCGAAAGCCCGAAGTTCTACAATTATTGTATAATTACAGCTATCTTATATTCCTATTCTGACACTCAACCACACAGAATCAAAACCTTAAAGAATAAAGACTGAACACTTAAACCTAAACATCTCAGATCGACCTCAACCATAGAATTAGAACTACCTCAAATTCGTTGGCCTCACACTCTTTCTTAGACATGGGTAATTTCAAGTCTCCCCAACCTCTCTAGCCTATAAATCGTCAGATTTGTTGCCTCTGCCTCTCTAGTCTATCTCTACGCCGTCGCCTCTTCCTCGCCATCGACACCTCACCATCATCCGCCTCCGACCACAATCACCAAGTTGCCCACCACCTCCGGTATGATTTTGGATCTCTCATTCCCTCTCTATCTCCTATATGGTGGCCTTCCATCTCCTATGTAGTTTGTTTGATTTCAATTATCAGTGGCGAGGAAGGAGAGGGTTGGATATGAAGAGATGGAGATTTCAATCAGTCATATCGATCGACTTGAGATGGTGTTTGGAAAGCTCGATTTTTGTTTGGAAAGCCTGAACGTCAATGAGTCACACTTCATCGGAAGAAAGACCGAAAATCGGCAAGACCGGCCCGATTTATGGCGGTCCGAGCTTTTTCCGGTCCTGAAAATTTTTGAGGCTGAGACCGGCCCATCTTCACACTTGTCGGTTCGGGCCTGGGCTTCGACATATGGGTGCCGGTCTGGGACCGTGCCCAGCCTTATCGATAACTTTTGTCTTAAAAAGACCAAATGAAAAAATAAAAAATATACGTTGCCTGAAGATCATTCACTCAATGCATATGTGTCGTCATACTACGTCTAGACTAGAAACAACATTAATAGTATGTTGTGTGGGTTCATCCGGCGATACATAAATGTAGCGTGGAAAATTTTAAATTCTAATGCACCAAGTATATGTCGTATGTAATATTTTCACATGATAATTAAATGTCGTCTTTAAATGAATTAACCCACACCTATATGTTGTTGTAAGGCGTATTTCTCTCTCACTCGCAGTTATAAGGCGACACAAAGAGCCATCTCGCCTCACGGCAAAAAAAAAATACGTCGCCTTCTAGCATGTCGTTGTTTAAACTATCCGGCGACATATATATCATGTCGCCTTATCTCAATTCATGCTACACAAAATGAAAAAATGTTTTCTGTCGCCTGAGGTTCGTATAGGCGACACAACATTTGTGTCGTCAAAGAACCTTGTCAACGGCATGCTAGAAGGCGACACTTACGATTTTTATCAGGTGACACTACAGTTGTGTCGCCTAATGCAGGAAATGGCATAGTGATGTCAGGACCTACCCCGGATTTTCCCTTCAAATCCGAGATAAACCATGCGGGACCCATCTCAAGGAAAATTCTACCAAAATGGGTAACCCTACCCGAAAGGAAAACTCACCAGAACCCAAACACTTCAAATCTATTTAACCCACAACTCTTGGAGCCACCCGTGCCCCAAATAAACATTCATCACCTCAAAATCCATATAATTCCAACCATTTCACAAATTAAATTTCTCATGCAACAATATCCCATAAACATAAATTGATACATCATCCCATGGTTATCAGAGCTACTAATATGAAAGAAACGAGAAAAATACACAAGTAGGTTAATCCGGTAACCTACGAGAGAAAACTGGATGTGCTGGAAAATATGACTCGCCTCCTACCCTTGCCGAACAGAACTCTGCAGACTGGGCATTTAAAACGAAAAGCCCAAAGGAGTAGCATTTAAAATGTTAGAGTGAGTGGACAAAAATACATAATAAAAATATTGAATTAATGGTAAATCCTTGAAATCAAAATTTATGTTTTTCCCATATTTTCTATTGAGAAAAAATATTTATGTATGCCACTCTTGGGAATCTTCCCAAAAATAATTGTAGACCAAAAATAATGAATCAATCTCATTGGTTCTCAATAAATCAAAACAAATGGGGAAAAAGTTTCACCATAACGATGAGTCTCCCAGACTATAATAGCGTTCCACGCTAAGCGCTATACTCACATATGATGAGGACCGCTAATAAGGTTATAATAGTGTCTCACGTTAAGTGCTCAACTCTCATATGATGAAGACCGCTAAGTAATGGCTAGCTAACTATAATATATGTTTATATAAACCGATCGGTTGCCTCTTAGACGATAATAGCGTCCCACACTAAGCGCTCAACTCTCATATAATGAGGATCGCTGATAAAACTATAATAGGGTCTCACGCTAAGCGCTTTATTCATATATGATGAGGACCACTAAATAATGTTAGCTAGCAATAATCAGTATCAATAAACCCTTTTAGGGTGTAATATAATACCAAATATAAAAGATCAATTGACATGTCCCACATGTCAAATAAAATGAGCAAGAGAATTCCTAAATAAATAAATGGAACTCATTAATCCCAAGGAAATACTAAATTTCAAATATGCCTTTGAAATTAAATAACTTTAGTGCATGCATGACATTTAAATCAAAGGTCCACTCACAGTGCTCGGCTATGCCTACCGACGACCCGAGGCATCAGTGCAAAATCCCCTATCTAATCTTTCTCTTTAGTCCAAGTAAATTCAGGCCCTTGAAAACCAATATCAATCATACCAAAACTATCAACCCAGGTTCTCAAACCACCAAACTTACCAACCAAGGAACTACCATTTTTATTAGCACTACAATAAAGCTCGTTATAATCTCCAATAATTAACCAGGACAGCTGAACAGTAGAGGCAAAGGAGGATATGTACTTCCAAATAGAGCTTCTCAGAGAATGAGAAGGGCTAGCATTCAAGGCAGTAAGAAGCCATTCATGATTATTGACCATCACCTTAACAGTACCAGATTGAGAATTACTATCAACAAATGAAACAAAAACTTCATTGTTGTCATAAAAAACCCAAATACCACCTGAGAAACCCCTAGCTTCCTCCACTTTAGCATCAGGGAAACCAATCTTCTTAAGAAACATTTTAGTCTTAGTACGTGGCTCACAAACAATAAGAACATTCATTTTATGTAATTTAGTCATATCAGATACAGATGATCTAAAATTCTTACCTCCAGCACCCTTCACATTCCAACAAAGGACCTTAAACATCAAGACGCAGAGGGAGAAATGGGAATAACCCAATTAAGCATCAATCATACATTCCCCATCATGAGAAGGTAGAATGTCATCTGAAGTTACCATGCTATTAGAAGCAAAAGTCTTGTCAACAAAATCAGAAGTGGCTATAGACTCAGAAGCAATACTCTGTGCTTTTACCCTTCCTCAAGAGGAGAATGTCCAAAGACTGCAGAAATTCCACTACCAAAAGAAATACCCTCCATGTTTCCAAACGAGAGCTTTTTCGAAACTTGAGACTGATTCTTTATAGTAGAGGAACTTACACCTTAGGATGTTCTTTGATAATGAGAAGTAGTTTTAGGGCCACTGCCATTACCAGTGTTGGAAACATGGAGCTCTAGCAGGAAGTTTGGAATACATAGTTAGAGCATCTTTCTCCCTCACAAAGGCTTTAGAAAGGTCAGACCCAGAAGATGGTTGTATACTAGGGGGGATGTAGCGTTTTCCATGTTGGTAATAGAGTTATTGAAACTCTTGTTCTTACCAGAACTAACAGCACTCTTCATTTTATCATCGAAACTCTGCCAAAGTTTCACAATGGGAGGAGACACCCCCTTAGATCCAATTAGAGTAATATGTTCAGCCTCACCAGATTCATTACCACCTTCCTCATTCAAAACATCAAACCTTGAACCACTAGGAGCATGTTTTCTCCCTCCACCATTCCCTCCAGCTTTCCTCTTATTTTTATTACTCATCAGCATCCAAGGACCCATATCCTCCTTAATCACATCTTTTAGAACTTCAACAATCTCATTTGACTCTGTCTGGATATCCTGCACCACCTGAGTATCAAGCATAACATTTTCCACATTCACATCACTCACAGAATTCACCCCATTCTCATTATTCGCAACATCAGTAGTAACATGAACAGATGTACATTTGTCCTTAGCATGACCAAAACATCCACACTCAAAGCAAATTAAGGATATACCTTCATAAACCACATTGTAAGCTACAGAATCAACTTCAACAAAAGGTTTCAAAGGTTTACTTAAATCGACCTCAATGCAGATTCGAGCAAATTTACCTCTAGACTGGCCAAGAGTCAACTGATCAACCTTCACTACTTCCCCAATGATTTTTCCAATCTTAGCCAAGGTATACTTCTTAAAATATTTAACAGGTAAGCCAACAATTCGAACCCAGAGAGCCATCTTACCAATACTTTCATCAGGATCCAAATCCGGCCTCCACTTCCTAACAATCAGAGTTTTCCCAGCCAAAATCCATGGACCATCACAAAGAGCAGTGTTCATGTCCTCCTTCAGATTGAATTTGACAATGAAAGTCATTCGGCAAATCAATCAATTGTCATCCACCCTTTACCTGTCATTTCCTATGTAGCCATCTCAACATGAAGTCAAAAGAATTAGTACAATTGGGTTTGCCCATAAGCTTAACAATTACAGCACATCTCCAATCGAAATCCAGTTTATTATGAACCTTAGAAGAGAAAGAAACATTATGTCCATGCTTACCCGGAGAGTAGACACAGTCATCTTCAGAAAATTCAAACTCCTCTGTCATGGTTTGATGGTATCGATCAACAAGATTGATGAGGGAATTCGCATAGCTCATCGGAGTAGGAAGTAGAGAAGGGTTGGGTTGAACACTGAAATCCATATCTTCAAGTTGAAGAGCCCTCAAATCAGGAAGACTGTCACCACCATTCTTCATTCGCTTTCGATTCGTCGTCGTAACATTAGAACCTCCGCCACTGCCTAATGGAAGGGCGGAGAAAACGAACGCCGGCGTCGCCACCGTCCTCTAGTGCACCCAGAAAGAAGAACAGAGAGGCGGACGAGGCAGGTCCAATTGGGATCGGAGTTAGGAAACAGTGAGAAGTCTCAGAGAAAAAAGGACGGCGCGTGAGGGCGCGTTCTATTTCGCTGAGGTTCTATAAAGTCTTGTTTCCTCCCCCACTTTGGGCCATTGTTATATACACCTGACCATGGGAAGTTTTTTCCTTTTCAAAACCTAACTTATTGATAATGTATATACATGTTAAGAAGTGAATCCAGAGAGAGATATACATGTTAAAAAATGATTTGCGAGGGATATATTAACATAGTGTTTCGTAAAACATTGAGTTTTGTAAAAAAAAAAACTAATGTTAAGTATGGTAACGTGTATTCGTTGAAGTAGACTAACTTATTCAATACACAGTAACAAAATATATATACAATTATATACAATGTCTATGAAATTGGACTTTGAAGCCCGGTATAAGGATTGTTGGCCAAGGACTCTTCACCAACAATCCTCACAACAGGCTTAATATGTTAACAAATAAAATATGTTTATCACATAGCTATGTATCCAAGTACTATTGACACTCTCATGGGCAGGTCTATCCTCGACCAACATTTGAACGAGAGAAAATGTTTGATCAACAAATGCTCACACAAAGAATATCAACGTGGTGCGCTAGCATGATATATATCACACAAATTTCAACTGAGGTATGTGAAAATACTATATATATCACAACAGTGACTTGACTGCATAACCTATTTGAAAGAAAATAATTACACACATATCTTAAGTTTGAACTTGTCCGTTACAGATTTTCAGGACATGAATCCCAACTTAAAGAGCTGGAGAAATATTTTTCGACTTGGCCAAGATAGCTACTATATTACACTTTACTTTCCATGGGACTGGTAATCAATGCACCATACACAAACAAAAAAGTTGCATTGCTTCGGATTTCAAATGTGTGTCAACTGTAAAAGAATTCTATATCAGCGCCTATATTCATCTCCGCAGTCACCAATAACTCGAAGGAGATTCTTCCCTTTCTTTGTGACTTCTTCAATGCTGCTTATATCATCCTCATCAAGAGCAAGAGAAAACACAGCATTAGAGTCTTGAATATGTTCTGACAACCCAAGTCTAACACCTATCATCGATCCTGCCACACCTCGCTGCAATATTTACAACCCAACGATAGAAAATCATAAATCTTATGACATTGACAATAATTAACTTTTGATGAATGAAAATGATCCTAAAAGTTCTTATGTAGCAGCTGAATTGACTGTACCTGATCTAGGATGTATTTCACAGCAACATTGGGGATTGTGACACCATGTTTAGAAGCAATTCTTTTAAGTGTCTGAAGAAGAGTTTGAAAAAGACTCCATCCTCCCCAGGCATCAACCATCTGCCGCACATAAAGATCCTAACAGATAAGGATCACATGGACAACATAGAAATTCTACGAATTACATGAATTACAAGTTTATAGAAGGTTCCATTATTACTTCCACCAGTATCTTAGCATTCTTCAAAAGTTTCAAAAATATGACTCTTTGGAAATGACACATACGGTGCTTAACATGCATTTCTTCTCCCATTCATATTTTTTATTATTGAATAACATTAGTGGAACTTTGGGTGTGCAGTTACTAAGTGGCTAATTTATCAGCACCAATGTGTTCAAGACTCCGTACCCGTTTGTACTTTTGGAGGGAGGGAGTGTTTAACGGAGGCCCAGCAAACGGAATGGACAAGTTCGTGTCAAGGAACTTTTCAGATAACAGACCACCCATAACTGTCCCATACCTGCAAAGGAAACTATTACTTCATAAGAAGTACTGGAAATGCTTGAAAACCTATTGGCAGCTATAAAATGTACATCAACATGTACAACAAATCAGACATCCATCAAAAGATCACTATTCAGTATATGTAAATTCTTTCCAAGATTGGCAATGAGATGATAATTTCTTTCAGAAATTGTTCAAAAGAAAATAAAAGAGAAGGGAAATATTATATTAAGTATAATTATGACCAGTATAATTTTCAGATAACAGCCTTTGTGAATGACGTTACCCAGTAAAGAAGGGAAATCTTGTTTTAATCATGACCAGTATAATTATGACCACACCCCGTATCTGTATCCGTACAACATAGGGTATACATGGCTATACTGATTATGACCGGTATAGTAGTGAATGATGTTACCCTGCATTGTGTGCGGGTGTGGCTCTGTGTGTGTGTGTGAGAGAGAGAGAGAGAGGGAGAGAGACGTTATAAGTTTGACTCCTGTAAGCTCACAAAGGTCTGCCATTTGCTGTTGAGGACGCATGTCAACAATTGAATGTTGGACCTGATTGCCATAGCAATTGATAAGGAGATGTAAGGAATATTTCCATGAGAATTATAGAAAGCACTTAGGGAAAGAACATACCTGGTTGCTTACAACAGGAATCTCATTTTCTAGGATTATCTGTAGTCTCTCAGTATCAAAATTTGTCAAGGCTACAGTCTTTATTTTACCTGTGAAGCAGTAGCTGAAGTAATGCAATCAAACCTTGGAACGCATGTTTAACATCTTAACTGTAGCTCACAAAGATTTTATACTAACCTTCTTCTTTCAAATCTGTAAGGTGTTTAAGTGCATCAAGGTAACCCGAATTTGCGTAGTCCCACCTATCTCAAGCAGAAAGAGAAACCAACTCTCAGAAGTCATTCACATCATACTAATTTTAGGTACATATAGAAGAATAACTTTTTATTCCCTACCTCAAGAGCTAAACAATTTACACAATAGCAAGCAAGAATAAAGCAAATAATTGAGTTTGTTTGGAGCCTCTAGTGTTCATGATTTGGTGCTTATTTATTATGGAGCTACACTGTTACTTGAATTACATAAATTTAAAAGTTGATGATATTGTCATGAACCCCAGGCCTAGCAAACTTTAACTCATGTAATTATCAAAACGAGAAAACAAGAGAAAAGGATCGTCGAACATTTAATCATGCAACTCAAGAATACGGTTCTGTTGAGATACTAAATTCTAGTTAATGCACAAAAAATTGATGTTAAAAAAAATGATCCAGATCACCGCAAATCAAGTGAAAAGTAGTATCGACAAAAAAGTCACTGTTATTACAATGGACATGCCTAAACAAATATTGCAACTTTTCTTTTCCATCAAAATCAAGCGCAGCAAACTGATATGGATCAATCCAAAACTTGCTCAAGATTCGTACTTGGATTCCAATAAAACGATAATCATTTACAGATACAAATTTGAGGAACACAAATTATGACGCTTTCTAAGAACATGGAAAACCCACAAGAGAATGGTTGCCGATAAATCTTGCAATAATTAAATAATTCATACCAATGAAACTGAAGCATGTCCAAGGAAGCCACGTCCATTCTCTTTCTTGAAACATTTATACTGTCCCTCACAAAACTGCGTGTCATCTTGACTGGTGGTGGCACCCATTTTGTGAGACTGCATCGCAATATAGTGTTGGAAAACTGTGAAACTGTCTATTCCACTCTCAAACAGGTATAATAGAGAATGTTCATAAGCCTATATTCTAAGCAAAACAGAGTCAAAACATGAAAGCTCTATGCAATCATTGAGAACTCCAAAAATTAGCCAGTCAGTAATCTTACACTCTAAAAAGTGGAAGCTTACCCTCTAACCTTCTCCAATAATTCTGGTGGTCGCTCCTGACGAACACGATTGATAAAGATGCCATAGAGATCCTCAGCTGGTCCATCTTCAAAATCCAGAGACCAATCAATATTAAGTACTATTCATCTCCAGGATGTAAATTCACTTGAAACTTGAAAGAAAATGATAAAACACATGTGCACGTTCACAAAGCAACACCAGTGTAAGACAGTTTAACAACGACAACAAGTGATGAACATATACAATTGGTTAGTGTAGAGATATAACTATCCACTTAAGGTCCATACTAACAAACAAACTAGTAGCTTGAGTTGCAATGACAAGTGTGATCCTTAATACTAATAGTGTATGGTATATAATATCTATAAAACAAATGCAACACGAAACCTACATGTAACATAAACAGAACAGAGAAAATGACAATGAAATCCATGCATCTACCCACAGACAACATCAGTTAGTGAAAATCAGGTGCTATACATATATCCGCCATATCAAATGTAGTGAGTCCAGCATCAGCAGATTTAAGCATAGCATCAACTGCATTGTCTCTATCAATTTGACCCCAGGCCCCGCTGGTCTGCCACATCCCATTCACAACCCGACATATGTCTAATGAATCCTTCCCATTCTTAACCACTAGTCGTCGGTTATCTTCAGTTACAACACACTCAATAGGCCTCAAACAGTGTCTCCGAATGCTCTTTGTTCTTGCCTTCATGATCGAACCAAAAGTGAATTTGCTTAGAGAGTGATGGCCCAACAACTCTGCCATCCCAAATGAAAAATGAACAATTCAAACAAACACAATGCTCCCCTTCTTTCTTCTATGATACAAATTGTATCTAATCTGTTATCTTCTCTTCACATGTACACAACCTCAATTGTCCACCATTGATTTTTTCTTTTGTACTATTAGTTTTGCAGGGAAAAATTGTAAAACAAATGTAGAATGCGTGCGTGTTTTTTCTATGCATATTACATTTTAGACTCAGAATTCAGAAACAAATCGTTGCTGAAATATGTGGATATTTATGTAAATCAAAACTTTTTTAAGAGCAGAGGGAGGCCACATCACGTGGCCAAGTAAAACCTAAAGATGAGAAATTGAGAAAATTACAGTGGTCGGCCATGTCGAAGGTGGAGAGGCCGGCGTCGGCGTAGCGGAGCATGGCCTCGACGGCGTCGTCTCGGTCGATACGGCCCCAGGCCCCGCTGGTCTGCCACATTCCGTTGAGGACTCGGCATATAGCCAATGAATCGTTGCCGTTCCTCACAGTGACTCGGTTGGTCTCGCTGCTGCTGGTACTCACCTGAGTTGCCTCACCGCACCTGACCGAGTTGGACTTGCATGAGTGGCGCCGAATTGGGAATGGTGATTTGAACGACGTCAGATTGGGGAGGAGGTTGGGTAAATGCAGAGTTGCCATTTGAACCAATCGGAACGGAAATGAAATGGTAAGGCAATGTACGTTTTGAGGATATCTAAAGGCCTCTTTTATTAAGCAGACAATTTTGTTTGTTTGGTTTGAATATAGGTAAAAATCACAATATATGAACTCCTTTTTTATTTATTTTTTTAATAATTGGGCGTCGAGGTATATGAAACTACGTAATAGTTTATCCGTTGCACGACATAAGAGGGTTAGATGAATGGTCCAAATCAAGGACACTTTATTTTACATCAATTTTTAACGGTTAGATTTAGATATTTTTAATGGTCTTCATTCCTTATAAGTATGATGTGACAGATAATGTGAAAATAATTATATTGTGTACTAATAGATAAATTTAATATAATAAATTTGTAATTAAAGAAGATTAAAGATGTTCATCTTCATGTTTTTACAGAACGTATTTTTTTTAAGGACATAACTAACGAGTAATTGCGTGGGCATCCATATATATAATATTTACAACACTCCCCCTTGGATGTCCACTAATGAATGATATGGAGTTGGACGCGCTTATTGTTGCCTTGTTAAAAACCTTGCCAGGTAATAAAAACTCTGTGGGAAAAAAACAACCTTGGTCGAAGGAGAAAAAGAGTGCAACACGCATATGTCCTAAGTAGCATAATATTGAATGCTCCCCTGATGAGAATCTTTATTTGATTGATTGATGTAAGCTCAAATATCATTTATGTGATGAAATACATGTATCTTATATAGTAGATATGATGTGTCGATCACAGAAGTGAGACTGTGTTAGCTTTGCATAAAGGAGACTCATCATATATATTCAATCTTGCAAAGGTTAGAGTGATACCAGTAAAACTATAATTTTATGAATAAATTTTACCTCACATGGTAAGAGACCAAATTCATTAGTTCAAATCTCTGATAAGACATTAGCTAAAGCATAAAGATATTAAGGAATACCAATTGACACATTTACCTTTGTGTACTATTCTTAAGCACCAAAATTTAAATGACACACTTTAGCCATAAATGTCAATTTGTACAATTGATAGGCTCAATTGAGACTCTAGCCAAATTCATAACTTTGTGAAAGTTAGAATATTTTGCAACATTATGATTATGATTCGACATTGATTTCTTAGTCTTGTCATGCATAATACTCATTGAGGCAATAAGTCACTTTGACAATAGTAGAATGAGTATTTGAGCTTCGGATTACTTGATTCCATAAGTGAGCTTCATGAATATCCATCATTTGAGGATTTGATTAAGCAACATGCTTATAATGACACATAAAATTTGGGGATGTGCAATCATCTTCATAATAAAACAAAATAATGTGTCATAAGCCTCTCGTCTATACGAACCATATGTAACACTGTACTTATAGAAAAAAATTGTTGTTTGGAGAAGAATGATAGTCCCATGTCTCTAAGAGAGAAATTGTGTCATAGTGATTCAAATACACTAAAATGTCACCCCTGTGTAATTTAGGGATTATAAAGTCCAAGTATTTCATCACGTTTTCAATGAATAATTTCATTGGAATTGCCTTTTTCCATGGCCAATAGTATAGTTTGTTGACATAATAAAACGTGGAATAATATACAACCCTTGATGATATTAGTAGCTACTATTGATATTACAATCATCAATTTTCGATCTCACACATTCATACATGAGCGCATAAGCTATGAAAAGCTTTATTCATATCAAGTACTCATGTCTCTTTTAAGGCGAATATTTGTCTCTTGAGGACAATTTATTTGAGAATGTAGATCTTTATATAACCTCATAAAGAGTGTTATAGGGTTTGTATAATCTTCCCTTATAGGGAACTAATCACATTAAACTTAGTGGATATATTCTACAATATAAATTCACGCCGTTACATTAGTTTATTTTCCCCCTAACGGCGGAATGACTATTATTTTGACCATACGCAAATATGTGTTTAAAACAAATAATTATCTACCAATTGGTGGGTAGCAAGCCCAAACCAAAGTTTAGGTCAAAGTATATAATATCATGAACTTGTCATTTTTTTAATTAATTGATTGAGATTTCCTCAAAAGTAAACATGAGACTTGTATGGTGGATAAATATTTCAATACCAAATTTAGAATAGACTATTCTCCCCCTCATTACTGAGAAATCATGAATGTATCAATTACAAGTGACAAATCGCTAATAAGTGATAAGATTCTCCTGAGAGAAAGATTAATGATTGTTGTATTATACAACATTATGTAGATGAGTCTACATGAATGTATCAATTAGAAGTGACAATTCGTTAATATGCGATAAGATTCTTCTGAGAGAAAGATTAATGATTGTTGTATTATACAATATTATGTAGATGAGTCTACATGACATAATAAAATTTGACAACAATGTATCATGTCAAAATAAAGTATTTGGCTAAATGAAACTCATGATCGTGTATATTGTAATATACCCATGGAGCCAATATTGGTAACATGATACGAGCTCTTGGAGCCATTGATCAACATATGCATCTTTTGAGATAATTGTTACCTCTTTAGGTATAATTTGTAGAAAAATATCTGCATGCCTACATATCATGTCCTTGGTTGGACTTTATGCAAAATATTTTGCCATTTTTGTGATCATGATTGAATATCCATAGTTTAAATCCAAGCCTTTGATATTAAAAGGTCTTAGGGGATTTCAATTTATTTATGAACATGAGGTTCACAATATAATTAGCTAAGAAATCAAATGCCAAATGATATACTCGAATCTCGAGTTTGGATAGTGGTCCATATAGATATAAGCATGTAGTTCATATTAATATTACAATGGAGGAACGTAGCCTCATCAAATTTCAAGTATACTCAAATAATGAGTCTTCACAATTAGAAACATTATGTCCTAAAAATGGAATGAACATGCATATTCAACATTATGTCCTTCGGTTTATAGTAAATCCGGGGTGACCAAAGGGTCATGCCAAAACATAAATACATATTGATTAGTAAACTTTTTGTTCATAACATGGTATGCCACAGTTAATATGACGGTTGTGAAAAAACCTCAATAATAAGGCAACCATCTCTTCAATCCACGTTTTTAGCATAATTATCATAAGTTTATGCAAATTTCCACATTATAATTATTTGTGGACTCAATATGATATCTATTTGGATTCAGAAGAGAATAAAATCTCTCGAGTAAAGACAACAGTGTCATTTATCATTCTAATGTGGGATATTGGAGCCTTAAACCAGGTCTATAATTCCAGAAATCATGGTGACATTAGTTTTTGGTAAATACTGTCAAGACCCGCCCCGAATTTCACCCCGAAACCCGAGATGAGTCCTGCGGGGACCACCTCCAAGGAAAATTTACCGAGGACTCGGCAAACCTCCCTCGAAAATGGACAACCCTAACTTAAAAACTTACGAATCACCTTTTAATCCAAAACCAATAAATCTTCAGCTACACTCCAAAAGTAGCCAGAATACAAACATATGAATTCCAATAGTATTCAGAGCTACTAAAAAAAATAAAATAAAATACAACGGAAGCTAACAAACTCCTAGTAGATTAAACAGGTAACCTACTGGCGAAATGTAGCTGATAGCTGGGTCACTATGCCTCGACGTCTCCTGCTGGACCTCACGCGAACTCTGCAGACTGGGCATTTTAAAAACGAAGAGCCCAGGGGAAAATATTTAACACGTCAGAGTGAGTGGATAAAACTGATCTGACAACAAATAAATATTTCCCCAAAAGAAATGCTTTCCACAGTGGCAAAAACACGAACTCCACTGGAACGATTCTGAACTGGGGTCCAGCCTGGCTAGAACCCCCAAACTTTAAGAAACTGCCTCTCAGGCCTGGATATTATATATATATATATGCACACTCGCCTGACTCTTGGCATGATATCTATGAACAACTTGAATAAAGTAGATATCATACGAAGCTACTATGCTTGCGTCTAACGCTCACATCACCCCACACCGGAATTGTACCTCGCATATGGGGGAAAGCGGCCGAGTGGTAATCGCTCAATAAAATACAGCATCTCAGGCTAAAATAAAATATGTATGTATTACACTCGTCATATCCCTTGTATGAATTTTCTTGAAACAACAAACACAATAGAAAATTCACACAAGGCTACAACGCTTGCGTCTAACGCTCACGTTGCACCATAATGGTATTTTACCTCATTATGGTGGAAAAGACGGTGTATAAATATCTGCGCATATCCCCTATATAAATTATTATTTTTATATAGGGCTACAACGATTGCGTCTAACGCTCACGTTGCGCCATAATGGAATTTTACCTCAGTATGACGGAAAAGCACGGTGTATAAATATACACGCATATCCCCTATATAAATTATTATTTTTATATAGGGCTACAACGATTGCGTCTAACGCTCACGTTGCGCCATAATGGAATTTTACCTCAGTATGGCGGAAAAGCACGTATAGCTAGCTAGCATTCCCTCATATACATATTATTCTCATATCATCCAAATATAGATATATATACATACTCACCGAAATTCTCAATTTCGGTTATTCTCTTACATACTATTCTTGGAATTGTACCTCGAGTATAATCCACCGAAATTCTCAATTTCGGGAAATATCCAATAACAGAAAAATCAATCAAATGATAAAGCATTTCAGATATAATATTCAAAACAAAGGTCCACTCACAACTTAGGCCTAAGCCTGACGTCGGTCGGAGGTCTCCTCAGCTCGAGCCTCCTCGCGTCCTGTTCCATATACATAAAACCTTAAATGAAACATCGACGTTTAAATGCAAAACATGCATAATTAAATATGCTTCGCGCTCAACCAAGTCTAACACTCCAAAATCTTAAATCCACTGCCAACCTCAAAACTCCACAAATTTTACCGACAACCTCGAAAAACACTTTTCACCAAATAAAATCCAATGGCCGGATTATTAATTAATAATCCGCCAAAAATACTAAACTTCAACAAATCTTAAACCTATCCAAAACTCCTCCAAAAATTCTAAAACTTATTCCATTAAACTCCTCACATTTTTCTCCACCAAAAACATTTTCTCGGCGGCCGGCAGCCATTTTCCGGCGACCTCCAATGGTCACCAAATTTTGACAGAATCTTCCTCTCAACGTCCTCTACAACATTCCTAACTACCACAAACTCAAATTCTAAGCCTAAGCACATCAATCGAACGGAAATACACAAAAAGCCCTAGAAATTTCAAATTCCGATTTCTCCTTACCTAGCTCACGACGGAGCGAGCCCTTTGGAGGGATTGAAGCACGGGAGGAGGGCTTCCTTTTGGGCTATGGCTCGCCGGATATGGCGACCGGAGGAGGGAGTTCCGGCGAGAAAACCGGTTCGGCAGCCGTGGCTTTCTGGCGGCGTTTCTCCCTCACGGCGGCGCTAGGAAGGCTGCCACCGGTCTAGAAATGTAGCTGGGAGGGAGACCGTTCGAACGGGACCGGTCCGGCGGCGAACGGAGGCCGGACGGCGGCGGACGGTCGGCCGGAAGTTTCCTGGGTGTAGAGAGGAGAAAATCGGGTGCGGGAGAGAAAAATCGGGAGAAAGAAAAAGAACTTGGGCCTTTAGCCCACCCGGTCCAACACCTCTATAAACCCAAAAATCCAAAATTTAACACCCCGAAATAATACCCCAATAAAATTACCTTTTACTAGCAAAAATTACCATTTTTTTACCGTCGTCAAAATTTCTTCCTTATAATCATTCCCTCAAAATATTAGTCCCTCAACATCCTCTGGGGACTAATTAAATTACACACTTAGTGACGAACACGGTAAAAACTCTTATTACCACTATGCCAGTAATAAAGGTAAAAATTAAGGTTCGGGGAGTGACAATTCTCCCCTCCTTATAAAAATTTCGTCCTCGAAATTTACAAACATGCTACTCAAAGAGATAAGGATACTGCTGCCTCATCTGCTCTTCTGGCTCCCAAGTAGCTTATTCTACTTGGTGGCTTCTCCAAAGCACTTTGACGAGCTAAAATGACTTGCTCCTAAGCACTTGCTCCTTCCGGTCGAAAATCTGAACCGGTTCCTCTTCATAGGACAAATCCTTCTGCAGACTAATCGGCTGCTCTTGCAGCACATGAGAAGGATCGGCAATATACTTGCGAAGCATGGATACATGAAACACATTATGTATCCTAGCTAACTCTGGAGGCAAGGCTAATTGATAAGCAAGAGAGCCAACTCGCTCTATTATCTCATAAGGCCTAATATACCTCGGACTAAGCTTCCCACGCTTGCCAAAACGTACTACCCCTTTCCAAGGAGATAGTTTCAGAAACACCCAATCACCTACTTGAAACTCAAGGTCCTTCCTACGGACATCGGTATAACTCTTTTGCCTACTCTGAGCAGCCTTGAGTCTATCTCTAACCACCTTGATCTTTTCATTTGCAAACAGCTCAGCCAAATTTTCCAGCGAAAACTTCTTTCACACCGGCAAGAAATGAGCAGATTTAGTGAGTCTATCCACTATCATCCAAATACCGTCATGCCCTTCACGGGTACGAGGTAAACTAAAGACAAAATCCATGGTGATGTGGTCCCACTTCCACACTAGAATAGGCAACGGCTCAAGCAAACCTAAAGGTTTCTGCCTTTCAGCTTTCACTTGCTGACAAATCAGATACCTACTCACAAAAGCTGCAATTTTCCCCTTCATGTTAGGCCACCAATAATAATAATCCTTCAAAGTCCGATACATCTTTGTACTACCAGGATGAGCAGCATACGCAGAACTATGAGCTTCCTCCAAAATCTCAATCTTTAACTCTTCATTCCTATTTGGAACACAAAGCCTGCTTTTGAACAACAACGACCCATCTCTTCTAACTGAAAAATGATCGGCTGCGGCTCCATTCGAAGCTCTTTCCATCAATCGAACTATGGAAGGATCATTATACTGTGGCTCCCACACTTTATACTGGCCTCACATGGAAACTGGCTGCCAAAGCACCCACTTCATTCACCGCTAAATCCACCCCTGTAGCCCGCAGCTCACAAAGAAGTGGAATTCGAACCATCCTCAAGTGAAACAAAGACACTGAGGGATTGCGACTAAGAGCATCAGCTACCACATTAGCTTTTCCCGGATGATACTCTATCGTGCAATCGTAATCACTGAACAACTCCATCCACCTTCTTTGCCTCAAATTCAACTCCCTTTGTGTGAACACATACCGAAGACTCTTGTGATCGGTAAAAATCTGACACTTGGCTCCATAAAGATAGTGTCTCCACAACTTGAGAGTAAAAACCACAACTGCAAGCTCTAAATCATGAGTGGGATAATTCACCTCATGCGGCTTCAATTGCCTAGAAGCGTAGGCAATCACTCGATCATGCTGCATCAACACTCCACCTAGACCTCGTCTAGAAGCATCACAAAACACCACATACTCCCCACTATCGTCTGGAAGTGCCAAAACAGGAGCACTAGCCAAACGATCCTTTAACTCTTGAAAACTTTACTCACACTGATCTGACCATTCGAACTTGACTCTCTTTCTGGTCAATCTAGTTAGTGGAGCTGCAATCTTCGAAAAGTCTTGCACAAATCGCCAATAGCAACCTGCTAACCCCAGGGAACTACGAATCTCAGTCACAGTTGTGGGTCTTTTCCAATTGGACACCGCATCCACCTTCTGGGGATCCACACCAACTCCTTCTGCAGAAATCACATGACCCAGAAAACCCACCTTATCCAGCCAAAACTCACACTTGCTGAACTTGGCAAACAATTGCGCATTCCTCAAAGTCCGCAAAATCAATCTTAGATGTTTGGCATGCTCCTTCTCACTTTTTGAGTACACCAAAATATCATCTATGAACACGATCACAAAACGGTCAAGATATGGACTAAACACCCTATTCATGAGATCCATGAACGCCACGGGTGCATTAGTAAGTCCAAAAGGCATTACCACAAACTCATAATGACCATAGCGTGATCGAAAAGCAGTCTTGGCTACGTCACTATCCCGAATCCGCAACTGATGATAACCAGATCTCAAATCAATCTTTGAGAACACCGAGGCACCTCTCAACTGATCGAACAAATCATCAATGCGAGGTAACGGGTACTTATTCTTCACAGTGACTTGATTCAGCTTCCCATAATCAATGCATAGTCTCATGGTGCCGTCCTTCTTCTTAACAAATAACACCGGAGCACCCCATGGAGACATGCTAGGCCGAATAAAAACCCTTGTCTACTAACTCTTGCAATTGAGTCTTCAACTCTTTCAATTCTGCTGGAGCCATTCTGTAAGGTGCCTGAGAGATAGGCATAGATCCAGGAGGCAACTCAATGGAAAAGTCTATCTCCCTTACAGGAGGCAAACCAGGCAAATCCTCGGGAAACACGTCCGGAAATTCTCTTACTACAGGAATGTCTCCCACTTCCATCACTCCTATACTTGCATCCACAACACGAGCTAAGAATGCCTGACAGCCTTTGCTTAACAATCTCCTGGCAGCCACAGCTGAAATCAGGCAACTCGAAATCACATTTCCTTCCCCCTGAAACACAACCTCCAATCCATCCGGGCTCCGAAACACCACTTCTTTTCGGAAACAATCCACCATATCTAAAGGGATTAAATCTGCCTTAAACTGAGCTCCTTCCACCAAAACTTCACAACCACTAAACACCCAAGCTATTCTCATCACCTCACCAGAGGGAAGAGATACGTGCCACTCTCCTGGGAGAGACGATGATGACACATTGGCATGGAGAGCGAATCTACTAGACATGAATGAATACGTAGCTCCAGGGTCAATTAAAACAAATGCTGGTTGACCAAAAATTAACAACGTACCAATGATGACATCTGGGGAAGTACGACCCTCCTGCTGGGTCATAGCATGGAGTCTAGCGCGAGTCGCGGGACGTCCACGCTGACCACTCCCCTGCTGAGAACCACTCCTAGCTGCTGAACCTCCACGAGAACCACCATTAGAGCTTCTCGCTGAAAACTGACCGCCTTACTAAGAAGGGGCGGTCCTCTGTGCCAACAAAGGACAGTCTCTCTTGAAACGATCCAGACCACCACACTCAAAGCATCCAGAAGACTGCTGCTGACCAAAAGAGAAAGCTTGACCACCAGAAGATCCCCCTTGGGAACTACCACCAGCACTAAACTGACCGGCCTGCTGCCTGCCCAACTGGTTCCTGGAGGGTCTCCTGAAACGTCCTCCAAATCTACCCCGAGAACCAGAACCTGATCCTCCACTACTACCACTGCCCGCTAAAGATCCAGAAGCTGATGAGGAAGCGGCCTTCTTCGATGGACCCTGGCTGGGACCACCGAAATCTCTAGGCCGTGCACTAAAAGTTCTCTTGGTCTCAATGGCCATGGCTGCAGTAACCGCATCAAGAAAAGTCGGGTAAATGCCACTGACCATCTTGTCTGCATAAACCCCGCCAAGAGCTCCAACAAACATGTCAATCCTGGTCCTCTCATCAGGAATCAAATAGGGCACATGGTAGCTCAGGGAAGTGAACCTCTGCTCAAACTCGATGACACCCTCATCATCCCCCTTCTTCATGCTCAGGCAATCCGAATGAATCCTGATATGCTGAGCGTGACCGAAATACTGACCCAAGAAGAGCGCCTTAACTCCTCCCAAGTCATGCCTTGAGCACCACCACGATTTCTGATAGCAAGGATCCACCAGTGATGCGCTGAGTCATCCAGAAAAGTCACTGCCATCTTCACTTTCTTTTCTTCCGGCAGTTCAGTGCTCTCAAAAGCCATTTCCATCTTATCTAACCAAGCGTGCGCATCAAGGGGTCCCTTGGCGCCCTTGAACTCAATTGCACCAGCATCGAAGACATCCTTCTTCATCACAGACCGAGGCTGCTGAACTCTATCCAGAACACACCTCTCAGCATGTTCCCAATCGAATCAACCAATCCTCTAACCTCATCACCCTCACTGGCGTTGGTCGAGGACGCTACACGAGGTCAGCGTCTAGGAGGCATAGTACCCAAGGGAAGAAGATATTAAGTAGTCTGTCCATAAGACTAACAGAACTATCACACATACCCAATAACACATAGTATCAAAAGCAGAAAACTGTCGATGAATCCGCTGCGGTCGGATCATCACTCTATAGACACTATGGCTACTTAGGCAAATACGATAGTGAATAAGAAACAGAAGATGAAACCTAGAGCTCTGATACCATTGTCATATCCCGAGACCCTCTCCGCCGTAACACGATATTGTCCGCTTTGGGCCCGCCGGCCCTCACGGTTTTGTTTCCGGCAGCTCAGGAGCAGCTTCCCAGTAGGTCACCCATCTTGGGATTGACCTCGCATCATCATGCTTAACCTCGGAGTACCCAACCCCTCCGAAGCCGCTGAGCCACCAAAAGGCCTCTCGTTAGATTGGAGGTGGGCATGTACATATACAGCACATAACCCCTCTCCGTTAGCCGATGTGGGATATTACAATCCACCGCCGTTGGGAGTCCGATGCCCTCGTCGGCACACTCGCGCCACACGGCAGAGTGGCTCTGATACCATTGTCACATCCCGGGACCCTCTCCGCCGTAACACGATATTGTCCGCTTTGGGCCCGCCGGCCCTCACGGTTTTGTTTCCGGCAGCTCAGGAGCAGCTTCCCAGTAGGTCACCCATCCTGGGATTGCTCTCGCATCATCATGCTTAACCTCGGAGTACCCAACCCCTCCGAAGCCGCTGAGCCACCAAAAGGCCTCGCGTTAGATTGGAGGTGGGTATGTACATATACAGCACATAACCCCTCTCCGTTGGCCGATGTGGGATATTACAAATACAAAGTGGAGAAAAATTTTCGATTACGAAGAATCGTGTGCGTAGTAGCACTATCAGCAAGGCATATATGTTATCCAGCTTTTTGGAGCATAGAGCGTCCATAAATCATTGTCGTTGCTATAATAAGATGCATTGATGATGTGAAATCAATCCAGAACATCCAAGTTCAAACCTTGCAACAGAATATATTTTTATTCATTTTTCATAAAGAAATTAACAACAATCACCAAACAATTGTAACAAATATGAGGTCGAAGAATTACTAATAATAAGTACCATATCATGACAATTAAAATGGTAAGGTGTTGTCGTTTATAGCCATGATTACCGAATAATCAAAACATTAATAAGTTATGTTGTTTACAACAATAATGATAATGAAAATGGTAATAAGGAGCCATCACTATTACTAATTTACAGTCATCGATAAACATTACCACATAATGATGATAAAAATGGTAAAATTGTCATGATTTCTCCACATACTCATGATGTCACACCCCAATTTTCGAAGAATAAATTTCAAAAATTTTGGCATGATATATCTTAAAATATTAATATCCCAAACCTGTTTCAACAAACCAACTCAAGTAACTAAACTCATTAACGAAAATATAAATGTCACATAACCCAATATTGAGTTAAATATTACATTTTCTTGTTTACATAAACTTGCAAAACAAGAACATGAAAACAATCTCATGAAAACAATCTCATGAGTTTAATACTGTCTACCCAAATATAAAACTATACAGAGTACAACAAAATAAAAAGAACCCTGCCACTAAGCCTCCACCTCAACTCTGCTGATCCTTACCAGCAGGTCTAACCCTTACACCAAGAATTGGTGCACTGGGATTGAAAAATAACAAATCTGGTAAGCTAAAAAGCTCGTATGAGTAAACTCAAAATAATCACAACATCTCTCACATCCAATATATCACAAGAGAATGTAAATCAATAATTTAAATCCACAATTCCAACATTTTCTCAAATAACATGTACCCATAAGTCTCAGGTATTAATAAATACCCTTCACAATCTACAACAATTTGTGTACCCATGAGTCCTTGATACCATAAGGTATCTCCCATGACTACACCGACAGACGGACTAGAGCTCTAATTCCTAATCGTAACCAATCATCCGCCCAAAGGCTTGGAACCCGGTTTGACTGTCCAATAACAAAATACAAAATAATAAATAGCATCATAACCGTAAACAATCACCCGATTAAAGGCTTGAAACCCGGTTTGGCTATTTATCCAACAATCACAATATCACAACATCATCATCAACAACACAAGATCACATCATAAATTATAGTCTTCTACATAAATATATTATATGAACAAATATAGATATTCGACAAGAATAATCTATCAACAACAATAAAATTATGATCACTTGCATCTCAAAAATAACATCTAAGAAAAACTCGTTTTATCTTACCTATGAGACGTTGACAATCAAGCTCATATATTTTAACACAAATAATAACATAGTATTAATTTTATCAACAAATGATTATAATCAAATTTAGTCCTAAATGGACTTTGGTGAGATTTACTCACCTAAAAATCCCGCTGTGATTTCCTCAATGCAACAAAAGCAAGCTAATCACAAAACACCTACAATCACACAATTAACAACCTTAGAAATTGTGTTATGATACTATTTCCTCAATAATAGCATCATAACCGTAACCAATCATCTGATTAAAGGCATGGAACTCAGCTTGACTATCTACACAACAATTCACAATAAAGTAGAATCATCATAACCGTAACCAATCATCTAATTAAAGGCTTGGAACCTAGTTTGACTATCTACACAACAAATCACAATATAATAATATAATAGAAAAACTTGGTTTATCTTACCTATGAGCCGTTAGCGATCAAGCTCATATATTTAAAAATAAAAAATAGCATATTCTTTAATTCAACATCATCAACAACACAAAGAGCACATCATAAAAAGTATATCCTTCAACATAGATATATTTATATGAACAAACATAGATAAAGAATATGTTATTGTTTGTTTTTAAATATATGAGTTTGATCGCTAATGACTCATGGGTAAGATAAAACATGTTTTCCTATTATATGATTATTTTTAATGTTCATGTGATCATAATAATGTTGGTTGTTGATAGATTATTCTTGTGGGAATATCTATGTTTGTTCATATAAATATATCTATGTTGACGGATATACTTTTTATGATGTGCTCTTTGTGTTGATGATGTTGAATTAAAGAATATGCTATTTTTTGTTTTTAAATATATGAGCTTGATCGCTAACGACTCATAGGTAAGATAAAACAAGTTTTCCTATTATATTATTATATTGTGATTTGTTGTGTAGATAGTCAAACTAGGTTTCAAGCCTTTAATCAGATGATTGGTTACGGTTATGATGATTCTACTTTATTGTGAATTGTTGTGTAGATAGTCAAGCTGAGTTCCATGCCTTTAATCGGATGATTGGTTACGGTTATGATGCTATTATTATTTTGTGATTTGATATTGGACAGTCAAACTGGGTTCCAAGCCTTTGGCCGGGTGATTAGTTATGGTTAGGAATAGAGCTTTAGTCTGTCTGTCATTGTAGTTCATGGGAGGTACCTTAAGGTATCTGGGACCCATGGGTACATGAATTGCTGTTGTAGGTCATAAGAGGTACTAATTAGTATCTGGACTCATGAGTACATGTGTTTGTTATTGGCCATAAGAGATACCTTATTAGTATCTAGGACTCATGGGTACATGTATATTTGTAAAAGTGCTGGTTATGTGGTTTTAATATATGTTCTTATATTGTTTCATGTGTTTTTATTGGATGTTGGAAATGTTGGTTGTTGGATTTGTGGAAGTATTTATTGTTATTAATTGTTTTATTTAGATATTGGAAATGTTGAGTTAATTTTTGGGAGTTATTCATACGAGATTTTTAGCTTACCGGGTTTGTTGTTTTACAACCCAGTGCACCAATTCATGTGTAGGGGTTAGACATGCAGGTGATGATTAGCAGGGTTGAGACAGAAGTATAGTGGCGGGGTTTTAGATGATGTATATTTTATTTGTATATTATGAAAGTTTGTTTTTAAGCTCATGTGAGCGTCCTTATTTTACTAGACTTTTAAAGTTGATGTAATTAAGGAGATATAATGTTTAACTCAGTTGATGAGTTTGTTGACATTTACATTTCCAGCTTTTGAATTTAGTTTGAAAGTTGTTGAACAGGTTTTGGGAGTGATATTTTGAGATATATCATGCCCAAATTTTTGAAAATTAGGGTGTGACAAAATCGGTTCTTTTTTCGGCCACAAGTGAATAGTAGCCAAGTATATGTACTACATTGTCTAGACTGCCTTGTAGGTGCAATATTCTCCATATACCAATGGGGACTACTCATACGCTGGATCACATCAGTATCTCTCAATATACTTTAATAGTGATATCAGAATCCTGGCGGAAACCTAACCTACCAACATTGGAGATCCCATAGTCTAGGTTCAATATAGGCAAACTAGCTGGGGAAAACTCAAGACTAACACACACATATGCTCATTCCTAAGATTAAACAACGTGTGTTTTTCATGGACGATTAAGGAGTGAATATTAACTTTTTCTTAATAATGCTAATAGCTTTTGAGGTGGGATAATATAGACTATTCTTAATTGACATTACCTATAAGAGATTAATGCGGGGTTGCAATAAAGAGAACTGAGATAGCTAAGTTCTTTAAAAATCTCAAGAAAAGAGATCTTTAAGACTAAAATAAAGACAACCGTAAGAATTTAAAGTATGTATAGAAATGATATGTGTGATATTTATTGTCTTGTTTTACTACAAAAGATGAACAGTTCAAGACTTGAGTTCACTACTTCACAAATTAAATCCGATAGTACTAACTATGAAAGTTCAAGTCTAAAAAACATATTTTCTTATGCATCTCATGTAACACCCTGATCCTAAATTTACATGAATAAATAAACAAATTTATCCTCAAATACTAACACAATTTTTAGAACAACTTGATCAACAAGCAAAATCTGTAATAATCAATCAGCCTTTCAAAACAACATCGAAATCAACATCAGCATTAACCCAACAATACCCATAATCCAGAATATTGAAAATTTATTTATCTTATGTAACGTCGGGTTTACCTTTTTATCTCTAACCACAGCTGATCAACAAGTTGTCGATTTCTAATCTCATTCGACTCGATTTCTCACATGACGAACCGAATAACAACGACAGCCAATTGATCGCCATTCGACTAAGGAGTCGGACACCAACGAACTTAGAAAGAAGGCTTTGGAGGTTAGTGTGATCTCCGATTCTCTCACTCCTTCTCTAGAGAACTTAGGAGATACCATACGTATCTCGATTCAGGTTGTCAGGTCCTTCTTCTAGGTTGAGGATGCTGGGCTCTCCTCAAATGATCCCTCCTTCTGTCCTTTCATTCCCCCAGAGAGAGAGTGAGAGACGTATCCCCTGCACTTTTCCTTCCCCGCTCCAGAAACCCCTCCTGCTCTCAAAATGTTTCTAAGTCGGTGATCACTAAAGTTGAGGATGCACGTGTTATCTCGAGAATCCTCATCCTCTTTCTCACATCTTCTCAACCCTTCCAAATCTCTTCCTCATTCATTTTCTTTCCTTTTTTTTTTCATTCTATATATATATAATTTTATTTTACTAACCGCTTTTACTAAATAATTATTCAAACTTGTTATAAATATTATGATATTACGGGGTATTACATCTCATGTCTAGGTTCTCTGAAATAACGATAAGTTCTTAATTATCTTATTTTTTTATTCAAATGTGAGTTATGGATAGAGTTGAATAGAAAATATGGGGTATTATTGAAACTAAGTTCCACATAGAAGAGGATATAAGGCCTAAGTGGGCTTTGATGAGTTTTTCTATTAGGTCAAAAGATAAGTCTTGGGCTCAGGCTCGGGCTATGTTGATTAAATTTTGTTTTAATTTTTGTCTTTATCTTATTTAATTTTTGAAATGTTAATTCAGATAAAACCAAAAATCACAAAATTTAATTTTCAGTGACTAACATAAGGGATCAATCATCTTAGGGATTATCAATTTTGAAAAACTCTTTGTGTATATTGGGTTGGTGTTCCATGGACTGTTCGTGTATGGACAGCATAGTTAGTAAGTTTGTAGGAAGAACCCGAATATTAATGTATGAAGAGAGAGATAAAACTAATTCGTACAAACTTTTTTGTTTTTTGGAAATGTATTTGACAGTTGCTCTTTGTTTTACCTTTTATAAGTGTGTGCAAGCATGTTACAACTCATTGAACAATCAAATCCCTATGGTTGGATAAAGCGAGGACCGTTGTTTTACCCTCTTTACTCACTCACTGGCGGACCTTGTATTCCACATTTCCACCCTCCCCCCCCCCCCCCCGGTTCTTCATTTAAGTCATTAGACTTGAAATATAGTCTTAGATCACCAACAATTAATACTAAGTCAATAGAAAAATATTATGTGTTTCTGTAACCTTCCACACCACAACATATTCAATTCTGCAAGCTACAAGAGCAATGGTGTAGCTCGAATCCACATACGTGGCATGGAGAATGAAAACTATATATTATCGTGTTTTCAATTTGGTTTGTATGTACATTTTTTTATTGGTAGAAATGTGCGAACAACATGTCTTATGTTCTTTTTGGTATCAACATATGTTTATTGGTTTATTATTGGTTAGTGTAGTCTTGTTAATATTGGTTCCCAATATTAGTAAGCATATTAGCAGGGACAGAAGCACAGCAAGGGATGTATGGGCTACATCCCAACCGAAAATTGGGCCAAAAAACCCCTAGGTATATATATGTATCACAGCCCAGCCAGCCAGCCCAATAAAAAAAAAAAAACCCCGGCGTCATCATCAGACATCAGTCCGACAGTCCCTCACTTTCTTCTCCGCCAAAAACTTCTCTCAACTCTCATCCTGCATTCCTGCTCAATTGCTCATCTCCTCCATCTGTCTCATCTTTCTCACCTTCCTACAAATCCCAACTCGGCAACTCCTAAGTCCTAAGCAGATTTTTCTCCTAAATCCCTCACTTCCTTCGGGCTCCGGTCCTACTCATTACTCCTCCCTGCTCATCTCTTCCATCAGTCGATCGCAGGTAATCTCTGCCTTGCTTCTTATTTGTTACCCTGATTGATCAATGACAAATTCGATTTAGGAGTCAAGAGTCAAGACCAAGATGGCAAGACATCATCAGTTGCTCACTTCCTCTAACAGTCTAACTTCAATTCGTATTTAGGTGATTGGGATTTAGGGAGAAAGTGAAACTTCAAAGTCTAACTTTACAACTACAAGGTATGAACGATTCCATTTGTTCTATTGAAATTGAAAGTAATTAGTTCTGAACTTCTGTTTTGATCAATGACAAATTCGATTTAGGATTCATGAATCAAGACCTCAATGTCTTCAAAGTTTTGGACCTTTGGTTGATTGCCCCTATTACAGCCTTCCAATTGAGCAATTCTTGTAAGTTTTCACTCGTTGAATCTTTGATCTTGTTTAATTGAAGTGTGTAAACACAAAAATATCTGCAACAAATAACAAAAAGACACGTGTACAAAGAATAATATTTAATTTTATCAATGCGAATGCAGGTTACAAACTTTGTGAACTTCTCTGATTCTATCTCCGAATATAGGTTTAACTCAAGGGTGACAAACACTTGTTCTTGAGGGTTACGTGGGTTGATCACGTAACGAATATCTGGGATTTAAATTTGAATTTGGTGAAGAACTGGCTATTTGGGGAGCTTGATAGTTCTTCAAGGGTTTTGGGAGACTTTTGAGCTCGCGGGAGTGATTTTTCTTCTCTTTGGTTCGCTACCTTATTTTTGCTCCTTTTGTTCGCCCCCTCCTCTTGATATGAGAAGGGGTATTTATAGTGTCAACATTCCTCCGCTTATGGTATGTAATGAAGATACTGAATCAATAATATTTTCTTAATCGAATCAATGAATCTTGACTGATTGATTTACTTGTCAATTTTACTACAATCAAATCAAATCTTAAGATTTAGATATGCCCAGATCGCTTTAGATTGAATATATTGTTTTGACTAAGATCCTTAGTAATGGGGCGTGTCATCTCGCGGATCTGGAAGGAAGGGCGCGGAACCTTGATTTCCAAGCAAGTGGTGATTTCTGGTCCCACCTCGCAGACGATTCAACTTGAATATATATCTTCGCATGCATGCAAACTCCGCTGACTAGCTCCTTCGCGAAGTTCCCTAAGCAGGGCCATCTCGCCTCTCCTTAATGTCAATCTACGCGCGCAGAGTCATCTCGCCTCACCTTCATGTACATCTACGTGCACGGAGCCATCTCGCCTCGCCTTCATGTACATCTACGCGCGGGGAGTCATCTCGCCTCGCCTTCATGTACATCTACACGCGCGGAGTCATCTCGCCTCGCCTTCATTTATTTCTATGCGAAGTCCAGTTCGCCTCACCTTCATTTATTTCTATACAAAGTCCTGTTCGCTTGCGAACTCTACTATCTAGCTCACCTGACCCCTGACGAACCATCACCAATTATCTTTGGGGATGTCCGACTTCTTTGTTTTGATAATTAATTTAATTTAATTGATATCTGATCATCAATCGACACTTGATAATTGATTTCAATCAGGATTTAAGGTTTTGTTATCGGCCGACCATTCCCACGTTGCCACGTGTCATTTTCGACGGCTTTCCAATTTTGTCGACTCACGAGCCACGTATGTAATTTGTCGGGTCTACGTGCTTGCTTGGATTATTCAACGACTATTATTATCGTTAAATTTTATATGTCTACAAAGTGATATGTGAGAATATGCCTTGATTTAATATAATGTTGCTTATCAATTTATATATATATATATATGAGGCCGGATGTGGAGCGGACGTCTGCACTCGGCTTAAAGTGCGGACGTCCGTCCGTTCTCCCCCTCCAGCGCCGGTGACGGCGCGCCTCCACCCCCACAAGACTCCAGCAGCGTCCCCAACCACTTTCCCTCCCCGGTGAGTCTGTTTTTTTTCCAGTTTTCCGGCGAGATCACCCAAAACTTCAAACAAAGTCGATCTCGCCTGAAAACTGGAAAAAACCGGACTCGCTGGGGAGGGAAAGTGGTCGGGGACGCTACTGGAGTCTTGTGGGGTGGAGGCGAACCGTCGCCGGCGCCGAAGGGGGGAGAACGGACGGACGTCAGCACTTTAAGCTGAGTGCGGACGTCCGCTTCACATCCTTTTCGATATATATATATATATATATATATATATATATATATATATATATATAGGTATTGATAATGACTGATCATCGAAAGTCCAAGTGATATAAACGTCTTTTCTCATGGTTTCAAACTGATGCTCCTCCAAGTGGTATTGAGAGTGGGAGTGTGAGTGAGAATAGACGTGGGACTGAAAATTCTGTGAATGATGTCCCCAGGGATGTCCCTTTAGTTTCTTCTATATCTATACCAGTAGAAGAGTATCATAGTGAAATAATTGAGGTAGGAGGGTTTGATATTACATCTCTTGAGTGTGATCTAGGATTACGACGTCCAATATGGCAGTACCCTTTGAATGACCAGGAGAATGTTAGATGAGCGTATGTGGTCTTAGGACCATGTCAACCTCAGTTAAGCAGTTACCCATCTTCTAATGATACAGGCCAAGGTCGAAAATTTAATCACAAGTGGTTTAAAGATTGGTCTTGGCTTGAGTATTCTATACAGATGGACAAAGCATATTGCTTCCCTTACTTCTTATTTGATAGATATCCATCCCACCATCCAGCATTCACTGAGTATAGGTTTCAAGGTTGGAAGAATATTACGTCAAAGCAATCTGGCATTCATAAACACATGGGAGGTATAAATTCACCACATAATGTTGCCATGCACAAGTGGGATACACTAAGAAACCCAACTAAGCATATTGAGAGTCATTAGCACACATTCATCCCAAGAAGCAGCAAATCACCGACTTCGGCTTATTGCTACTATAGAAGGTGTAAGGTTGTTAGCCAAACAAGGATGTTTTTTTAGAAGGAATGATGAGTCGGTAGATTAAACTAATCATGGAAACTTCGATGCAGTTTTGAGTTCATTTGGAAGAATGAATATAGAAGTTCAAAGGGTGTTTGATAATGCTCTTGGAAATGCCAAGTATACTTCTCTATTAATACAACAACAAATTGCAAATATATTGGGCAACAAAGTTAGAGAGAAGATTCGAGATGAAGGTGGATCAGCCAAATTTTGTATCTTAGTTGATGAAGCGGTTGATGCATCTAGTAAGGAGAAAATGGCTATCATACTTCGATTTCTTGATTGTCATGGGTTTATTGAAGAAATGTTTTTCAAAATTCTTAGTGTTGCAGACACTTGTTCTCAGACTTTATATTCTGAGATATCTAAAGTCCTTACTCACAATGATCTTCAAATAGAAAATATGCGTGGTCAAGGATATGATGGTGCTAGTAACATGCGGGGTGAATTTAATGGTTTACAAGCTTTGTTTCATGAAGAGTGTTCGTATGTATATTATGTGCATTGCTTTGCTCATCGCTTGCAATTAGCTTTAAATGTCGCTGCCAAAGGGGTGGATGATATTTATACATTTTTTGGTACATTAAGCTTCATTGTGAATTTTGTAGATTCTTCTGCAAAGAGACATTCAACTTTGACAGCTACCAGAGAAGAAGAGATTGCAGAATTAGTGGCTGCTGGCAAACTTCAGACAAGTACAGGGGCTAATCAGGCTTGCACTTTGCAATGAGCAGGGGCAAATCGTTGGGGTTCACATTTTCGCTCTATAACAAGTTTGATTAATCTATTTGGAGCTACCCGAACAACTCTTGCATAGTTGGCTACAAATGGTCCAAAAAAGATACAAGCAGAAGCAAAGAATGTGGGTAAGGCTATGAAGCGTTTTAATTTTGTCTTATGCTTGCTTTTGATACAATCTGTCATGAAGATAACTGATTTTCTTTGTCAATCATTGCAAAAAAAAAACCATAGATATTTTGAATGCTCTAAACTTCCTAAAATTAGCAAAAAGAAGACTTCAAGAGTTGAGAGAGAATGGTTGGGATGCTTTGATTACAAGGGTTGCATCATTTTGTTGTGGGAATGATATTATTATGCTTGATATGTCATTACCTTACAAGAAAAGTGTTAGAGCTTGTGAACAAAATATTACAAATGAGCATTATTATTGGGTCAACATACTTAATGTTTTAATTAGGGCTGCCACTCGGTCGGTTCGAATCGGTAATGGCCGTTACCAACTTCAAAACCAAAGCTTTCGGTAATGAAATATGACTTTCAATTACCAAACCAAAAACTTCGGTATGAGATAAATCTTACCAACTTCGGATGTCGGTTTTTCGGTATTACCAAACTTCACAACAAATATATTTTCAAAATATAACAAAACAATACAAAACTATAAAATTTAAATATCACTTGAGTTTCTAGAGTCTGATAATACATATACAAAAGATAGTCATTTCAGTATACATTATCGAGTATAGTTTAATTTTCTACCGAAATAGTCAGGATGTAAATGTTTCCAAATTTTTATATGAACAAGTTATATGTCATCTATGTGAAAGTATGTGTGTGGAAGAATCGACCAAAATAAGTCACATAAGGGCAGTAAAAGCTTTTTCGTGTAATAAGTGACGTTAAATTATGGTTGACCGCTTTGATCAAGGCCCGAGCATTATTGAGTACAATTGAATTTTCTATCAGAATTGTATTATACTATAATGATCACATCAGACGGTTGAATTTTAATTTTGTGAATTGTAATCATTGGAACCACAACATGCCTGGTAATGTGGTATAACTTATTTAGTAAGTTATATGCATATGTACATCTTTGTGAACCAACTACAAAGAGGAAGCAAAATTTTCAAAAACCTTGTAAACTATGATGTGATCAATATAGTGAAATACGACTATGATAGAAAAATTAGGTATTTTTGATAATGTTTTGGCCTTGATCAAGGCGGCTAACTCTATTTACGCTTGTGCTTCCTATGGGGAGCCCTATCATCAAGAGAGGTAAAAACATTTTTAAATTTTTACATGGGCGGTTACATGTCATCTAAGTGGGTTTGTCTATATGTGTGTGTGTGATGAATCGACTAAGACGGGTAGGTAAGAGCGTTTTTATATAACAAGTAACATTGAATTAAAGTTGATCGCTTTAATTGAGACCCGAATGCTACCAAGTATAGTTGAATTTTTCTATTCATTGTCTTGTTTTTTACTAAATGGTATATGCAATTGAAAACGTGAGATAAGATTATTAGTCTGTGTGTTTTTAGAAATATAAGTCTTTAAATAATTAGAATTTCGGTAAATTCGGTATTTACCAAAAACCAAACCAACTTTTTCGGTATTTCTCGGTTTCGGTTTTTTTGATTTCGATTACCAAAATTCGGTTTACCAAATCATAAATTTTTGGTCGGTTTTCGATCGGTTTGGTATTTACCAAACCAAGTGGCAGCCCTAGTTTTAATACACTTCCAGTTGGCAGAGTTGGATAATAGATTTCCAGATGATTCATTGGAGTTCCTTGTTCTTAGTGCTACATTGGATCCTCGTGATAATTTTGTTGCTTTTAGATCAAAAGATATTTGCAATCTTGCTTTGAAGTTTTATCCTGAGGATTTTACATCATTTGATTTGTCAACTCTAGATATGGAGTGTGGGTTTTTTGTAGCAGATATTCTAGCTGATCCAAGATTTGTCAACACATTTTCTGTGTCCGATTTGTCTCGGCGGTTAGTTGAATCAAGAAAGTCTGCATTCTTTCCTATGATTTATAGGTTGATTTGTCTTGTGTTGACTCTACTAGTTTCTACAGCCACATCAGATAGAGTTTTATCATCTATGAACATCATAAAAAGTACACTTCGAAATAAGATGGAAGATGATTTTCTTGATGATTTGAAGGTTCTCTACATTGAAAAGAGTTTGCTGATAATGTTGATAATGATTCTGTGATTCAGGAGTTTGGACTTAGTGAAACTCGGAGTAAAACCGGGCGGGTACGATTTAGATAGTAATAGGTTATTGTTTGTTATTTTCTTACAATCATTTTCGTTGTAGTTTTCAATTTATGAGGTTTTGGTTTTATGTCTCCCTCATATGTTTTTAATATAAAGACGTGAGGATGAGCCTCCCACTAGGTTCCAAACCTTAAAAAATATTTTGTAAGTGTGCTGTGTGAAAATTAGCCCAACCCACTTTCGATTCATGGTTCCGTCCTTGCATATTAGGTTATAATTGTATGTATCTACGATCGATTATCCATGTCTATATATGCATCTAGAGTCTATTGAATAATTATTTTTTTGTCTAATCCATTGAATAATTTAACACCTAGTTTTATGAATCAATGATTAATAGTCTACAAACAACCTTAGTACTAAAATTGCCCCACTTTATTCACCACAATTTTATTCCTCATGACTTTACCTTAAGAGTTGTGCATGAACATCGCTCTAGGTTTCATGTTAGAAGTATGGTTAGGATGTACACATCACAAACCTCAAGTACAATCACACTAAAATTGAAGTCATAAGTCGAGGGGTAATTGGGATTTTTTGATCAGTTAAAAAATTGGGATTTTGATAAGGAGTTTATTGATTTTCAATTTGAGTATATCTACTTTAATATTGGTACTATATTTGTTGGATGTTCAAATCGGATTTAGCTCTTCATTTATATTGATGATTGAACGCTTATGTGTCATTTTAAGTATACAAAATTTTACATTTTAGGTTTAGCAGCCTGCTTCGTTTTCATCGGAGCTGGTTGGAAGCAGAGCGGCGACGTATTCCATGCGGTGCAGTGGTTTTAGATTGTCAAAAGACACTAGCGGTGGCGTGTAGGCGACTCCGGGTTTTGAGAACGGGATGGCCCTTGTGATATCCCTTCTGGTGAGACGACGAAGCCGGATTTCGATCGGGCTCTCTCCTGTCGAGATCTGATCTGGTCCGCCTTTGAGGCTCATAGGTGTTTTGAGTTGAAAGAGAGGACGGCTTCCAACTCTTTTGTCACCGGCGAAGCTTTAGGGATCGAGGAAGCGGCGGTGGTTAAGTTGGCTTGATCGGAGAGACACGCAGAGGTTTGCGATCCAGATTTTGGTTTCAGGTTCCGAGAAGGGGCGGAGGCGAGCTGGTGACGTACTTTGCCCCCGCCGTCAGCTTTTGTGCAGAGGAGGTCGAGTTTTCATGTAGGAGGAGGAGTAGTTGATCTTGCTTATCCGAGGTAGCTCACCGAGTTAGAGGATATGGGGTCGTGGCTGGGTAGGCCGCTAGACTGAGGCTGGCGCGGTACCAGTCCTGGTGGTTTTGCTGGGACTCCGACAAGGATTGGCCTAATTCATGGTTTGAGGGCAGTGAGTGTGGCTTGGGCTTCATGAGCCTTTCCACTCTCCCTCCTCAATCCAACTTGGGTGAGTTTCTTTGCTCTGGGCTTTGGTGACTCTTTTGGGACCGGAGAAGATCCCTACACAACGATATTGAATAGTCTGCCTAAGCTGAGCTACTTTAGTTGGTTACATAGGTTATTGTTTTTCATGCCAAAATAAAGTTCTCTCGTGAACTTTAGTTTTTTTGAGTTAGTTTTCTTTGTAGTTTTGTAGGCTATTTGAGTTGTATCGAAGCTCTCGGTTGTTGGACTTGTATCGGAGTTTTACTCCCGCTTGGCCCCTTGGTTAAGTGAGCATTGTCATGTAATATGGAGTTTGTCTTCGGATATTCTTCTAGCTTGACTTAGTAAGGTTGTATGATTGAAATCAAAGGAGTTCAACTCCATTTTCCTTTTTAAAAAAAGAAGTATACATAATTTTACCAATTAATGTTGATTATTTTACTTTACGATTAGCAACAGTCTGGTGAAATGAAAGAGAAAACAAATAAAAAAAATATACATAATTTTACCAATTGATGTTGATTATTTTTCTTTATGATTAGCAACAGTCTGGTGAAATGAAAGAGAAAACAAATGGAGGTGTACAAGATTTTGACGAGTGAAATTTTCTGTTACTTAGTATTTGGTTATTGTAGTTTTTTATTGTTCTATTATTATACATAGGGAAAGACTTAGGTGCCTTGTGGTATATATACCTTGCAAGGTGTCATTGTTGTATTGGTTCATGTGTGACAAATCATTAAAAAAGGATGATGTGTCAGTTAACTCCATTAACTGACTTAACTCTTCTCAGTTAGTGATGTTAACGGTCAATTATATTTGACTGACGGAGGTTGACAAAACGAGCCGTCATCTTTGACGGAACGTCGTTTATGATGGGCGGAAAAGGTTTGCAAAACCCTAGACCAGACGACACAGTCTCCTAAGTCTCAACGGCTCTCTCTCTCTCTCTCAACGATGACTCTTTCTCTCTCTCCTTCTCTCTCGATCGATCTCTCTCTCTCTCTTGCTCAATCTATCTCAACGGACTCTCTCTCTCTCTCTCCACCTCTCTCACTCACTTTCTCTCTATCTTTCTATCTCAACGGACTCTCTCTCTCTCTCTCTCCACCTCTCTCACTCACTTTCTCTCTATCTTTTCATCTCATCGACTCTATATAACCTAGACTTTGTTTGCTCTTGATCATTAAAAAGGTAGAGTGAGACTCGGTCTCTTTATCGATTCTTTCATATAATAAGTCTCACGCATTCTGATTCTTCTCCTCTTTCGGTGAGTTTTTTTTTTCTCTTTCGGTGAGTTTATTACATTGTGTTTGTGTCGATTTCAATTTGTTTGTTTTAATTCTCTTTTCTCATGGGTTTCGCTTTGTTCGTTTTATTTTTCTTTTATATTTTTCTCGTATTCGATTGCAACCCTATTTTGGTTATGTGCCTTCGGTTGCAGCCCTATTTCGGTTGCAATCTCCAGAAAGTCTACATTTTTGTTGTACCGCATCCACTTTTGTAACATGACATATCTACTTATTTCACGAGCTGTTCTTCATTGCCTAACAAGGTTAAGGTCTACTTGTTTTTCAAACATATCCTACGTTGTATTCGATATGCAACTCAATATGAGAGTAACATAGAATGACGTACTATGATTTATGAGAAATGTGTACATTTTATTTGCACTACTTCTACTTTTCATTTGGTCAGGTGTACTTTTTTTAACAGTTGTTTGTCATTGCTTAATCAGTGTACTAGTTTCTATAAGATTTTCTTACTTGTTATTTTGTACACATCTCAATATGAAAGTAACATATAGAGTTGTACTGTATTTGAATCACAGGTTCTATAAGCGATGGATGCTTCTGAGAATGAAAACCAGGTGCATGAGGGTGTAGAGGATGTGGCTGTAGATGTTCCTGGATTTGGAAGTCTGAAGATCACTGATGTGCGAGACTTGACCTTCGAAACAGTTGAAGTGGCAGAGAAATTTTACTTTGCATATTCAGCAGCAGTGGGATTTGGATGTAGGAGGGATGACAAGGGTGAGTCCAAAGGTAGGATTCGTTGGAGGCAATGGGTCTGCTCCAAGGAAGGGACTAGAGATAGAAAGTACTTGGAAGAAGATGGTTTGGGTCGTACACCTCGGAAACAGACTAGGGTGAATTGCGCAGCTAGATTTAGGATCAATTACAATGACACAAGCGGAATTTATGTGGTGAAGAAATTTGATCCAGAGCATAATCATGAACTGGCTACAGGGAACCAGATTGCTTTTGTTCGTGCTCATCGTCATGTCGGCACAGAATCCTTGGCTCTGACAAACACAATGACAAGGGTTTCAATCAGACCATGTCACACCTATGAGTATATGGTGGAGCAGGCTGGGGGATATTCTGCAGTGGGATTTACCATCAAGGACCTATACAACAAGCTTGACCAACAACGACGGACCTCTCCTTTTGAGAGTGATTCCGAAGGAGCACTTTCTTTTATGAGAGGACTGGCTGCAAAAGACCCACATTTCATCTGCAGATTCACTACCGATCCCGAAGACAGGTTAGTGGACATTTTTTGGCGAGATGGGCACTCATATGTTGATTACCAATGTTATGGGGATGTGGTGATATTTGATAGCACATACAAAACCAATGCTTACAACCGGCCATTGGTTTTGTTTGTCGGGACGAACAACCATCGAGGTAGTATTGTTTTCGGTGCTCCTCTTATTTCAGATGAGACCGTGGAGACTTACACTTGGTTGCTTCGTATATTTTTGGAGTCGATGAATGGGAAGATGCCAAAGACCGTACTCACAGACAGCGATGAGGCAATGCGTCAAGCAATTGAAACTGTGATGCCAGAAGCAAGGCATCGTCTCTGTATTTGGCACATAGCTAAAAATGCCACGTCTCACTTAAAGACCGAGAAAAAATTGAAGGCTTTCAACAGGTGCATGAGGAAGTATCAAACGATTGAGCAATTTGAAACATTGTGGCAGGAAATGTTGGATGAATTCGATCTCCATGACAATATATGGATCTGGAATATGTATGAAAAGAGAGATAAGTTTTGTCAAGCATTCTTTGGTGACATTTTTATGGCTGGAATGAGAAGCACACAAAGATGTGAGGGGATGAATAAAGACTGCAGAAGGTTCTTGGTAAAGGCAAAACCCTTGTAGAGGTTTTTTCGTTGATTTACCGGTTTCTTATGAAGCTGAGAAACAATCAAGAAAGGGATGAATTCATGAATATGAATTCTTTTCCCTGTGTTAAAACTCACTTGAAAGATTTGGAGAAGCAAGTCTTTTCTGTATTTACACACGACGTGTTAAAGTGGATTGTTAAGGAGATGAAGAGAGAGAGTTTTGTTACACTAAAGCAAGGAGTAGAATCTCTTGAAGATGGTAGCCATGTTTACAAGGTATCAACCTACAAGCGGCCTGACTTTGAACACACCGTTGTTTACTGCCCTGAGAAAGAGACTGACAGTGCATCTGATCCGATTATGGTGTGTTCGTGCCGAATGTTTGAGTTTAGGGGGGTGCCATGCCGCCATATGTTCTCGGTGATGAAAAACAAACACGTTGTTGAGCTCCACAAGTCATTGATTGTGAAGAGGTGGTCGAAGGACGCAAGAAGTGTGTGTGACATACCTTATCCAGTTCAATTCATGCCAAGAGAAGCCTTGGAAGTCAGCAGGTATGGCGCTTTAACTGCCGAATGCAATCGATTGTGTTTTTTTGCTTCGAAGACAGATGCGGGCTACAACTTGTTGCAGAAAGAGATTAGTAGACTCTCAACAATTGTCGAAGGTTTGGCCAATGAAAAAGAAAAAGAAAAAGAAAAAGTTCAAGCTTCGACCACCCCTAGCAGCAGTAAAGGTAGTGTTGTGAGAGACCCTATCCCTGTCAGGACCAAAGGCAGAGAAAAATTGGACAAGAAGACTGAGCCTCCCAGACGTCCGATTACTTGTGGTTATTGCCAAGGTACTGGACACAATAGTCAAACTTGTGAGGTTAGGAAGGAGAAAGAAAGGGCTGACAAGAGCAACGAAAATGATGAACGAAACACTGACGCTCACCCTTCAGTTTCAACACCTGCAAAGAGATCATGTGGTTACTGCAAACAATCTGGTCACTATACTCAAACATGTGATGTTAGGAAAGAGAAGGAAAATGCTGAGAAGACAGAAGAAAATGTTGCGGGAAGAAACACTGATCCTCCTTCAGTTGCAACACCAACAAAGAGAACCATTCATTGTGGTGAGTGCGGAGAAGTAGGACACACATATCGTAAATGCCAAAACAAAAACAGAAAAGGGATGCCATCCGACACATCTGAGGAATGAGTCCTTATTATGGTGATATAGGTGCCTAATTCATTGTACGTTATGTTCCTTAATAGGATTTCATTGTACATCTCCAGAAAGTCTACCAGTTTATGAATATTTTTTATGCTCTAAAGGTAGACTTACATGTAATAATTGTATATCATATCGGGTAACCCATTGATGAACACAACTCCAGAAATTTTCAAAAACGTCTACCTAAATCTCGATATTTCTTTCGTTATAAAGGTACAATTGTATGTAGTGATTGTAGATCATTTCTAATAACACCATGAAGACCGCATTTCCAGAAAGTCTACTAAGCGTTCAAAACTATGCGTCGAAATACATATATTTTTCCCACATGAAGAGTAGATCCGAAAGAGTTTATGATTATCGAGCTTTTTCCATCTCTCATGAATACAAGTTTGGATGATAGTGTATGTTGGTTGAAGGTTTGTGATGATTGATTTATGGTTTAGGTTTTGTGAAGATCAATCTCTAGTGACCTCTAGTGTACATTATGTGTAGAATTTATGATGAAGTAACATTGCATGATAAATGGTTTATAATGGTATTTGCTCCAGTTACATGTAGTATACATTGGGTTTAAGATTTATAAGGATGAAGTAACGTTGGATGATATATGGTTTTTAGTTCATCAAAACCGAGCATTTGTCACCTCTAGTGTACCTTGGTTGTTTGATTTCTGACTAGCAACCTCACTTGAATGTAGGTTTTACGATGATAGTGTACAATGGATGTTAGGTTTGTGATGATCGATATAGGGTTTAGGTTTTATGAAGACCGAGTTCAAGTGATCGATATAGGGTTTAGGGTTTATGAGTTGTTTTAAGGGTTTTGTGGTTTAGGGGTTAGGGTTTAGGGTAAAGTGAAACGAGTAATTGAAAAATAATATGGACATGTTAGTAGCCAAAAGTCAACAACATACGCCATTAATAGCATCATTAATGTTATAAATTTCTCTTTGCGTGCACATTAACTCAGTATAGGGTTTAGGGTTTCGAAAACGCTAGACCCTAAACATTAACTCCAAAATTTTCGTTCAGTTGAATTCTGAATTTTCATTCATTATAGCTAGACCTTCCATATTCCATCTCTAGAAAAAGCACGCAAGTACAATACCGATGCTCATGTTCTGTTCTGTCATTAATGTCGATAAAAACACAGCTTTATCCTTCCTGAATTGGCCACTATCCCATGTTATAAAGTGACTCTTTGGTTCCTTAACCGTAATTTCGTTGCTCTATAAACGCAGTGTTTCCCATCATCTCTAATTTTTCTTCTTAAGTTTGCAGGGTATCATGGTTCGTAAGAACGACACAACTACGGGGTGAAACAATCGTCGATATGCATATCATCCGTATGAGTATCGTCTTGCCCTCCAAGACGAGAGGATTGCTGAGCTCTCACAACAAGTTTTTCAGATCAACATGCAGCTGATTGAAATCAACACTGCTATTGGACATCTGACAAAGTCTATCATGGAGCTAGGGGCTTTACGGGATGCACCTCCGCCGGTATTCAACCGACGTGGCTGTGTCCGCATCAATGTTGCCTGCACAGACCCAGAATCAAGCGATCAGCAGCGATCAAAGCCATACAGCCTTTGGCCACCAACGTCTAAGTAGGGTTTAGGGTTTAGGGCAAGGTCGGATTTTTGCTTATCTAAGGAATTTCCCTACATATTTATATTTTTGTTGGTATGTAAGTGCATATGAGCACAACCTGTTTGGTTTATGGTTTTGAAGATGGAATTCTTATTATGATTGGTTTATGCTTTTCATATTGAGTTGTGTACCGCTAAAGTGTAGACTTTCTGAAGATCGAATTCATAGTATGATTGATCGTACCATCATTCGCTTCGGGAAATTTCCTAAAAAAGGTAGAGTTGGAGATAAAGGACTTTGCTTGTCTGGGAAGTAGACCATACTCGAGATACAAGTAGACTAGAGTCATTGAGAATGTAGAGTTACATTTCCTTTTGAGAATTGATGGGCTTGGTTTGTAAGGTCTACATGTACTGTGAAACATTGAACGTAAGAGAAGTAAACTGGTTTCGACAAAAATGTAAATCGGTCTAATAATAAAGGTAGACTTGGAGATCAAGGACTTTGCTTATTATTTAAGTAAACCACACTCATAATACATGTAGACTAGTCTCATTGAAAATGTAGAGTTAGAGTCTGGGGGAATTGATTGGCTTGGTTTGTAAGGTTCACATCTACTGTGAAACATTGAACATAAGAGAAGTGAACCGCGTTTCATACAAACGTTTATCATTCTCATAAAACCATTCTACCATCGGCTGCGTACACTTCTGTTGTTGCTCTTTCTGGTGCGAGGTTTGACAGTTCCTTGCACCTGTTGTTTTCCCTTATGGTTGCTCTCGGCTGGTTCGATATTCACTTGTGTCAGTTTCGTTACATTCTTACCCCGCTCCTCTGACTGTTTGTTCGTCTCAGTGTGTTGCTTCTTCTGGGTCTGCCGCTGTTTCTAAAATCTTTTGATGTTTCTGAGCATCGCCTCCCATCTACTGTTGTTTTGGTTCCTTATCAACATCAAGGTTAACTCTTTGTGGATCTGTTCTGAGTTAAACTGCAAGGTAGGTAATGGATAAGGAACAAAATACAACAAACCTCAAGCCAACAGTCAACATATAAATGAAAAACACACCTCATGCCACCACTCTAAACCATAATGCATCATGTTTTTGATCGTATGTAGTCCGCAGTCATCAGTACCTTCCTGTCGAGGACAGTTTGGAGGCTTGAAAACGGGAAAATCTTCAAACTTTTTGGTCTTCGTCACCATATGGCCGAAGTAGATGTCCAAAACTTTCAACTGTTACAACATCAAATAATAACCATGAAACTTAGTATACATTGTACCTACAATGTAAGTGTTGTTTGCGTTGTTTTTTATGAACCAAAAACGTTTTCTGTCACTTACAATGTTTTTGCAGTTAGACCTCCGTGCTGCACTGTTTCCTAAGCTATCCCAGTATTCTCCGGTCTCGTTATCTATCCGCACAACAAATAAGTACCAATGAGTTATGTCATGGATTGGTATGAAAATCTGTTCACAAGAAACATAATGTCAGATCTTCTACATAATCGAAATTACACTCAGCCTATAGCTTAAAAACAATAACAACCCGCATATGTACCTTTTTGCAAACTCGAATGTGTGGAGCGTAAACAGGTATCCACATTTCCTTTTGAGTAGGTCTCTTTCCCGACAGTGCAAAATCCCTATGATAATTACCTAGTTTTCCGCTGAAATATGTGGTTACATACACACTATCACTGCCACTAGATGCATTTAAATAACTGGTATATATGTTGACGACCTCATCGTCCAACCATTGATGAGGCATGAGAGTCCTGGCACCATTCCTATTACATTGTATACCATTGCACTCTGCTAGAATCAATCCATTCAAACCTCCATTGTAAACATAGTCTAAGATTACTTCGTCATCCACATCTTTATCGGTTTCCTCATAACTCTTGGAGTTATCCAGATCAATTATTTCCTCAACATTCTCTTTCTCATCATTCTTGCAGGTTGAGTGCTTCTGTACATAACTCTCGGACTTGGTTAGATCAAATATCACTTTATTCTGTTTCTCATCATCCCTGCAGGTTGAGTGCTTCTCTTTCTCATCATGATCAAATCTCACTGTTGGCAGATCAAAGGGCTCCGGAACCTTAATTGGTTTCATCAAAAACTTACATGGACTAACCATAGATGATTCAGATGAAATCTCCACAATGAATAGTGCATCATTTATTGGTATCTCCGGTGACACCTAAAAAGAGGATTAAGCTCAAAAGTTCAATGAAGTACTGAGTGAAATTATGAGAATGCAGGTAATGCACACATAACATAACTGCTCCTACTTCCTTGTCATCTACGCATTATCTGTAAAGTGTACATCATTTGAGAAAAACATGAAAACAATAAAGTGCATTGCTTCAACAATAAAGTATATTGCTTCAACAATAAAGTATATTGCTTCAACAATAAAGTAGACTTCATCAAAACAGTACATAGATTCAACATAAAAGTACATTGCCTAAACAGAAAAGGTAAACCCATGCTGAATGCAGAAAGATGCAGAAAAGATACAGAAAGAGAACAACTGTGGATGCAGAATGAATGCATAGTGCATGTAGAGAACAAATGTGCATATTACAAATATAGCAGAAATGCTGTAAAAAAATGCATTTCATAGTTGATAAAGATCAAGGTTTTAACATACTTTAGAGTTAGTAGGGAAGGAAATCCAATTAAAATACAACACATCATTCTTACAGCAAAACAAAAAGAGTTCTGGATCACTCAACATTATTACATTAAAAAACAGGGTTCTGAATCACTCAACTAGAGAAAAAGCAAAAAACAAATACACCACCAGATTACATCATTTATTCTTTCTCTTTCTTGTGTTTACCTCCTTTCTTGGTGCTTGCCCAGTGGAGGGAAGGACAGATCTTTGGTCAGGTTGCGGCTGCGGTGGCTGCTGCTGGTTTCTGGAAATTGACTGCACCATCGTCAAGATCAACCCCAGCTTCTCAGAAGTGTCTGCGTTCTGCTCCCTGCACTCCTTCAGGCCTGCTTCCAATTCAGCCACCTTCTGCTTCAACTCATCATCAACCACAGCTTGACCTGCAGCTCCTGCTCCATCACAAACACGACCGCCGGGCTTACGCACTTCAATGTCAATAGAAAGCAACCCCCTTTGCTGTTTGTGTAGTGCATAAGCTTGTCTGCAGCTTTGTCCCCCCAAGCTTCAACAGGGTACAATGAAGTGTCCACATACAGTTGCTGGCTCACCACACTGTCAAAATAAAAGAGCTGCAGAAACAGGATGCAGCCGCTAATGTAGGACTGCCTGTCTTGAAGGTGACTGGAGGACTCCTTAGCTTTGGGGATCTTCTAGAACTCACTGATTCCCTTCATCAGAAGCTTGAAGGCGTGTTCACACCAGTTGAAGGAGGCTATGGCCTGTGTGTCCCGAAGAGGAAGCAACCACTTCTGCGGTATCATCAATGAGGCACTAGGAGTGAGGATTGTGCTCATTGTGTACAGAACAAACACCCTCTTGAACTTGTCATCCACAGGAGCTGTTTTGTCCCTCAAGTAGTTTTCCAAATCCCTTAACACCATCATTGATTTCCCTTCCTTCGTTCAGGATTATCTTTAACAGAACCAGCAAATGACAACTCCCGCCCAGCATTCCTCAACCCCATCACCCGAGCAAAGTCATCAGAAGACAACTTAAATGTTTGCCCGTGAATCTTGATCTCACATGTAGTGGGGTCCACACACTCCACAAGATAACGCACGGTGCACTTTCGCAGCCTCTTTCCAGCCATCCTCACCAAAACACCAAAGCCAAGCTCTTCACAAGCTACCTTCTGCGCATCGGTGAACTCAGACACTACGCTCCTGAAGCATTCTGGAGAGCATCGAGTGTTAAGACTAAACAACTCCACAGCCTCCTCACTCCCAACACAGTCTTCTTTTACCTTCGGTTCCACCTTATACTTTTCCTTCTCATCCGGTGGAAGCTGACGCCACTTTTGGGAGAATTCATAGCGAACTGTCTGACTTAGCTTCTGGTGGGGGTTGGATTGTTTGTGTTGGATGTTGCTGAATTTAACAGTTAAAATAAACATAAGGGTATATAAGCAAGAAATATAATCAACTGTAATCAGAATTCAAAATTAACTTAAGGAAATATAATCAGCTGTAATTATTTCTTGCTGGTTCAGAATTGTATGCCTTATATAAACAACTGTAAGAATAAACTTACATGAAATTGAAAAGGCTCGACCCATGATTGGCCTTCCTCCTCTTCCCAATCTGAACCAGTTTGCTTGGAGACTTGATGCACTCCTCATGTACCTCCATTTCAACCCGCACCTCGGTTTGGAGATGTGTCTCGTCTGGTTTCTCTGCCCTTTCGCCGGCGGCAGTAGATGCTTCTGCCCTTGAGGTGTCCTTTCCCCTTTGTTCAAAATCGGCTCTCAATTTAGCCATCAACGCTTCCTCTAGAGGTGACATTAGAGGCTCTACTGATAAATCATCCACCCAATCTCGGTTGTCGTTGGTTGGCCTCTTTTCCGATTTCCTCGCCTGTTTTGGTTTGGGTTTGGGGTTTACCACCTTCGCCATTCCAGTCCGATTATCAGACACCGTGGTCTCGCTACAGCTTGGGGCTAAACCCATGATCCTTGAACTCTTTCTCACTCCTTCGTTCTGGCTCTGAGAGGATTTTGTTTGCTCTTTCTTTTTCGGGGCCATTTTTGCGCAACAGAGACGGATTTGAGACTGAAAGAATGAAAGGGAGTGGGATTGAGATGAGATGGAATTCGAGATGGGTTTTTTGCTAGTCGGAGTTGGGGTTCTTTGCGAACAGAAGAGGGAGTTGGGGATGCAGAGAGAGATGAGTGAGAAACAGAAAGACGACGAGTAGGGGATGAAGGGAGTTGGGGTTTTCTGCTAGATCCAGTTGGGAGTCGGAATTGGGGTTTTCTGCTAGTAGAGGATGAAGGGAGTTGGGATGCAGAGAGAGGTCACTGAAAACCGAAGACGACGACTTTGAGCTGTGAAGGAGTAAAACGACAAGTTTACAGAATGAGAATCGTTTAGGGTTTTATCGCAAGAATCAGTTGGGTTTTTTTTTTTTCGCTGAGAGTTTTATGTGAATGAAAAAGGGAGTTGAATTTGTGAGTGATTAATGAGTGATGGGGTCAATAACAACAATTAAGTTGGGTTAGATTTCCTATAATTCAAATTTTAAAAAACTTAACTGAGTGTTAACATTAACGGAGATGTTAACCGAGTTGGATAACGGTGTTAGTTAACGGAGTTAATAAGTTAGCTAACAGGGTTAGTGACTTGGCTAACGGGGTTAGTGCCACATAAACGTGGCATAGATACCTCAAGGTATGCAAGGGGAACCCTTATACATATTATTATCTTTAAACATTCATATATTTTTATGCATCTGGGCATTTTTCCTTATCTTAATGCACTCTTAGATCATATGAGAGATTAATAAAGTAGTGAGTACAATTAACGAAAATAAGTTAACCCAAGATGACATCTTTAGGTCATGTGTATGATGGCATTACCTTTGATCTCATACAGGTCCCTTGTTTTTATTTTGCTCATGTTAAGGTCAAACCAATTCTATGGCTCACTTTAGAAATGCTTTTGACAAATGCCTTTGATCTCTTACCTTTTGATCTCTTACCAAATGCTTTTTCATGAAAAAAACACCTCAAAAACTTGTAAAACAATTTTAGAAATTTTAAAAGCAATAACCAAGAATTACCATGGTTATGACATATAATGAGTCAAGATTGCACTGAAGCCTTTTGTTTACAGATCATACACGAGTCAAAGGGGGGTAACATTGGGGCCTATCATGTACTGTAATTTGACCTGTAATTAACAAGGACAAGGAATTAACAAGGACAAACATTTTGTAATTTGACCTGCTTGCTTTGAAACCTCACTGAATGTGGTCATCTTCACGGTCACACATAACATAAGAACTATGGCTGCAATGAATTGACGAGAGCAGATCAATCTTTCACAACTTCTAAAATCCACTCAGTGCACTCTTGTAGCAGTTGAAATTTCTGATAAATGGAAATTTTCAAGATTAACTGCATCTTTTCGCAAAATTCGGCTATGTCTTCCTTGCAGCTAAAAGAGCCGGCACATCCACATTGTTCTGCTAAATGTGCAGCTTTCACTTGGTTACACCGGAGACACACCAGGTCTTGTAGGTGGTAGTGACGCTCTCTCTGCTGTACAATCTGAAGAAGGGTATTCTCCATCAGTTCTCTGTCATAAGGCTGCCCGCATTGAGGCATAGCACAGCGCCACTCCCCACCTAGTAGAGCTGAATCACGGCAGATGTCCAGGTCTCTACAGTCATTGCAGTAGCTGTCAATCAAGAAAAAGAAAGAATGAGTAATGAGCTGGCAAGTTGAAAATTCAGAGAATGGAAAAAATGATAGCTTGCCAAAGCACCACATTTAAAGACATTTGAATTAGTGGAGAAACAAACATAGGTCAGGAGTTCACATATTAAGATCACGCGCAAACTTAGATCCCTAAAATTCACGATTGTAAAAATCAAGATGCAAACTTTTATGTGTTGAAAGCAAAAACAAACCCCCAATTACTGAACCTTGAAAAGTACATTGTTAACATAGTTACCCTCTTGGATTTCTGATTCAAATGAAAAACTGTAATATGAATATAAGTCTTTCTGTGATCCCAAACGAGTTCTTCTTTTGACAATATATTTTACGCTCTTCACTACTAAATGTTTCACTTTCCTGAACAATGTATGTATGTGTGTGCGCGCGCGCAATGGAGTAAGGAGCGGAAATTGATACAATAATTAGTAGCTTTTATGGTTCAGAAACAAAACTGGGAAAGAGCTCTTCCAAGGACAGATATATGGAACCTCCATATAATCAGATGCCTTCCTCAGAATAATGTAGTATTAGGACATTACACTTTACTTCTTCAGACATTATGTCCATGCAATTCCTATCAGAGATCAATCTAAAAGTGAAATGTTTATATTGTATTGTACCTGCAAATAACATTTCGTAAGAACAAGGATGGGCAGGGATCGCAAAACTGTGCTTCAGGAGCAGACTCCCTCACATGCATATATTTTAATAAATTACTTCTCATAACCTGTAGAATCAGGGCACAGGTATAAAATATTAACTAACTGACAGGTACAAATATAACACTACCTAGTCTTTTATTAATCTTCACTTCAGATAAGTAAATACCATAACGTCATGCTCAACATTTTGATCAATGAGCAAAACACCGCAGACATTCTTGATGAACTCAAGCGCCACATCGCCTTTGTGGATATTACCAACAAGTTGTTGCAGGCCAGGAGATGTCCGATAGTCATTCTCAGACTTGTTCAGTTCCTTCATATGAAGTATTGTATCACGAACAATTCCCAGAAGCTTTTCAGTAAAGAACGAGCTGATCTGTTGAACATAAAACAGGACCATTTAGAGAAGACCCAGAACCAACATCAAACAAGAAGCCAGAAAGCTGTCCTATCTTTTGCAGATATTATTAACCTGTCCTTTGAGAAAATCGGTCATGTTAGATTCCAAAGTCTCAGCAGCTGCAACCGTAATCGATGGTGTGCAACTGCTGCCATCCTGTAAAGTTGCTGTAACGGCAGACTGCTTTTGTGCATAATTCCACGGAATATATAGAAACTGGGAAACAATAAATATAAAATGGTCCTGCAAAAAGCCAGAAGATAAATGAAACATCAGAAGTTTAGAACCTGAAAGGTATTTGTTCTATGAACCCATGGATTTCTTTAGCAGGAGTGAACTAATATGTTTCTTTATCACACATTGAAGCATTTATCCTCAGTGACTAACCTGAATTTTCTTGGGTAGGTATTCAGCAATGTTCCAGCTCGATACAATATCCACTTGAGATTCACCATGCACGTTATCATCAGCTCTAACTGGAATTCCACCATAATTATACTACCATGGAAAAATACAGCAACTCATAAAGATAATGATGAAGAATGGTAATGATTACAAAATGGTTGGATGTATCAGTTATTACTTGAATCATTAATGTATATGATAAAGCTCTCTAGGAAACTATGCATAAAGCTAGCTATAGTGAAGGCTGCCAGATAAAGCTCTCTCCTAGCATGCCACAAAACCCGAGGGGTTAAAGATCTGGTGGAAATAAAGTGATCAGCATACCCTCAAATAATTGTTATTAGATGAATACAAATTCCCTATTGCTAAGAGCTAAAAGCAATAATATGCTCAAGCCTATAATTCGAATACACCTGTTATAATTATCACAGGTACACATTTTACTTCCATTTCAATTAAAACTTAAAAATGATAAAAGTCGGAAAATGAGAGCAATAATCAACCTGATCCATGAACAACAAAGAATGCCAGAAGTGCAATGGTTCAAGTTCAATCCACTCAAATAGTTCTCTGCAGAAGAAAGAAATGCAATTACAACAAGAAAACTATCATAATATCACTTGCAGGAATTTCCAAGGATGTATTAAATACTAACCTTTTCTGGAGAGTTTTAATCACGCTTTCGCAATAAGCTTTGGCTGCTGATATATCAAATTTTCCTGTGTCTATAATAACCTTGTAGAAATTCGCAAATATGATATTCGCACCCAATTTGCGGAACTCAGCCAATAAAATCAAGAGCACCTTTTTCATGACCTAGTGAAATTATCAACAACAGAAACCATTACAATAGTGAAATTTATTTAGTTCACTTTACAAAGAATAAGAATTGTGGAAAGACTGCTTAATCTGCTTGTCTGCAGAACAATGTTATGAAACGCAGCATTTACCTTGTCAAGTAGATGTTGAAGTGCTGGATCATGCAGTTTAGATTGGGGGCTGCATCAGAAAGGAGCCAGTAAGTATGTGAGTCAAACTAATGGTTCATGAAAATAACAGGATGCATATTAAACATGAGATAGCTACCTGCAAAGCCATCGATACAGATGTTGCAGCAATGCATCAGCATACACATTTCCAGATGTATTTGCATCCACAAGACACCGGTGGATCATCTGTTTCAGAACTCGGAATGCAGGTGCAGATGAAGTAGCTTCATCAAAGGCAGCATGCATATTAAAAGTCTGTGATCCGGAGTTCATGTCTGTTTCAAATCCTAGCAAAGCACCTCCTTCCATTTCATTTACTTGGTTGCTTTTTAGAAGAGCATCTACAGCTAGATGATGTATCTACATAAAATCATGACACATTTTTAATACATCTGAAATAAAAAGAAAACTGGGAAACATGTGGTTGAAAATGTTTCAGAACCTTTAGCTCCACAGTGACCTTTCTATAAGCTCCAGGTCTAGTAATAACAAATGGTTGATGGATCTGTTTCATAAAGCCAGTAATTACTGAAAAGCATAGTATGAATTAATTGCATTATGAGGTAGAACCTGAATTCTAGTTGATCAATACAAAGATAAACTCCATATTTCCTTTTACCACCTAATTGCACATACTGACATCTATATGTCATTTTAAGACTAACCTCATCTACAAAAAATCTGCTTTCCTCATTAATGCCTCCTAGATCTGGAATACCATCATCAGATATCCAAAGTACCTGTAAAAATCAACATTCAAAAAGACAAGGGTGATGAAAAGTTACAAACCAACTGAACAGTTCAAAGACATTGCATTATATATCCCAAACCTTTCACTAACAAGTGTTGGATAACCATTGGAGATAAAACAAACTCATGCTACCGGGGAATAATCTATATCAAGCTAACTGGTTTACTCAAGTCCAGTACCCACTAGTCCACCAGCCACCAGCCCACCTAGCAAAAGTGGGCAATGTGGATATAAGATATCAAATCCAGAACACCATTACATACTGGATCCCAAAAGATTAAGCTGTTTGGGAATGGATCAATAATCAAGCTAACTAACAACCCGGATTTCAACCATTTTTCTTATTTTGGACATCTGTCATGAGTCATGTCACGACTACATCACACAACAGCACAGAACCCCTTACATACCGGATCCTAAAAGATTAAGTTGTTGGGAATGTATCACAAGCATATATCATGCTAACTAAACCATTTGTCTTGTATTGATCATGATTACACTACACTCCAACACATCAAACTTGATTGGGACTCACTAAGCTGAAGAGCATCAGTTCTAGGAAACCATTTATTTCTGAAAACATAAAGATAATATGCAAGATATTGGGTCATAGAAAAACCTGCTGGCTATCACGTAATGCTCTTGAGAAGAAGATATCAGCTGTATGCATAAGGGAGTCAACTTCAAAATTTCCCAATGGCACCTGCCCCATAAATTAGACGAATTGTATTATCATTAACTGCAAAAATAACAGGAAATTATTGCTGGTATGAAAAAGAAAGAAAAAAAAAACAATTATTACGTGTGAATATCTTGAGAGAGAAATTCTATCAATCAACCACGGAGATGATGCAGCACAACGTTGCATGCCAATTTTTGCAGCCACTTGTTGCCACCCAAGAACCTGTATGAAGCAGAAAAATAAATTCAATTAGATGCAAAGTAAGAGACACTCATGTGCAGAGTGAAGACCTATGAGATCTTTATAAACTACCTGATATTGACTATCACGAGTATTACACGGAATGCTCACACATGGAAAATCATCAAGTGCTCGTATACCTGACTTCATTAATTGAGCATTCGGGCATTCAATAACAGCAATTGCAGGTCCATGATGTTCATGTCTGTAAGACATAAAACTCATATATGTGATTAACCAACGTCCAAACACATAGACAAGCATTACCGTGCAACATTACTTATAACCTTCCCCTTCAAACATCACACTGATAAGGCTCACAGTGGAACTTTTGAAATAGTTGGTGAAGATAATGAATAAATATGCTCACCATAGCTGAATAAAACTTAAAAGACATTCTTCGGAGAATAGAATAATTTCTTACATCAAAGTGATAGAATTTGGAAATAAACTTAACTAGTGATTTGGTGAAGGTGTGAGCACCCCTCACAGCAACTCAGAAGACATTTCAGGAATATTATTGGGCAACATGCAGTTAATATGACTTTGCTATTATAGGGTAGAACAAATGTGTAGTCAAACCTGTGCTCATTAATTGCTTGCTGCAAAATCTTTTCAGCATCCTTTACAAATCCAACGTAGTCTACCTAAAACCAGTACAATCAATTAATAACTTCGAACAAAGATAATATCCACTAAAAGTAAGAAAGAACCAGACAATCCTTAACCCAAAGAGATTGACTAGTTTACCTTGATAGATATTCCGTTCCTAGGAGGCAGCTGAAGTGATAATGCCTGACAAGCTTCCCGGAATTGTTTCTCAAGAAAAGATGGTGATAAATCTTTATTTTGATAAGGATTCACCACCACAACAGTTATTGTTCTTGAAGCAGGAAAATAAGCAACAAATATTGCACGTCCTTCAGATCCTTCAGCGATGCTGACATTAATGACATAACATCATAAGTACTGTATGTTTTGATGTGAATAGATGAAGTATAATACATAAATGAGTCTTGAAAAAGAAAATGAACGATGATTTGAAATAAAAGGTGATAAATCATATTTCCCATCATAAAAAGCAAAAAAAAAAAAAAACACAGAAGTGGAATTAAGAGTTGGTTGAAGTTTTCCAAAATCTTGACAAATTCTACCTCTATATGTGAAAGAACAAAGTACTGCAATTACACATCGCATAAATTTTCGCGGGTGCCAGCTCCATCAGGTGTGTGTGTGTGTACAGTTATACTAGCCACATGCTTTCGAGGGGATAAAGTCAAACACTCAGCAATGGCTTAATTTTTTGAAAGTATATAAGGTTTAAAAGGATTTTGAACTTACAATAAGCATATAAACCCAAAAAGAAATACAACCCTAACTGTCCTAGGTATATGTGTATTGCAAATGAGTAATAACTCACATCGACCACATGAATGATATCAAATGTACAAAACAGAGTTGTGTAAACAGAGAAACAAACTTCATCTATATGGTTGATCCGGGCCTCCATATTCTAAAACAATAAATTACCTGTGATACAAGTAAAAGAAAGCGATGGATTGGGCCAGATAAGAGCACTCTGTTGTATTCTTCATGTCCAGTGCACTAATGCTCCAGCCATTTTTGGCATCTCCCTGAGCTTTTTTGTCTAGTTTACAGACACAACCAATCTGTGTGATTGCATCAAACTCTGAAGGCACCTTTGTCTCGTATATTCCCTGAACAAAGAAAAGAGTTTGAATCAAGCCGAAATGTATCAACTGACATCACTATAAAACCTTGGTATAATATATAACCATGTTTTCCTTAACCAGAACAGACTGAGAATTGCAGAAGAGAAATTTTAACAACAGGTTAAATGGCATAGCACAGAGGTGTTATTATTGTGAAGAGTATGTACTGACCTCAATATCTGGATCAGCGATAAGAGACGCAAGCTTTTTCCTCACTGTCCTATACCTCTTCTCATCAACTGAAACCTGTTGTCAACCGTACATAAGATACATGTTGAAAATTAAGCCTCTTGGACACAAAAAATGGTTATGAACCACATTATTGTTTGAGAAATTAACACTAGTAGTACCTCATATAGGTAATAGCTATGTCTTCCATGTGGAAGAGTCTTGTTGACATACTTCCCTGGTAATTCTTCTTTCAATGCTTCTTTTATAGGTGATGTAGAATTGATGTAAAAAATTCTTGGAACATTTAGAGGAATCTTAAGCATCATTCCTTCAACAACAACCCACGCCAAAATTTGGCCAGTCTCAGAACTCGGAACTAGTTGTAATATCTGAATCATATAGTCGAAGTCAAGAAATCATACAGTAAGTTTTTAAGGCATTCCAGCAAAATACAAAAGCTGAAGTAGGACGACCTCACCTGCCAATGGCAGCGAGTTAGGGCTTCTTCATGACTCCTAAAATATGAATTCACACCTATTTTCCCCTGAGCTCCTTTGAGTCTCCCACCACCAAGGAGCTTGTCATGAGCATGATGAGCAGACCTTGCATTATTCAATCTGTCCATTGGATGACAATGCCTAAGAATTAGTTAATCAACTCCACATAACTGATCCAAGGTCACATAAGTGCAATCTACACAAACTAAAAAAGAAAAAGAAAAAAAGCTTGCAGTAAATAGAGTTGAAGATGTTTTAAGTCTTTAAAAGGAAATCATTATTGAAATCATAGTTTCTGGTTAACAATGGATTTTGAACGTATATTCATATGTTAGCACAAGTTGCAATCCCTCGTAATTTGGGAACCAAAAACTGTCCAAGCATCCCCATATCGAGAAAAGATATAGGGACCTCCATATTCTCCTGACCTCCAATTCAAGGAATCCAATAATACCCGTTAAAAAAGAAAAAACGCTCCACAACAAAACCCTCTATGGAAAAAGTTATGCCCCTCCCAGGGAAGTCGCTCAGCCTCACACCAGCACTGGCAACTTGGGTTGAACCCAGCAACTCCACTGCGTCACCACTCCACATGATAAAGAGAAGAAAGTACCGTTGTTTCTTCCTCTTGTCAAGAGTATCTTTCCATTTTCTTTTCTTCATTGCAAGCCAGCCTTGATAATCTACATTTTTGTCAATCTCTTCCCAAGTGACAGCAATTAGCTCTTGATCAATTTCTATTTGATCTGTTTGTTGTTGATGTTGATCTCTTTCACCATTTGCCTTGGCTGATTTTTTCTGGTTATTGACTTCATAACAGTGAACAATCGGTCTTGGTCTGCTTATGGTACTGCTTTTGCTTTTGAAGTCTTCTATATCATCAACCATATCTTCATCTACCACGTGATTAGGGCCAATAGCATCATTAGTTTCCACCAACTGATCCTTGTTGACTGATGTGAACATATCAACCAATTTTCGTTGTCGAAATTTATCTTCCTTCTCACGAATCTTCTTATGTAGCCAATCAGGATGAACTACCCTTGGGACAGGATTTGCAACCTGAAGAAAATAACTGATTTCAAGTACAGCTAAAGAGAATTTAATAAAGATGTGTACAGAAATGGATAGAGAGAGAGAGAGAGATGACAAATGAAGAATACCAAGAACTCTACCTTTTGCATTGCAGCGGGAATGGTGACGATTTTCTGAATTGCTGAACCTAGACGTTGTTTGTAATAGGACCAGTCTATAATGGATCTGATGTCAATATCCGAGACCTTGCACCACTTTCGTACGTAAAACTTCATAATTTCTGATGAAGTTGAAATTCAATTGCTTTTTAGTGTAAAAATAAATAAATAAGAAAAAAAATTAAAAAAAGAAATGACAGCAGAACTTTACCAGGATCTGTTTCAAATATTGCAACTGGAACAGCACGCTCACTGACAGGTGCTCCCTATTCATTAATATCCGAAAACAAAGAAAAGTGAGATTTGCATGATCCCGAGTTGACAGGAAATTCAAAAACCACTGGACTGGTGATACGATTTTCCTTTTTAAGTTACTAGAGTGATCCTATCTAAGACAACACAGCAAGAGCATTACAGCACAGAAACCAAATAAAAAAGAAAGAAGTGGAGCTTCGAATGATGGAAACAGAGTAAGAATAGGTCAGATTCAGTACATGAAAGGAGAAGCACTTCAACTGAGCAGAACCAACTACCAAGCATACAGATTTATTACAGTCCATTTAAATTAAAGTCCATTAGAAAACTCACAGCTAGGGAATTGAAATCTAATTTTGTCCCAGTTGTATTTACGTCCAGGATTGTTCACTTTGTGACTCAACATTTTTTATTTGTTTCCACAACTAAAGAGCCAAAGCCAAAGTTGCACCTGGCAAAAAGGCACTAGCTTTCTCTTAGCCCCATACATTAAATATGAAATGTTTTACGTACTCCAAATTTTAATAAGTATGAGTGGTCCAAAACTATTGAGATCAACATTCTTGCCCAGATATTGGAACATAACGCACCAATAGCAGTTAATGAAGCATAATGCAATTACTTTCTCATTAAAATTCCGCCAACTAGACGAAACTTTGAGCTTTAGATCAGTCTCCGATACCATATTTTTCTATGGTTTTAGAAAACAGGGAAACTTCAACTAATTGTAGTGGAAAAAATTATAACGGAAAGACCATATACCCTTTCATAGTCCAGAGTTCTATTGGAAGGATGAGAAGTTAACCCAAGATCATAAACATGAACACTGTACAATATCCTACCACTTATATCCCATAAAAGATTAACTTATCAGAAATAACCATAGATACTATAAGGATGTTAGGGATGAATTATGATTATGTAATTCACTTGTTCTCTCTGATTCCCTGTTCTGTTTTTTTTTTTCTTCAGTTGTTTTCGAATTAAATCACTTCTTTAAACAAAACAGTAATGCATTACTAGTTACTTTAAGTTTCATGGCGATGATTAATCCAAAACATATGTACCTTTGGTTCACATGCAACTATATACTGGCAACGCAGTCCTTTATCTTTGACCATTGTATCACCAAGAAAATCAGCAAGTCGCCGTGCAGTCGTCACTGCACATGACTTTTGGCTTCCATATTCTGCCAAAGACTTGCTCATGGTGCTTGATTCTGATATGTAATCAAGCAACTCACTGTCTGCAATATCCTTTCCTTGATTCTGAAAGATGGAAATGAAACTTTAGAAGAACTAATGTCAAGTAATATCCTTAAGTTATACAAATGTAACAGAAGAGTTCCTTAAGGAAGATACTGGGATTGCTGTACAGAAATCAATTTTGATAATATAAGCCAGGAAATTGACATACATCAAGAAGATCAAGCCAGCGGTTGGCAACAGAAGCAACGGCTGAATAACATTCCTCTAATGTAGAACCGTGAAGGAACTTATCGAAAAGCTCAGCCTACAGAAATGGGTATCAAACACATTATGAGACAAATATTTTTTTGACTTACATTTAAAATGAATAAATAAACAAAAATAAATAATACTGATGAGCATAAGCACATGAAGCATCAACTTTCATTGTTATTATTTAAGTTTCCACTCCAAAAGTGCAACAACCACCAAGGAGTCAGTCGGATAATAACTAGATAACACGTGAAGGTCTACCGTAGACTTCATTAACAATGTCATTTTCTTTGTTTTTGTTTTTATTTTTTTATTTTCCCTGTTGTCCTGCTGTTACAAGTTAAAAAAATACCTGGAAAACTTTGATGAGCTTCAGCTCACCTCTACGTTTGATCTCAAAACCTTTAAGTTCAGCAAGTGTCCCATCGTCATTAAAGACAGCATAGCGCTTTTTGATTAGAATTCCTTCTTCCTTAGAAGCAGGAATAATCATTGCCTGCATGAAACACTAGGTTAGTATAAAATTACATTAAAAGAGTTTGAATTAAAATAAAAAAGAAACTAGTATGCCTTACCTTGTATGGTCCATCCACTTCAAATTCAATTGAGCACTCACTATGAGTTGCATAAGTTTTCTCAATCGGATCTGTAAGAGTCTGATAAATATGGTGGTAAGAACTTGGAGTCATAATTGCAAAATCATAAACAAGCTAAATCAAATTGTAATTTACAAAAAAGTCTAACACTGTAGTTCACAAGGCATACAAAATGACAATATTAGAAAGAAAGAAAAATTCAAACTCACCTGGTACTGATCGTTTGTATTGTTTCTCGCCACATCAACATTAAGCATGACACATGGATATGAGATAGTTAGCTTCTTCTTCAAGTCTCTGTTTAAGCATAACAGATGAATATGAAATAGTGAGATAACTAATCCACATATTTTACAAACTAGTTTGGAAACTAGCATCCCCAAAGTAATTAATCAAATTAATCGCGCAGCATTTGCTGTCCATGTAAAATTTTCAGACAAAAGAAATCTTAACATCAATAACGCCATAGTAGCTGCCATTGTTGTATACTGTATAAAAATAATATAACCAAAATGAAATATTAAAAGAAAATCCATACTTTGTTTTGAGCGTAAAGTTCTCTGGAAATGATCCAGGAAGCACACACCAGATACCATCTGTATCTAACTCAAGAGGTTTTCCAATTTTTTCAACAAGTAACCGAGCATTCTGAATAATTTTAGCTCCAGTATATGTAACTACTCCAGCCATTTCCATTGAATACCACCTTGCACCCCTGGATTACAATGTAAAAGCACACTAAATTGTAACAGAGCATTTAAGCCATATTAACAACAGAATCAATAATAGTGTGATTTTAATTCAACTCACTTGCGCATGACGTATCCATAAAAGGAGTTAAGTATACACTTATGTGCAAGTTGTAAGGAATCATAAAGCACCACCATATTCTGGCAAAACAAATAAGCATACTCATCAGCAGCAGTAGAGTGGGTTAGTGAGCACAGTAATATAAGAAAATGTCAAGATATTGCAAGAGAGTTCATAAACGGGTTTCATACTTGTGCTTCCTGGATCTTTATAGAATTTTTACTAGCCTTTGCTTCAGACAACTTGCCCTTCCAAACCTTATTAAGCCCTTTATACTCGTACCTTCTATCTCGAAAGCTTGAAGTAGATGAAAAAAAAAAAAACATATGGCTCAGAGAAAAAAGAATAAAAGGCATAAGCTGGTACTCAACAGAAGACATTCATGATAGAATATTCATATTTGCCCATTACATGAATGTGAGCCATTTCCTCTTGGTTGTTACTTTGCGTATACCTTAAACTTCTTATAACATAAAGTGACTTCCTCTTATATCCAGATAAGAAAAATTTCAATAACCAAACTTTTGACGCTCACCTGCGGACAGTGTCAACATAGAATGAATTTTCCCGCATGCAAATCCCTGCTTCCCGGAGTTCAGTGACTGGCTTGTCCACTACTCGTTTATACGCCTATCAAAGAGACTGAGAATTAGTTTGGGTAGTACATAAGAAAACATTTTAAACAAAGTCTTTAAAAAATCTACCTTCTGACAGTATTTCTTTAGACGCTCTTTGAGCCTTGTTTGTTGTTCCATTTTAGGCAATTCAAGAAAAGACCGTGACTGTTTGGAAGTGGCACCGTCGACAGACTCAGACTCAATTTGCTTCTTCAGATGATAATAGTCGCTGAAGTTGTTCAACGACATATTCGTACATAAACAATGATTAGACCGCTGAAACCTGGAGAAAGTACACAAAGATGGGGAAAGAAGAAAAGCAGAATTAGCTGGTTACAAAATACCTTCTTTTTGCCATGAATATTTCTCCACGCCAAACCCATTCCAGCTTTCGTAGACATGTTTTTCCTGGACGGTTGAAATCACAAGCAGTACAGACCTCATCTGTAACTATTGATGGGGGCTGGAAATAAACAAACAGTTGGTACAACATATATTATGGAAAATCTTCAAATAACTAGAATAGAGAAAACAACAATCTAAGAATGCAAATGAGTATATTCATGCTGACAGTATCAGAATGATCATCAGTTCATGACAGCTGGACTATAGGAAAACTATTGACATGCTTCTAGAATAAACAGATCACCAGAAGCAATATTTTCCAACTAGGACAACTCTTTTTAACTAAAGCTTTGCTACAACATACAAGGCATATTTTGATTTAAGCTCAGAGAAAAATGAAATACATGAATTAATAATATGCAGCTGTCATCTGCACAGATGAGAGTACTTATTAGCCAGCACACCTGAAGCCTGTTCGTTAGAATAATGTTGGGATACATAGCAGCTACATCCAGGTGATAAATAAGTGGGCATTCTTCTAGTATTGGTTCATCTCGCAACCTCACAAGCTGCAGTTGAAGAACGGGAGTTGTTACTGAGAAACAGTACGTAATGAAGGACAATGCAACAAACTTACAAATCCGATGAAAAAAATAAGAAAGCTTTTGACACAACACAATCAGAAGGGTTTCAACTTCAGGAAAACCAACTTTATGGTGCAAGATATATCAGATAAATGAAAGTAAAAAAGAATATACTTGGAAATGTATCTGACTACCAGCTTATATAATAAATAAAACATAGTCGTGAATGGAAAAATGATCAGCACCTTTTCCAGAATAGAACTCTTCACTTCATCATAATTGGACACAGATTCCAAGTCCATCTTTCCCTCTACTCTGATAGCATATTGAAGATCTCGATCAAGGTTATTGATCAATTGCTGGAAATCAAAATTTCAGAAGTTCAAATTATATATCATTATTTGGCAACTCCAGTGGGGAGTAGCATAATAGCTCCAGAAGGGACAATAATCAGAGATATAACAGACGGCAATTAATCAAATTTACGAATATTACCCTACAGAAATATCTACAGAAGCAAAATAATCTCAAACTTCAATACCTGTTATTTTGTGAGCAATTAGTTAGGATTCAATCGATTATAGACCGAATAGTTCTCAAATTAAAGCTTTTATTAGAAAGGGACAAGTACTTTGTCAATTAACTAGATTGCACCATGCCTCCGCTGACAAACTATGATGATGTTTTGGATACAATTTACTAATTTTTCACAGTAAAAAAGATCCAACTACTAAGAAATGTATTTGATCTTTGTCCTCTGTAAAGCATTCGGTATGACATCATTTAAGACCAGCTTTCGCCTACTGGGTATTTGGGTTTTTCCTGATAGCGTATAATCTTTCAGACAATTGATTGAAAAGTCTCTGCATGTCAATATGGCTATGGATGTCATAGAGTATACACATCAAACCTATTGACTTCTGCTTGTGTCCTTCATATGTGTGTGTGTGTGTGTATCTCTTTACATATGGTTACTCTTTGTAAAGAACTGATGTCAGAAAATCCATAGTCCACAATAACTGAAAGGTTCAGAAAGATGGTAAACCAATAATGAAAAAAAGTACACGGTATAAAGAAGGATTAATATGAAGAATGATTTTCAGACATACCTCATAAGCAGCTGCATCAAGCCTAAAACTAGTTGGAAGATCAGATCTGAAAACACCACTTTCAAGGCATTCTACATGGCCACCTATGTAAGTCTCACTTTCCAAAAGGTGATTTTTATAGAACTTTTCCGGGGCAGATTGGTGTTTGTTAGGACAGATGACATTTGCCTTGTATGCCTGCATAAAATGCACATGCAGTTGTGGAATAAATGAAGGATTTATTTTGGGTATCATGGAAATTGCTTGAAAAGAAGCATCAGCAGATGAGTGCAAAACACCTACCTGAACCATTAAAAGCATTTCACAAAGGGTTCCACTACCTTTGCGCAAAACCTCATCCGGAGACATTGGAATAATAGTTGCAAGAGAGAATATAAATGGATGAACATAAGTCATGTACAAATAATAGGTTGCAACAGCATCAGAAACTGAATAGGATGCCATCCTCTGTAATATGACCAAATAGAAAAATTATCAGAATGTTCATGCAAAATAACAGTACAAAAGTAAACAGATCCTCAGTTTAGAATATATGCAGGCATGTACTACATATATTGGATGGGAAAGATGCGCACGAATCAAAAAGTAAAATGTGTTTAATCACAAAGGAACAACTCAAGCTGGTTCTCTGTATTGCACCACAGTACCATTACATATGTAGTCAAAGCTTCATGGAACTTCATAATATAACACCCAGAAGACATGTAAATTTATTTTGACAAGAAGGTGGAGCTGTTGATGTTCTTAGATTAATCAAACTACATAAGTATTCATAAGGTTTAGGGTGGAGCTGAAGTTAAAAATTTTGGCATCAATTTAATTAAATTGTTTTTTAACAATATTTGGAATGGAAGCGGAATTCCCTTTTGATTCTCCCAGAAAATAACATTCATTTTTTGATCCCATTTTTAAAGAACTCAAAAGAAAAATTAGAAAATTGAAAAAATAAATTCTTTCTAATTCTAAGAATATTTAAAGAGAAAACAAAATTGTTTCTAAATGTTTCAAAAGAAATAAAAAAAATGGGTCATTAAAAGGATTCTATTTTTAAAAGAAATAAAAAAAAGAACTCTCAAAAATAAATCCAATTCTATTATTATTATTATTTGGATTGAGAAATTTGTATTTCAATCTATCAATGTAAGTGGACATAGTTGGGTTTACAAATCAACTATATTATGGTTCACATGATAATCTCAATCAATGTAGTTTCTCTATAGACAAAATCTAAAAAAGACAAAGGAGAAGGATGTTGAAATGAAATTAATGTACTTTCACCTCATGTATGAATCACAGATAATCCTCTTCCATCTCCTTAGAAAACAAATGCACGCAAGTTGTAGTCAAAAAAAATTATGGTAGTTCATGTGGTTTTCAGTGCATATATCAAATTTTGATTACCGATTATCAACATTTTCAATTTCACATAAACCATCCAGACGAGATTCATACAAACAGAGTTACAATTTTCATCATTCACACCTGAGGTTCCTCTTTTGCAAAGCGAACCATATCCTCAGGATTCACCTCTATTGGATCATAACCCAACTTTGCTTTCGTAACAGCCTGAAATAAGATTATAAAAATTTGGATGATTCAATTTTTCAAGGGAAAAAAGTGAAACAACTACTTTCTGACTGGTAAAACATGTATTAGCATATTTATTATGTTAATGTGCTACATTATTCCAGAGTTCGCAATCCTACAATATCCTGCTTATGTCTATGCTATATAAAATATATTTTTGAGGTGAAGGGTGACAAATTATAAAACCCTGAACCTATTTGTTACTAACACCTCTCACATATTTCTCTCTTCATTCCAGGTATATTTCTCTCTTCAATCCAGGTGTTGTTGGAGAGTTTAATTCAACTACAAGCATAACTAAAATGTGAAGTTATGAACCCACACACCCTATACACCATAATTTTTATATATTGGTGTTTGAAGCATTCAAATAAATGTTATTCCGTGTACTGATATATGCTTTATGGTTCTTTTAGAGAGTGTGGACTCCTTATCAAAAAATTTTTGCCTGAAGTTCATTGTCCTTCATCGTGAAGTTGTCATTATACTAGTAGGGAAAAGATTTGAGCAGTCCGTAATGGCAAAAGATAAACTTGTTAACAACCCCCGTTAAAGGATAGCTTTAAGGGACTTCAGCCAAAGCAGTCACCAAAGATCTTGATTAATTACTATACAACATGAACTAATTGCTCCACCTATTGTGAAGCAGTAATAAAGAAGCATTAAAATTAAACAGGTTGGCCACAAGAAGCTGTAGGCGGGAAAATGAATTTATGAAAGAGAAATAACACAAAACACCACTTAAACTAGATGAAGGGCAAATAAACTCAAACAGGAAAATTTACCTTAAGGCCCTGGCTCCCTTGGGGTAGATAACTATCACGTTTGACCCAAGCAAAGCAATCAAGATGACAAGCAAATTTAGATCTGCATTCCCCCTGATTCTTCTCACATAAAAATCCAACTTCCTGCATTAAGAGAGAAGGATATAAGAGAAGAGCAGTACTTAATGGATAACTGAATAGAAGAATATCTCTGAGACCATGCAGGTACAAAATATATTAGTACGTGCTGGAATTTAGACAGATAAAAGCAATGTCCCACAATGGCGTTGCACAAAACATTGAACGGGTATGAACTAAGAAACACAAATTTGTTTGATATTCTGTAGAAATAAAACCTAACTTAATGTGAATTGAGTGATGACTAAATTATTTATAATGTAATTATGATGTGATGTGAAAATGAGGATGCAGGAAGACAAATTAGATTATTAAAGAGATGTTTTAATACACTGCACATGATCAAGGTTAAAAGCAATGAACAGAAAGCTTAATAAAGAGTTTAGACACATACATTGATAAACATTATCAGTCTGACAGACTTGTTCATAATTTTTTTGATTGGTTAACATAGCCAACCTTAGATCAAAGGCGAGAATGTAATTCACTGTAATATTCAGATTCCCTTTTGTGTTATTAATGAACAGATGACATAATACATATATACGTGGAATTACATTATAAGCAGCTTCCAGACGCCCTCAAGATGATAGCATTGAAGTTTTAGTCTTCCTGGTAGTTATAGTAAAGTTCAAGCTAAATTCTAGGCTGAAGTTAGAAACATACTTCATTCATTTTGAACCCATGATGTGCAGCTCTGGTTTCCAGGAAAGGCCAATCGAAAAAATCACCATTGTATGTGACATAAATTCCAGGCTTCACCTCTCGCATATGGGCAAACCAGTGTCTTAACAGCTCTCTCTGAAACAATGACAATATAATTTCCAAAGCTGACAAGTTTTACCAGTCTAATAGACTCGTTACATAATTAAACTAATTAAAGTTTCAGTTTCAAGGTGGGGCAGGGATGGTCTCTTTGTTACCTCATTTTCCACATTTGTCACCTTGAAATGGCCTACAAATTCTTCTTTTGGAGTGTACTCCAGATACTCTATATCAGCTCCAACACACTGAAGATAAAAATAAAAAAAATACATCAAGCCTGTCAATGTAAACAAAATACTTTTGAATTTTCCTTGCTGATAGGAAATGGAAATAGGAAATGTAAAATCATATCAAGTTCTTGCTTAATAAGATAATTAAAATAGCAGTATTTAGTGACGCCTACCTTAACCAGTATTTACTAAAAAAAAACATTACAATAAAGGAGAAAATCTGAAAGACAAGGCCTACGTGGCATTTTACTTAACCGAAACATTATCATATTATCTTATGTCCTACCCTTCCTAAATGAGAACAAAAACACTATATGGGATAGACCCAAAAAAATGTCCGAGATACTGAAAAATCAAGAGCAAATAACTGGAGCAATAAAATAACTAAATGGATCAGCTACAAGTTTTAATAACAGACGCTCTCTTATTTGGCCACAGGAAACAAAAATCAAATGCCTAATGTAAACAAGCATAGATATATTCATGAAATACAAAGGGCGAATCTCACCTCTCTATTAATAATCAAGTACCCTTGTCCATCAACCATGTATGAAATCATCATTACTAAATCATATTCAGCATCTGGAAATTTTAAAGGTAGCTTAGTTGTCTCAATATCGAACGCACAAACATGAACTTCGGCATGCTGCAGAAGATCTGTCCTCCTCTCAAGCATAACACCCGTACTGGAGACACTAACATTGTACCACTGGCCACATCGCACATCTGAGTAACAAGACATTTTGAAAGGGGATGAACTTCAACTGTTGGGTATACAAATAAATAGAAAATAAAAAAAAATAAAAAGACTCTAGAGAGTATCGGGATGTAATGATAAATTACCACTGTCAATAGCGAAGCGGACATGGTAGGGAACATCATACTCACGAAGATCAATAATACAATCTAGGAAATCTTGTGGCCTTTGTTCTCTACAAATCAATCACCAAAACAGAATCAGGAATTCCCGGTTACATGTTCAATGCAGCAAGACAAGAAATACAAACAAGGACGGAGCCAGGATTTCGATCTGGACTGGGCTAAATTTTCACCCCCCAAAATGCATAAAACATTCAATTTGAAGCTCTATGTATAATTATAATCTTAAACATATATGTAAGAACTATAAATGCTAGCTGAGATTTGGTAGTACGATAACTGGTTTAATCATTTATAATTGGAATAGACACCATAAATTGAATTATATAGGTTGGCTAATCTGAATACGCAAAAGAAGAGCGCTACTCTAAAGAGAAAAGGAAAGAAATATAATCGTTGATTGTGTTATTTAGTGCTTATTTTTGTATGATACTTTTTTTGTTTTTATCTTTTAGTAGTTGTCCTATAGAGGAAAAAAAAACTCTTTAAAAAAACAATAATAATAATGTAAGAAGAAAACCATCAGCAAGGAATCAATTCTTGGACTGTTGTTTTTGCTTATGAAGAGACTGGGCTACATACATTTCACATTCCTACTTAAGCTGAACTAAACACTTACACCTACATAATTATAAGAAAAACACATGGGCTACTGCCCAGGAGCAATATAACTATGCTCTGTCCTTGAATACAAACTGAAAACGCAGAGCACCTTTTAACAAAATCAACTTTCTACTCGACTTTTGAGGCCAAACAGTGGAGCTAAACATCCAAGAGAAACAAGAATCAAGACAAAGAAGGCTTACCGATTTCCTAGCAGTATTGACTCATAAGCTTCGGCAGCATCAAATTTTGTGTGGTTTCTTTCAACAACTTGCAATAGGTCACTCTTGACATTCATCAATTGTTGAACAGTATCAAATGATAACTTCAAATAGGACTTGTGTAGGCCAGACAAATGGTTTTTCTGTCCAAGAGTGAATAAGTAAGCATCATAATCTTTATAATATCAGCAAATATATGAGAAATGCATACACTGGGAGACTTATGTAACTGAATGAGTAATTAACTGAAGAATCATAATGACTATAATATCAGAAAATATAGAAGAAATGAATAATCAATCTAAGTAAACCCACTACATTTATTATCATCTTAAACATGGCTATTGGAACTATTAAACAGAAGTCATATTCCCATTCGCATTGTGCTTTCATGATATATCTTAACATATAACAGGTTATGAATTAAGGTAAAGTAGAAGTTGCACAGCTTTATTAAGAGGAGGTACATAGAATATATGTGATGGTGATGAAAGATCCTTTGTTACAGTACCATTTTACCATATAGTACGCATTTCAGTTATGCAGGTTAGCTCATAATAAATATACTAGAGCTTGAGGACTATGACATAAGTACTCTACTGCTAGAGGACAACCTACTGCTCTGTTGTTCCCTTACATTTTCTTTTAATGAAAAAACAAAAAAACAAATAGAATGGAATTTCAGTCATGCCCAATACTCTAACAAATCTAACATATAGGATGTTGCTAGAAAATAGGCAACCAGTGCATATCAAGCAGAGGCACACCCCCGTCATCCTTAACTCCTTAAGTTGAGATTAATGAAAACTTTAAAATTTTAAAATACAATGCAGAAACTTTTTATGCACAGAATAATGCTCTAGATAGACCTGTTTGACTAAGTAACTGAGAAAATGTTTTCTCAGCTGTTGGATCTGAAGAAAGCATGTCTTGAGCCTTGAGGCTCAACAGGGCTTTGATTAAAAATAAGTATACAACTCAGAAATGTAGGCATTTTCAAATGAAATAAGGTATAACCATATTAAGCTGGGTTGCTTACTAGATCAAGGTCTTCTTTCCCCACTATCTCGATATCAGCAATACGACTTTCATAACGCCGTTTCAAATATGCTTCAACATCCATTTCCATTTTCTCCTGTGAATAAATTAACTTTGTAAAAACAACACTACAGAAAGAATTTTTTTTTCAGAATCAGCATATAAAGAAATTGACAGGCACCTTTGTGGCTGCATAGAAATACGGCCGAAACTTATATTTTGACTTGAAAGCACAGCCATCCTGCAAGTAAACTAATTATAACAACTGCCAAAACAATAAACGATACCATAAGAACAAAGCTGATTGTGTCAAAACTTGCTTTCTTCCGAGTATTTTACCTGTGTAACGAAATAGAGATCAACGCAGCTATACATCTTACGGGTGTCTTGATCTTCCACAGATGACTGCAGGGCACAAGAAAACAATCATAGTCAGCAAATTTCAATTGTTCAAACTGCATTTTCTTTGTTTCTTTGAAAGTGATTAGAACACCAATTCATCCTCACTCTATCCGATTATGAACACGAAAACCAATCCCTCAGTAACTTAACTAGAGAAATCAAAATTTCAATATAAACCTACTCGAATCGCAAATTACCAAATACTCCAAAGCTTTCCGAGCAACCAAAATCAACAAAAGCAATAGAAAACACAGACATGGCCAAAAATGGAAGAGAGCAATTGAAAATTAAACTTACCGAAGCGAAAGTGAGTAACCACCCGAGCCGAGTTTCGCCTTCGGAGAACAGATCGAAACCGAGCTTTGACTCGAGGTCTTCATCGGCGGTGCGGGCGAGCTTCTGCTGCTTCTTGGAGCTCCACGCGTCTCTCCGGTCGCGTTTGCGGCTCTCGTAGCCGCTCATGGTTTTAGGGTTTTCAGTGGAAACTATATCTCTGCGAATTTGGGCTTCGCGATCTGAAAAGCGGCAGCACACTGAGACCAGTCTGGACCTAATAAGCGAGGGATAGGAAGCATTTTCCCGCGCTTGGGTATCCATATTAAAATAACCATCAATTTAATCGAAATTACAAAACGTACCACTGTAAAAACTAGTTTTACTTTTTTCTATTGACCAAAAAGCACGGTCAATTTATTTATGAAATAAATTAGGGGATGTGAATCCCTGTGATCGTTGAAATTAGGAGCAAGAGTGAGCAACGGAGATGATGAAGAGTCCGATGGTGGTGATGGTTTTAGTGGCGGCGATGCTGACGTGTCTGGAGGCGATTGAGTCGCCGCAGTACACGGTGGTGCACTCGGAATCGGATTTTGTGAATTTAGACATGTTACAATAATAGATGTGCAGAGTATATAGTCCTTTACAGGCTCTCTTCAAGTGTTTGTCCATTCAATATCTTTTTATGCCTGCTTTCAACATGGTTCTTTTAGTGTGTCTTAGAAAGCAACTTACAATGGAACAGAGATAGTGGGAGGAGGTGCTATCAGAGATAGCTCTGTGACTTGTTGGAAATACGTCTTGGTAACCATCATTATTTATAATGGAACAATAAATAACCCCTATATGAATACTTATGAATTGTTGCTTGTTGTGTGATATTTGGTACTCTTGTTACGTCATAGTACAAAAAGTATAAATAATGATTGGAATAATAAGCACATAAATAATTCTAAAGGAAAGTTCTTGTTCCAACTCATGTTCACTCGATTAAATTCATGCGGTAGTCCACTGACATCCAAGGTTAAAATCCAAGGCTTGTCCGAAATACCTGCATTCAGACCATGCCATCATCCGAACTTTAGAGACCTATTTAAACTCTAGTTTCCATTCCTATAAGTGATGTTAAGACCCCTACACTAGGAATACTCTTGACAGAAAGATTTTATATTTATTGGTGGAACATTGGAATTTGGATGGCTGCTATATGATAATGCTTATACATAAATAATTAAAACACAGAGCACCACATTATGTCCCATAAACACCAGTTATTGACGAAAGTCAACATTCGAAGATCACACATGTAAAAGAAACAAACACTGGAATATGAACTCAGCAACATAACGACTAAAAGATGCTATCAAATCACAAGTTTGTGCTTGTACTTCATAAGTCCAATTTATTTCAGAGATTGGTTTCAGAAACTTAAAATGATATACACTATCAAATCACAACAATGTTAGCTAACTGAAGAAACTTGATTCTACCAGGAACACAACCAGAAAGGAATAAGCCCATTATATATTAACAGTTACACACAAACAGCTAACTGAAATTTCCACAGAAATCAACTTTAAAGCACTCTCTAGGTCTGCTAATTGGTGAACTTGGGTTTTCATATTTGAGCTTCAAGCACAAACGAAAAAAGCCAAATGCCAAAGGTAGCAAGTATGTATTGAAAAAGCCCAAGAGCTGAAAACCAAAATGCACCTTACAAAACAATAGACAACTCAGATATAGGAAGGGATGGTCCATAGTGACACTAGGAAAGTAGGAATCATGTTGAGCTTAACTGAGTTCTCTGTCCTTGCAATTAACCCAACAGGGTACCCAACTAGAGCTGAAAAAGTTTGACTTTTTATCAACATTTGATTACTCAATCCTACTCTAATTCTGTGTTAGTTCTTTGATTAAATTTGCCCATCAGTCCTGTTATGGTGCACCAATGTATTATATTATTCCAACTATTTCCATCATCAAAAGCTTGTCGAAATCCTTTCAAAAAAGGAACCTTGTCCGAAATAGTTGAATTCCTTACTGTAGGACTACTCATATGTTACTTACATGATTTACCCAATATTACCTCTTAGAAGTATGAATATACTATTCAGTAGTATTAAGTGTCTAGTCTTCACAAACAAAGATTTATGTGCATAGGGAGTACTTTATAAACCAGTGTGTCAAAAGAAACCAGTAACTGTATTGAAAAAACTACTTCATAAACTTCATATTATACCAGACAAGGTCTAAACATCTTGAAATGATACAAATAAAGTACATAAAAGCACAGGGCAGCTGTTTACCTCTAAGACTCTGTTTGCCAATAGGAGAACCTCCGTTCTCACAATGATCACAGGCCACAATGGATGACATGATAATCCCATACTTATACACTAGCGCAAACCAGCTGCTTCAACACATTAAGCCTCTCTGTTTGCTAATAGGAGAACTTGGGTTCTCACTTACACCGCAAACAATAAGCCCCAGGTTACAAAAACCAACTAATCGACATTTCTAAACCCCCTCTCTAAATAACATAATCAGACCACTCAGTTATGTGGGAAGTATGATCCATAGTAAAGCTAGCCATCTTGTCAAGCTTCTTTGGATTTTCCTTCCCTCCAATCAACCTAGCCGGGTTCCCAACCGCGGTAGTTCTTGCTGGCACATCTTTCAGCACCACAGAACAAGCCCCAATCTTAGCTCCCTCCCCAATCCTAATGTTCCCCAAAATACATGTCCCCACCCCTATAAGCACCCCATCCCCAATCTTCGGATGCCTATCCCCACACGCCTTCCCAGTCCCTCCCAAAGTCACATTATGAAAAATCGACACATTGTTCCCAATCACCGCAGTCTCCCCCACCACAACACCAGTAGCATGATCCAGCAATATCCCGTGTCCGATTTTCGCCCCGGGATGAATATCCACAGCGAAAACCTCGGAAATCCTGTTCTGAATTAACAAGGCCAACACCTTCCTGCCCTCTGACCACAGCTTACGCGCCACCCTATGCGCCTGGCAAGCCAGAAACCCCTTGAAATTCAAGAAGCACTGAGCATAACTAATGCAAGATGGGTCCCTCTCCTTCACTGCTCTCAAATCATCCTTGACAGCCCTGATGACTTCCCCATCTTCTAGAAACACCCCCATGAAAATATCCACAAGGGTACTGCAGGAAAGACTAGAATTGCTCAACTTCACAGCCAAATGATTCGCCAAGGCGCTTTCAATAGAACTGTGACACAATATTGAAGCATAATAGTAGCCAGACAAAATGGGTTCCTCGTCGATATCAGAACGAGCTTCTTCTAGCATTTTGACCCACAAATAATCTGCCTTTTCTTCATCCGGATCATCAGCCACTCTGCGAGTCTGGGTGGTTTTTGTGCGGTTCTGCGAGATGGGTACGCGGCAGAACTTGATGAAATTGTATTGATTGTCTTTGTCTTGAGAGATTTGGTTGTTGTTTTTGGGTGGGTTGGATCGGAAAGTGTCGATGCAAGCAGCCATGGGATTGAAGAGGTTGAGGAAGTTGAGATTGGGCGGGAGGAGTTTTGGGGTTGACAAGAAGAGGGAGGCATTATATAGGGATCGAGGGATGAGAAGACCCCTCGTCGAATTATTTAACCTAGTTTTCAATCATATTTTTTTTTGTCAACCATGTTACTCTTGTTTGACATATTTAGATGGTTTATTAATTTAATTTAGTTTGATTTTTTAACGATCACCAATTTAGCTGAAAATTTATAAAAGTAAACTATTTACATAAAACTAAATATTGAACTGTTAAAATGAAAAAATATGATTAAAAGATAGATGAAAATTTATAAAAGTAAACTACTTACATAAAATAAAAAATTAAACATCTGAGATGAAAAAATATAATTAAAAAATAGATGTAATAAATAATTAATAAAAAAATCATCAAGTAATTGTTAACTTAATAATTATTCCTATTTAGACTAACCATGAGTGGGCTTGTATTTCTTTTTCAAATTTATATATACGAAAGCATTCCATTCATTTTCTAAATCTATTTTTTTAAAAGCAGCCTATCATATATATATTCGAATAAGAGAGTCAAGAGACCTAATCAAGTCACTCTTTGGTCCTCCTCCTCCCTATTAATTTGTTTTATTAGCAAGTGATGTTATATTCTTTGATCAAGGACACATAAGAGCAAAAGGACCATAATTGAAGCATACGTAACGGGTTACATAATTAACGACATAACCAGACAGATTGGTTGCGGAAGGAAGCGACGGCTGGCTGTTGTTGGGTCAAAGATTTGCTTGCTTCTTATCCACAACTCAAATCGAATTTGAAGAGGCGCCACTTCATCCCTCACGTCACCAATTCATCTTCAACTCTTCAAGTCTCTTCAACCTCAAACTGAATAAAGAAGTTTGTGTCTGAGGAAGATTCAATCTTATTCATCAAAGAGTGTTTACAAGGTATATATACAACTTCTAACCCTAATAGACTAGGATTTAATACATACACGTACATTGTCATTCCTAACTTCTAGGATCACATTGAGATTTCTTAGTTAGAATAGAAAGGCAACATTCTCGTTATTCTGCCATATATTCTGCCATATCAATTAGGCGGATTCTCTTATTCTGGACTCGATCATTATCTTCAATACTCCTTCTTAAGTTGGAATGTATATTGATCACATTTAACTTGCCAAGTAATGTTTGAAATTGTACCGAACTTACCGGTTTGGTGAACAAATCCGCCGGTTGTTCCTTCGTTCTTATTTGAGTAGTTTGAATCACTCATTGCTGCATACTTTCTCGTACTACACGGCAACCTATCTCTATATGCTTTGTACGTTCATGAAAGACTGGATTAGATGCAATATGAAGAGTTGCTTGATTGTCACAAAACAGCTTTGTTGGCCGAAACTGATTCTCATTTAAGTCTCGTAAAATGTTTCTCAACCATGTAATTTCACAAACTGTAGTGGTCATCGATCTGTACTCTGCTTTTGCACTAGAGCGTGAAACTGTAGTTTGCTTCTTTGCTCTCTATGAAACTGGTGCTCTCCCAAGCATTACCCAATAACCTTTGATTGATCTTCTTGTATCTTTACACCGAGCCCAGTTAGCATCACAAAAACATGTTAGTTCAAGCTTTCCAGTAAAAGGCAATAGAATGCCTTGACCTGGTAATGTACTGAAGAACTTGGTGTGCAGCATCCAAGTGTGGTTGCCGAGGCTTGTCCATGAATTGACTTAAAATGTGAACTGCATATGCCAAGTTCGGTCTTGTGATTGTCAAGTAGATCATACGTCCAATAAGTCTCCTATATTGTGAAGGATCTGCCAATAAACTTCCTTCTGATTGTGTTAGAACAAGATTATGATCAATTGGAAAACAAGAAAGTTTAGATGCCAAGAAACCTGTGTCTTCAGTATCTCAAGTGCATACTTTCTTTGGCACAAAGATATGCCATGTCGAGACCGAGCCACTTTGATTCCTAGGAAGTATTTAAGCTTCCCTATATCTTTCAATTTGAACTTGCTTGAGAGAAATCTCTGTGTACTTGTGATGTCTTCTAGACTATTTCCTGCAAGAATAACATTGTCCACATATACTAGTAAAACTGTGAACTTGCCATCTTGATTACGAACGAATTGGTGAAAACCCATAGATTTGAGAGCAAGTGACAGCTTAACGAGAATGTCATATGTGGATTAATAGATTTTCGATTTTCCTTGGCAACCATGGAACACTAGCTTTGTCGGAGTGTTCGATAACATGATTAGTTCACTACTTTGCTTCTTAAACTTGGAAGTAATTTGAAAGCCAAAATGGGTTCTTGCAGAAATTTCCAATTTCCATGATTAGTACCTCTTTTAACACTCCTTCACCATCCCCTTCTTAGCACGCTCCCTAATCCAAGTCCAAACAGTCCCTAATAGACTGATCCCTACCCCTGTTACTTCTCCATCCCCAGCCAGTTTCTCCCAAATTCACATCATGCAGAATACTGACTTTCCGGGTAACGCCATCTCGCTTATCCTACTCCCCAGTAGCAGGATCGAGCAATATCCCTTAACGATGAATGTCGACTGCAGATACCTCAGAAACCCCTAATTTTGCCAAAAGGCCACACCCTGCCATTGTAAGTTTGTAACCAAAACTATAGCTTATATGGTATCCTACGAGCCAGACATGGAAGGATGCTTTCGCAGTTCAAGAATCAAGATTAATCAGTGGACATAACTTTTACAAGCTGGTCTGTATCTTCTTCCACAGTTTCGCTGCCCTAGATACACTGCTTCCACACATTCTTCATCTTTGTTCAGAACACCAACAAACATTGCACAAAGCCTAATCACAAACTCAGTTTAATTTCAAGATGATTCACACTGTCCACTTTCTAAAGTATTATGAGTGAAAGTTTTAGTAAAAAAAATGAACTTGATAGAATTTAAAGATCTGTCCAACTCGATCTGTCAAATTTCAAGTACTTGGAGATGGAATTACCGAAAGGGTATTCATCATCTGGGACTGGCAACTTCAGTTCTTAAATTGTACACACAGACTGCTGTAGAATTCCACGTTCCTAGAACATAGAATCCCACAGACGGCATCTCTACAAATTAAATCGTCTGGGTGTTGGTCAAGTTCATGAATTGTAATATTGTATACACTTCTACACTAGGAAAGATGATCAAAAATCTGAAGCAATTGGTAATGAGTCTAATGTCATACATGTGAGGAAGTTTATCAAATGCGGCTACCACATAGAAAAACTGAAGATTATAATTTACTACTGACGTTACATTTTACGGTGGCTTATGTTCAAACATGTCTTTAAAGTGAAAACTGAACATATGCAAGGATATAAACTACTGCCAATCTCTACAATTCATTTCCAAATCCAAAATCGGCAGTTCAATTATCCCATAACATTGCTTACAACATGGCCAAAACACAAGTTTAGTAAAGGGTCAAACTATCAGAAAACGCTCAAGGTTTGTCACCCTCCACAAATTGATTGTGAACCACTGAATCCTCCTTCAAATGCTTTTACTTGTAAAACAGCACCTAACATGGAAAAGCAGCCCTATAAGCCAAAGAAAGTGCTAAGAACCAGGAGAATAAATACGAAATCTACATATATTACATAAACATACATTTTCCAGGTTAGCTAGGACCTAAGTGCGATGCAGTGATTAGTGTTTGGTCCTTCTGAAGTTTGGATATTATGAAAACAAGCAAAAATTGAAAACAATAATCAAGGATGGAATTGGTGCAGAAAATAAATGAAACAGAAACAAGGAAATTGTGAGATATTAGGTGATGCAGCAATAGTTAAATAGTATAGGAAGACCATGCACATCAATTCTGGCAGAATGAGCACAAAAAATAACACCACAACATTAGATATAGGGATGTAAACTTATCACCACAAAAAGAGACCAAAAACAGATCATGTGCACAAATTTAAAACTGGCCAGAAATGGTCGAGCAAAGTGAATAAGAAAGACAAGATAAATTCTAGTACAATGCATGAACACAAAAGAAAAGGTGTTTTTGGAATCAATATATAATTGAAAGGAAATGTAAAAGAGCTTCTTCTTAGTCATATGTTATAACTTAAACACCTACATTCCAAATTAAGAACTTCTGTCAAACATGTTTGTTCAAACAAGAGAAGCTGATAGATACCTAAGCTGCCCCCTGCTTCTTCACAGCTTGACCTCCACATCGACTCCAGCAGGAAGGTCAAGTTGCATCAAGGAATCAATTGTTTGGGCTGTTGGGTAAAGAATGTCAATAAGTCGCTGGTGGGTACGGATCTCAAAATGGAACCTTGCGTCCTTGTGGACATGGGGTGATTTCAGAACACAGTAGATCCGCTTTTTGGTTGGTAAGGGCACAGGACCCATAGTCTTTGCATTTGTATTCCTTGCAGCATCCATTATCTGCTTGCAAGAATCCTCTATCAGAGGCACAAAGTACGATCTAAGCTTAATCCTAATCTTCTGCTTCGGTGTTATCTGACAACGGGAATAGCTTGAGATTGTCAGAATACATACTCGTTTAGGAGATAATAAATAAATAAATAAATAAATGAAGATGGGGAACCAAAAAGTTATATGTACAAATATTTCGTTTTACTTTTCAGATCAGAGATAAAGAGTAATCAAATTGAATATGTAATGGACCAGTTGAGAGACCAGAAGTTGACTCCTAACAGGTAGGTCTGCAGCATAAAGAAATTTCCCTAAAAGCTCAATCAGGGATTAAGGTACGGCCTAAGTCTACCCAAGCAACAAGAAATCCATAGACCATTCAACAATAGAACAAGTTAAAAGCAAATGATTACGTGTTTCCTCTCCATGTTAGAGGTTTGACACCACCTAACGATAAATCTGTCCCTCCACACTATATGATCAACAGTCTTTAAGCCCAGACCAAAAATAGCCATCATCCGTCACCAACCCACTTTCATATACCTCACATAAGACTTAACATTAAGCTTCTTACTTAACTACATTTACAAATTCAGAAAGCCTTGCGATGCATCTTTATTCTGCAGACTGAAAAACCACTAGTTATAGTATTGCTTTATAACATCACTAAGAAAAAAAGAACAGTATTTTGATCTTAATTGACTAGAGAATCCTTACAATATCACCCTTCAATTGGAATTCCAACATCATAAAACATATTAATACTAATAAATTTACCTTCTCATCCCCGCCAATGCTGAGTGACGAAGTGCTCGGAGTCTACAAAACACAAATAAAACCTATCAGATGAAAGCAACCACAACAATCAACACCTTTTAATCACATTTCCATAATACCACAACTAAGCTTCATTTAACAGCTGAGAATACACTCTACATGTTCAATTTCTTCTGTTCAAGAATTCCAACACACTTAATTATACCGAAAAAAAAAACTCCTCTATCAGCAAGTATTTCTCAATCACCAAACAGAGGCACACAACAAAAGGAATGATAAATCTGCTTAAACAAACCTGAGTCTTGTTATCCAAATTCTAAATTCTTGAAACCGACTAATTACAAATAGCTCTATCTCTAAAATCCAAAACTATTAGCAAAAAAAAAGTGAAATGATACTCAAATTCCACATTAGACAAACAAAGAATCAGGAAACGAAAACAAATGGGCCAAGAAACACAGACCTCATCGGAATTAGGCCCTTCAAGGATTTCCGGAGGCGGTACTGGGCTGTCAAGGACTTCAGGAGCAGCATAAACCCTGGTGGAAGACAGTGAGGGTCTCAAAGCTCGAAGCTTTGTGGCATTGTGGGAAGCGGGAAAAGAGAAAAAAGCGAGCTTGGGTATAGAGGAAGGAAATGGAGAGGAATTGGAGAGAGGAAGAGAAGGAATTAGGGTTGCGGAAATTGAAGAAACCGCCATTGCAAATTGGATTGAGCTTCTTCTGTTGTGAGTGTCTTGGGTTTTGGTTTTGGTTTTGGTGGGTGGAGAAGAGAAAAGCTTCTGTTGCTCTCTTGCTCACAATTATCCAAAATATTTTTTAATTTTGTTTTGACAGTATCTATGTCAAGGTTCATATTACAATATTGCCCTTCTGTAGGTCTTTGCCTCTTTTGGATAGGGATTTTCTTGGTTTTCCTTTTTCATCGAATTTTTATTTTCTTAGATGGTATTAAAGTAATTTTCATTTTTTTATAAAATAATTTTATTTTCTTATCGTTAGCATAAATTGTAAAATTAGGAGTCACTTCCAAAAAGCAAAGATTATATGCATGAATCAAAATCATGTCGGCTATAACTATACATGCTCCCAAGTCCCAACCTTTTTCATCTCTACCTCGACTCTACCTATGCATCGTATCACCTGACTCCATCTCCTTCATGTGGTAAGTGGTCAAGCTAAGAGGTCGGCTGCGGTGTTGATGCAACGATTACCGGGAATGGATTATAATTTAGCTATTTCGCTTTGTTTTCACTCTCGAATTAGAAGAGAGGAATAGCACAATGCTGCAGGGTAGTCGAGAGAGGGGGTTCTCTCTCTCTCTCTCTCTCTCTCTCTCTCTGTGAAACCTTCGTGCCTTTGAGAGTCGTGGCACTGCTCACCCTTCATGGGTGTCTCCCTGAGCTATGTCTCACAGTTGATGAGGTGTCTGTCTCTTGCTCTTCTTCCTTTTTTTTTTCCTTTCGGTTTTCTCCCCCTTTCCTTCCACCATGCCCCAATTTTCAACCAATACGTTAGCCCCAAAATCTCTTCGACCATTCCCTCACTACCCACCACCTCCATTTCCCTACCATCTCTCATCTCCAAATCTGGATACCTAGGCATTTTCTTTCCCCTTTTAATTCGGCACCATGGCTTGATCCTTGCAGTGACGTCTCGCAAACGCAATTTGTCGCGTCTCAATCTGAAGACATGTAGAGCTGTAGCTCGGGTGCATGCACCATCTCCTTCTATGTTCTGTTTCCGGGGCCTTTTGGCTCCATGTGTGATGTGTTTTCTTTGCCCAGCTTTGTTCTCTGAGATGTGGCTGCAAATCAAGTGCGATGGTGGGGATGATGAATTGGTATCTAGATCCTCCGTTTTCTTTTGGTTTTTCTTTTCCATGGTTATTTTGCTCGGTCTTTGGTGTAGGGGTCTCTTCTCAAGCAGCAATCTGGAATCTCCTTTTGCGAATTCAGCTACGACGTCCATGGTGGGCGACGATTGTACTGGACTTGAGACGGCGGGACTTGTGGCGGCTGAAGAGGATGAGAAGTTTAGAACTAGGGTTTTCATTTTGTTGTCTAGGTTAAATTAGGTCTCCTACTGTTTGTCTGTTTGTTTGGGCTCAACTTGTGTAAGTTTTTTGTGTAATTTTTGCTCTTTAATGAAATTGCTTTCAATCGTCCAACAAAAAAAATTACAAGAGAGGAGGGACCGCTCGTTAGGGCAAGAGCAAGACTAGAGGATGCTTAAGGCTCCAAGACGAGGGTTTGATATATTTGTATGACATACATGTTGTATATTTGTTTAAAAGTATAGCATATCAATGAATTTTGAGGAGGTAAATAAGCATTACATGGTTTTGATAGTTTTTTCAATCAATAATAGTCACGTATTTTAGTACGCATGTCATATAAATATGTATACTAAAATTTATCCCAAGATGAAGACTCAAGTTTGGACATGTATATACGTATGTTCTTCATCATCATCCCATGTGCACAATTGACAAAGTTACCAATGAACTTATCACTTGTAACCTATGTTGCACGGACACTCCATACCCCTGGAGTGTCGGAGTGTCGGACACTCCGACACGCCGACACGGCGCCCGACACGGCAAAATCCTTGTCCGACACGCCACGTGGCGTGTCCGAAAAAGTCGACTTTTCGGACACGCCGTGGACACGTTGACCTCCTCCGACACTTCATTTCGACACGCCACGTCAGCCAGCCTTAAAAAAAAAAAAAAGTAACCGAGGGCCTGAGGCACGCAGCCTCAGTTATTCTATCTCTCATTCTCTTCTCTTCTCTTCTCTTCTCTATTCTCTCCTTTCTCTGCCTTCTCTGTGACCGATTTGATTCGAAACAAAGAAGACACCAGTCTCTGCCTTGTGCCTTATCTTCTATGTTCTCTCCTTTCTCTGTCAGTCGCCAGTCACCACCCATTCTCACCGTCCGCCACCCATTCTTCAAGTTCGCCAGTCACCAGTCGCCGTCGCCAGTAGCCAGTCGCCAATCGCCAGTCGCCAATCTCCAGTCGCCAGTCCTGTCGCAAGTCGCCATTCACCGTACCCAGTCACCGTCGCCAGTTGACAGTCGCTGTCGTTGCTAAGGTTAGTGTGGACTTTTTTTGTGTACGCTATGGCTTGGATCATGCTGCTCTTTGGTAAATCTTTTGCACAAGTACATCCATTATCAGATGTTAAGTATGAATCAGTGTTTAGATGCGTTATGATGTGAATACATATTCCCTTTTAACTTAACACCCCTGATGAGAGATCTACGTGGGATTATCTTGTTTCCGAGATGAATTTGCAGTAATGTTTTTACACCCAAATGCTCATGTTTTACAATACAGTAAGGAGTTTCTTCTTTTGTTCTTCTAGAGAGATTTATGTAGCTTGTTCATTCTTACTTGGTGATCACCTGTATATATTGCTTAATGCTGCAATTTGGTTTGAATAGTTTTCTGTCTTTTTGGTTTTTTTTGTTTGTTTTGCAAATGAAGGTAATTTGGTTTGAATAGTTAACTCCATTGAAATATAAGAAATTGGGAAAATACTTATCTGAAGTTGAGTAGCGATTTTGCCGAAAAGTGTTAAATTCTGTTAGACATTGGTGGACTAGCTAAAAGTTGTAGGCCACTTCATTGCATGGCACATTCCTTGAATCCAAGGTACTATAGCTCTCAATGGCTTGAAGAGGATCCTAACCGGATTGCTCCACATAGAGATGTTGAGCTCAACAATGAAAGGAAGAAATGCCTTCAAAAGTTCTATCCGGATGCTCAGATTCGTAACAAAGTGATAGAAGAATTTGCATATTTTTCATTAAACATGGGTGATTATTCATCGGCCGAAGCTTTGGAGAACAAGTTTCATTTTGAGCCTTTAATTTGGTGGGTTGCCTATGGACCTTCTACACCATATCTGCAAAGTTTGGCTTTCAAGTTGCTTAATCAACCTTGCTCATCTTCTTGCTGTGAAAGAAATTGGAGCACATATAGTTTTATACAAGGTTTGAAGAGGAACAAGTTGCAACCAAAAAGAGCTCAAGATTTGGTTTATGTGCATACAAATCTTCGACTTTTGGGAAGAAAGGATTCTAACTATCACAAAGACAAAGAGTCAATGTGGGATCTTGGAGGAGATAGTCATGAATCCATGGAACCCGCCAATATTGATGTGCTTGAGTTGGCAACTTTATCTCTTGATGAGCCGGCATTGGAGAGGATGCTAGTTGATGATGAGATGGAGTCTTGAAGATAAGAGGTAAATTTTCTATTTATTTTATATTAGATCAATTATGGAATAACAAGTTTGGATGGATTATGGATATGATAATTATATTAATTCATCTTTTTGTCTATTAGGTGCTAATGTGATAGATAATAGGAAATGATGAGATGAAGACATGAAGTCTTGAAGATGAGAGGTAAATTTTCTATTCATTTTATATTAGATCAATTAGGGAATAACAAGTTTGGATGGATTATGGATATTATAATTATATTAGTTCATCTTCTTGTCTATTAGGTGTTGTTGTGCTAGAGATTGCCGTGTTTGAAAACAAGCTACTGCTTAAGTTTGTTTTTCTTTAATATTATGCATGTTTTAGGTGATCCTTTTAATGATATTAGTTATGCACTTGACTTATTTCTTATGGTTATGAAATAGATTGAATTTAGAACTTTATTTGGTAATGTAATGAACTTGGTTCATATTTTAGTATTTATTAAAAATATATAAATATATAATTATATTTGCCGTGTCCAAACCGTGTCGGAAACTCAGTTTTTGAATTTTGCCGTGTCGCCGTGTCGTGTCGTGTCGTGTCGCCGTGTCCGTGTCCGTGTCCGTGCAACTTAGCTTGTAACAAGCAAGGAATGAAATACGACAGAGAGGAGTACTCAATCACAGTGAAGACTTTGGTGGCCATTTTCATTTATTTTACATGACATATAAATAGAAGGCCTCCGATTACTGTGAAACTATGACAAGTTATTCAGGGAATTCAGCATGGGGTTCCAAGCAGAATTTGGAACATCCATGCAATCCTACTTTTACTTGTTGTAGGAACAAAGTTGGAGTAAATACTGAGGAGATCACGCAAGCAATCTTACTTTCTCAACTAGTCAACTAGGTCGTCGAACAAATGTGTTAGGCATCAAATATTCAAATGAACTAATGAAGTAGCTACACCATCTAAATATCTTGCTGAGATATATAACAAACTTGTGTGTCGTTGAGCCATGACATGTTGGTTATCTAACCTTACGGTCACCGTAGAAGTAATATATTCAAATATTTGACAAAATCGTGTAACCTGTGATTTCTGTGGTAAAAAACACTTTAGCTTGAACGTAATGCCTAGGGCTTTCAGATTTCCTCATTGATCAGAGGCTCATAGCTTCACTAATCTAAGATTGTAACTCCTTCCCAATAAAGAGTAATCTCAAGCTGTCATAAATGGAAAAATGATGAAAGAAATTCAAGTTACCAAATAAAATGTAATGATTTTGGACCCTATATAGTTGGACGTGCGCGCATAACGTGCGTGAACTGCCTTGAGAGTGTGACGAATTTCTGATTCCTTAAATCATTTCCTCCAAAACCTCATGCAAAGAGACCCTCTACCTCTGTCTATGTAATCAAATCCCATCTCAAATCCTTGAGGCCTTTTCTTTTTCTCTTTTAGATCTTTCATGTCAGTTATCATCCCCCCGCCAAAGAATAACATAACCGCTCTCTTTGCCACCTTCCAGAGCTAAACCCTTCTAACTTCTGTGCATATAAACCACCTAATTCTACTTGAGAAACTCCCATCAATTAATTTTGAGCATTAGCAAGAGTTTGATGACTAACCACCCAAGTATCTTTAAATTCCTAAGCTTATAATTCAATCTGTGCAATATCTCTGTGATCCTTTAGAGTTATGATTCTTGTCTCTGTTATATATGCTGCTGATCTCAACTCTGAAACATTGTCACAAGGAACACCCCACGCTCCCTCATTTATTATCTTCACCACTTTCACTCCTCCCTCCAATTCCAGAAAACAATAAAGCTTCAAAACTACTTGTGCAAACATCACCTTCTTTGATCAGCTTTCTGGGTTTCATGTACTTCTTAGTGTTTGATTGTTTAAAACCACTACTTTTGAGACATGGGATTGGGTGTTTATAGTGCTTCTGCTGCTGCTTGTGCTGGTTTAGTACTACTGCTTCTGTTGAGTGGTTTTCAGTTGGGTTTGTCACAAAGTGAAGCATATGCAAGAAGTTATATTAGCTGGGATGATTTGAAGGTTGATGAGCAGATGGTTATCGGTTTGAACTCTAGAAATGAACAGAAAAACGAGACGTCCGTCATTGTTGTGGACAAGAATGGAGGGGGAAATTCTATGACAGTTCAAGGAGCAGTTGACATGGTTCCAGATCACAACAAACAAAGATACAAGATATACATTCTACCAGGAATATATAGGTGTGTCTATATAAGTAAATAAATTCATCTTCTTTTCTTTTTCGTATAAACACGGCTTCTGTGAGACAACGTGCTGTTTCCATCTTTTCAACAGAAGCCAAAAGCATATTCAGGTTTTGCAGAGTTTGACAGTATGTGTTTTTTGGAGGAGATGGTAAAAACTTAAATGAGCTACGTGGGTAGTGGAAGTTACAAATAATCTTGGTGGGGGTGTGTGTCTCCCTTGAACAGCTTGTTTGCCAAAAATATAAATATAAAACATCACCTACGTTTTGTAAATGTGTTTTCTTGCAGTATGAAAATTTAGTCTCACGCCTTTCTTTTTGTTGGTTATGTTTTTGCAGAGAGAAGGTGCGCATACCAATTACCAAACCATACATATCATTTATAGGCAACCAGAATCAAACTTCCGAGACTGTAATTACATGGAACGACAAGGCATCTGATAAGGACAGCAATGGCTTTGAACTAGGAACGTACAGAACAGCAACTGTAGCCATAGAGGCTGATTACTTTTGTGCAACAGGGATCACTTTCGAGGTAATGACTGACATCCCAATCCGAATGTAGCACAAATCGATTTGAAAGATTTAATACCAAGTTGTGAAAAGTTACAGCATTCGGTAATTGATTGGTTTACAATTTCAAGTAATTATTGCAGAACAGTGTGGCTGCGGTGCCTGGTGGATATGGAATGCAAGGAGTAGCTCTTAGAGTTGCTGGTGATAAGGCCATGTTCTATAAAGTAAGGGTCTTGGGAGCACAAGACACACTATTGGATGAGAATGGATCACACTACTACTACCAATCCCACATCCAAGGAAGTGTGGACTTCATATTTGGTAAATCAAGGTCACTCTACCAGGTACAATTCCCAATGCCTAGCATTTGCATATGTAACTTGCTCTTTAAGGTACGGTTCTTATGATTCTCATGATGTTTGAATTGGGTTCTTTGTAACCAGGACTGTGTTATCCAATCAACAGCTAAGACCTATGGAGCCATTGCAGCTCATCATAGAGACTCAGCAAATGAAGATACAGGGTTCTCTTTCGTGAACTGCACAATCATCGGAACTGGAAATATCTACTTGGGAAGAGCTTGGGGAGCTTATTCAAGAGTAATATATTCCTACTGTGGTATCGACAATATAATCACTCCTCCGGGATGGAGTGATTGGAACATCCCACCAAGACAGAGGTATCCTTCAAGCTTGAACATTTGGCATCATGAATTATCTTTAAGCTGAACACCCAAAACACATTATTTGCTCTTGTACAATTTCTAAGCCTCTAACAAAAACAGGTTTTGCTTGAACAGGACTGTGGAATTCGGAGAATACGAATGCAGAGGCAAAGGAGCAGATAAAAGAGGTAGGGTACCATGGTTGAAGTCTTTCAATCCTGTGGAGATAGTCCCTTTTCTGGATACCAAGTTCATTTATGGAGAGCAATGGCTTAGACTATAGTTTTGCAATTTTGTTCGTAGTTCTTTTTCTTTTTGTATCTTCCAATCTTTGATCCACCTCTGTGCCAATATCAAGCAGCATCCATCAAGGAAATTTGTGTACTTATTTTCAATATTCAATTTGATCTTCTCATTTTTACCCCTAAAGTGTAAAGACAGCCATGACCATTATCTTTTTTCAGTTTTGTAGTTTTCTTTCTCTCATCAAACATAAGACAGCGTGACCAAGTTTTGTAGTTTTCTATCTCATTAAGATGCAGTTCAAATGGATGCGTAGAATAAGTTCAAACTTGACCAAGTTCTAGATTTCCTCAAGTCTACTGAAATTTTCATAATCCAATATCAAATTTGAACCTTGTACTTGAAAGGGCCTATAACATAGTAGTTTTTTTTTTCTGCAGAATTTGATGCGCACACGTACAAAAGGGAAAGTTATTTAACCACTATAATTTCCAGAACTGAATCAGGTTTAAGTTCTACACAACATGGAGCCAAGAAAATAAAATTATTTAACATTATAAGAGACTTCTAATCATCTTTGACACGAGTTACAAGCAGTCATGAACAACAGCACTAAGGTGGAAGAAAGTATTCAGAAGGCACACGGTGAGCAATGCATAAGAACCTGTACTTGGGATGGAAAAAACTGAAATCAGCTGCTAAACCATAGACCTCCCCCATCTTCTCGACCACAACAATCTAAGGACCCGAATTCTGAGCTTCTAATTCTAAGTATCAGAATTCTAACAAGTCACTGAAAACCAGAACAAAACAACTATCGATCTACACCCAATACTGTACATCCCCGAAGGCCACCAACTCCAATTGCAGTGAGCTTCCCCCAACATCTGTGTAACTATTTACAGACATCCCAAGTGAGACACTTTGGTATTGGCCAACAATAACTCATCAATTATCTAAGGCAAAGTTCGACATCTTATGATGTCACTTCCATGATTTCTACAGCTTTCGGGCTCTTCCCTGGAGTTTCAAAGACCTCCATGCCTTGTTGGCCCTCATCAACACCATTGTGGTCATCTTTCTCATCATCGTCATCATTACCTTGGACAACCTGTATATCACCAGAACTGTCATTGCCATCAACACCTTCAGTACCAATGTCCTTCATTGATGGTGACTTCTTATCATTGACCAAGTCCAATTTTTCAGGGAGATGATCAGAACTGGGAGATGCGCCTAGTTCATCCTTTTCATGTCTAGAACAAGAAGGAAGTTCAGGACACAATAAAGTATTATCACCACAATCAACGTCCGCAACATCCTTAGCAATGTCTGATGACACAAAGGGCCTAGTGCAAGAGCTAATTGTTGAAGATATGGCTGAGAGGACATCAGGTTTCGCTTCTATATCAACCCACCGGTCCCCCAACCAATCTCTAGATATTCTTAGATCCTTTTTGTCCATGTTCAAGAGTAAGCTTTCCCCTAAAGCACCACAGTTATTATGATATAGCCCAAAGGAAAGAAAAGGAAAATTTAGAAGGAAAATGTAACAAAAAGATTGAAATAAAAAGGTAAAACTATATTCAATATTACTAAGCATACCCGGAAAGTAAACTTGAAAATTATCATCACAGCTGCCAAATCCAGTTATAATCCCTTCCCACCAGCCATCGCTCCACCATGCATCAATTGCAGATCCAACCTCGAGAGGAAGGTCCATTTGCTCCTTAGAAGGAGCTGGCCGTATCATTGGGCGGCCTACATGCCGCATGCCAATCTTATCAGGCTTAGCCAGTCTAAAAGCAGGGATCCATTCCTACAAGTTCACAGAGTCAAGCCACAAAAGTAAACTTCACAAACCATAGGAAATCAAGATAACACAGAACAGTTAATAAAACTGCTGGATCACTCTCAACATCTGGGAATCTACCAAATATAAGTTGAGATACAACTGAGTAAAAATGTGAAAGAGCTAATTAACAAAAAAGAGCATAAATCAGTGGTAAGAATACCTCAAGATTGCCACATCCTTCCTCATCTAACAAATCATTGTACTGGACTCTAATCTGCTTTCGCGATGTCTGCAAGACTGTACACCTAAACCAGCAACCCCGAATGCCACTATCTTGGCATAGCAATTCTATCTTTTCATCAACCTTAAATAGTGGGGTATACCAAGAAAGCAACCTCCTGTCTAGATAACCAATGTTTGAGTTTCGATTAGTTGGAACCCTCTGGCATGGCCTTCCATTTCTAGTTCTCTTAGTTCCCAGCTTGGCATAGTCACTTGGGTCCAACTTGTCTTCTGTTCCAATCAAAGTACCACTCATACACTTTGAATTTGGAAAAAATTTGGGACTCAAATAGGAGAGAATCGGCTGAACAAAATAGCCATGCATCTTACTCAAATCAAATGGCTTCACCCTTTTACTTTTAAACTGCCTGTAGCAAAGATGTACTTTGGCCAATAAAGCCTGAGGAAACACAAGTACACACTTTTCATAATGTTCACGCGTTAAAACTGTTGCAGGACCATCAACACACTCTGCACTAATGACCTGCACATATGGCGTGATGAAAACTTCCTTTGGGTGAGGATTTTGAAGAGGAATTACCCCCTTAACTTCCTGATTACGGTGAAACCACCTCACTTTGACCTTCTTTTGGCCCCTTTTGTCTTCATACATATCTTCCATATAAGCAAGATAGCGATTTTCTCTCTTTGCCATGACGAATACAAAGGACTTGATCTACATTGCAAGGGAAAAATACAACAATCAGAGGAGTATTGTGTGTTGAATAGCATGTTCATCAACAATCAGAGGAGTATTGTGTGTTGAATAGCATGTTCATTATATCATCATAGAATGTAGGGGAATTAGTAATTACACCATGTTCATTATATCATCATAGTAATTACACTAAGAGGTACACATCAATGCAATCTTCTATAAAAGACCTCAAGCCATGTAGTCTTTAAACTAAATCCCTTGAGTTCATGCAACAAATATGTCAATTCTGATAAGATGTACTTTCCTAGGTTATCAAGCATCAAGAGGCAGTTGGTGTGTTGCATGAAAGCAGGGTATGAATAAGTATTATATCATGAATAAAAACCTCTGTGCATTTAATCTTCGATACTGGAAATGAAGACTTGACTCAGCCAATGTAATGTCTCTGAAGTAAACAAGTAGGGAATATGCTGATGAAGTTGAGATTAAGGGTCAGGATCATAGATAAAATCTTTTCAAATATTACTTCTCTCTAAATCTCTAATTAGCTCTTGGGTTTGATTACATCTCCGTCTTAAATGAGAGCTGCATTGACAACCATTAAACAACAAATTATTTGGAAATGACAAAGCAATAAACTTGATTATTTTTTATTAAATTATTTTTGAGAGAACACGTCCAACAGAAACATCTTATCTATTCAGTAGGACCTCCTTTCCTTTTGCATTTGCAATCCCTCTGCTAATAGAAGAAATTTGAACGGCATGCGGCACAAAAGAAAAACAGCAAATAAACAAACATAACATAACCTAATAATTAACATGAAAGGAACAGAAGCAATAGTAACAAGCCATGGCGGACCTGCTAATAATGCTACCTGACTCCTCCCAATAGTAATAACCCTCGGCCTAAGCAAAATAATGCCAAACTGCCAGTGATAAACCCAATGTTAATTGAAGAACTTAACAGTGGTCCTAGAAAATGCGGCATAAATGGGTTTCATGCCATTGACCTCTCCAGTTTCCCATATAAAAAATCAAAATCAACAAAAATTTGTGCCTTAGTGTAGATGCTAGAGCATCTCACCTGACTTCCTTGGAGGCATGCCGATATCTCGTGAAGGGTCTGGTAGTCAGACCAGTTCATTAGTAATCTGCCATGGCCAATTCGTACACGCACAATCTAATATTTCCTGTTATGATTATGATCATAAACGTCACACTCCCCATTTCACTTGAGCTCCTACTTTACATCAAACTCCAAAATTACCCCTGCTCCCTTTGTCTCTAATTTCGCTCGTTCTCTCCCGTCTATCAACAGATTAGATGAAAATATAGAAACAAATCCATTTCTGGCAAATTAGGTCTCTTTTTTAAATATCCGATTCTTATTTCTCTTTATGAAATGCCGTTCTCATTAGCCAATTACCTAAGATTGTTTCTGCAGCAACAAATCCCAGAAACTATAACTGCTTCTTTTTCCCATACAGACACTTCTACTGCCTGACAATAAAGTTTGCACTGTAAGTTGCTGCCACAACAAAGATCTACTGCTCATCTTTGGCTTATTTCACACACCCAAAAATGTAGGGTATACAAGCAGTGAAGTAAATATGCTTCTAATCTTGAGTCCAAATGATGTTATTATCTTGAAAATAAATGAAAATCTAAAATCTATTGACTTAAAGATAAGTACAGAAAGTCAGTGGAATGATTTTTTCATCAAAATAAGGTGGGGAAAATAAGTACATGGTACTGGCCATTTAAAAGTTCCACGTGCTATAACTTTTACCCCATGCTCCACTTCCTCAAATGACTTTTTGGTCCCCAAAAAAATCCATCAAATTATAAACCTATGGTGAAGAAGTTTGGCTCAAGACTTGGAATCAATGGATCAAAGAGTAATTGAACACTAGAGCAAATCTGACATGCCATGGGAGGACTAGAGGGACTACAACAATAACCAGCAGAGAAGGCAGAACTGCCATCAAGTGCAAGCACAAGGTTGGTGAAAGCTTCAAGATACCAGGAAAGACCTTCCTCTGGCTATCAGTGGAACAAAAATAAGTACCACAAGACCACCCAAATACTCATCATTATTTCTATAGCTGTCATGATTGATAATCTTCCTGAATTTCTAGATTGATTGGTTCATTTAATTTGCCTCTGTAAAAAACATTACTTGCATGTTTTTCATGTCATGAATCATTAATAACTAACTATTTTTCTGTTTCATGAATAATGAATTATTTGATTTCTGTTTGGTTTCCAGATCCTCATTTGATTTGGCATAGAAAAGTAACAGAGAAGATTAGACATGATAGAGGTGAGAAGTGAGAACATACGAATAAAAATAACTAAAAAGGACTGCAACTAGTAAAACGAGCAATCAATACCCTATTTATTCGATTGATAAAGCTTTCATGTTAATCAAATATCCTTTATGGCAGAGGGGTTTCAGATGTCAGTATAAAGAATATGGAAGAAAAATATAATAACTATCTGTTTATTTATCAAAACTTCCTTAATTGAAATTAATTAATGTTATTGCCAGGTTCCTGGAAAATCATTAGCATGTCTCACATTATTTCTTTTTAAATTATGAAATTGTGTGAAGCAAGAAGACTAACCATGCACAGCCCTACTGCATGCACACAAAAATTATATAAAAATAATTATTAAATGCTTACCTCTATCTTAATTCCATTCCTGCAGAATGCTGGAAAATGCTTGAGCTGTTTACCACATGTCCATGAAACACCTGACCAAACAATGTCTGGACTGTTCATCTTGAAGGCTTTTGCAAGATGGCCCTGATAATATGTTTAGAGTGACTCTCTCAGACAAGAATTGAAAAGCATAGTCAAGAAAATAAACAACTTGAAGGATAGCAACAGAAGTATACCGTGTCTTTGGAAACTTGGATCTCAGGACCACTAATTTCATTAGTTGGATATTCGGGACTCCCTAAAGCACGTGATGAATCATGTTGAAGTGAATCTGTTATCAAATAAAAACATTTAATTGGCTGATCCACATTGAGTAAATTACTGTAGATGAATATTGTTTCTTATTAAGTAACTTTGCACAGACATTCAGAAGTCGTAAATGATATCCCAGAAGCTGTTTCACAAAATCAAAACCTTACTCTGACATCCATCATGGTCCTTACATCTCTAAAGCAATTTATGAAATATCTTAACAATGGTACATGAATGCATATAAGGTAGTAAATATTACATAGGGGGCAACACATACCAAACATATCTCCATGTAAATGCTGCTTGGACAGCATAGAAGTAAGCCAATCCACAACCTCCCTTCTTGATCTCCATTTGTAGTTAGAACTAGCCGAGTTTTCCTTTCCGTGCACTTCCAAAAACTCATCAGCAACAACATAGAACATGTGCCTAACACTCCTCTCCGTACCTATAACTGCAAGGATGGACTCCCCACCAGAATCCTTCAAGAAATAATGAACCACACGGTTGCCCCTCTCCTGGGAAACAAAATGTTCTTTCCATTCCACAAAACAGAGCTCATTCCCAAACATTCTGGCCTAACCAAACACCACACACCTACTCGAATCTCTAATTACAAACCAGAAAACGCCCCAAATGCTAGAATCATGCAATCTTAAACTACCTTACCCCTATGAATGAGAAAATGGGTCTATGATAAAACAGACCACAATACCAGAAAGCTTAAAGCTTGAAAGCCTAGGGAGCCCCAGGAACACCAAAGGTCCTATATTTACAGCTGAAAAATGCTCAGAAACCACAACCCAACTGTTTCAATTATCTACAAACTCAGCAAACCCAGCATAAACAATTCAATTGATACATGTATTGATTAAAACTAACTCTACCCTGAAATCATCTGCTGCAAAAGTAAGGACCTAAACCACAAAGATCTGTGATTTGACGATCCAAAGGCAGATCAGAACCCCCTATACTCAAGACAACTCAGCCTCAGCTTCAAAGAGGAACAACACCCCATTTATGCCTTGACTGGTTTTCAGCAAACAAGAAAATCGAAAGGGCATTTGGGCCAGAAAAAAACGCTAAAGCTTTCAAAAAGGTCAGAGCTTTACAGAGCAGAGAGGAAGGTATGTTTGGTGGGTGGAGGGTTTCAAGAGAAGGGTGAGAAGACAAAGGCTTGGGCTTGTTTTGGTGGGTGCAAGGAAGAGTAGAGAAAGAGAGGGAGTAGAGGGGGAGATGATGAAAGGAGAGGAGAGAAAAAAAGAGTTGTTGAAAAGGCCATGGACATGAAAACAGGGAGAGTTGCAGAGGAGGAGCTCTGGAAATGTGTATGTGCAGCAGCTATTGAAACTAGTTGAAACATGAAAAAGGTGGAGTAATGTTAAATTTGTTTATTTATTTTTATCAAAAAAATGTGTATATTGGACCTCCAAGTATGATAGTTACTTCATCCTACTCCTCACGGTGGGTAGGTTAATGGGTAGGTTGTGGGTGCTGTAGTTCAGTTGTTTTTTTTTTTGTTTATCAATTCTGGAATAATAGGTTTATTATAAGTCAAATTCACGGCCTCACACTTACATTGGAGAGACCGATGTCACCATACTAAATAATAATGGACGGATGGTTTTCTTATTTTAGTGTAAATAAAATATTATAGATTTTAATATGTTACTTTAAAATAATAAATAAAACACTTTTATCAAGGGGCGTCAAGTTTTTTTTAAAATTTTATATTAATAATTCACACACCTTATTGTTGATACTCAAAAAAATCATATGATCAATTAATACCTCGTCACGCAATAATTTCATGCAATCTTAGGTTAAATCCTTGATTTAACCCAAGCGAACATACTCATGCATTCATGTAGGCCCAAGTCGCATACACGCATCATTGGGGCTTGTAAAAGTGAGTATGGTATGGATGGTTACGGAGGCACATAACGCTCGTCTACTGGTTTAATGTTGTTCAGAAGTTTCGGTCTTAGGCCCGAAATTGAAGCCCAACGACTTAAGTCGGCGACGAATCGGTAAAAAACGTGAGAATTGGACTGTTCATATTTTAAACCCAAAATACATTTGAATCTGAAGCTCAACATCCTTTTTATTTCTCTTTTAGAAAAAGCTTAAACTCTCTCTTCCTTTAGAAAAAGCCCAATCCTTTATTTCTTTCTTCTTTGCCGACTACACAGTTAGCCACTTTATCTCTTCCTCGTAGCAGTACGACGACAAGCGTTGTACAGCAAAAAAGTGTCATCCATTCCCAATCCGAGGAAGAAGAAGGTCAGTGACTGGTTCCAAGACAGCTCTTTCATCATTGGATGGCGAAATCGTGGGATTCAAGTTACTTGGTCTGTCTCGTTCCAGGATTTTCGTCTCTGCAACCGTCCTCGCAGCACCCCTGCAGTGAGTCGTCTCTTCCATATCTCAAGGTCAACTTCTCTCTGCCAAATTTTGGGTCTAAGGTCATGTGCCTGAGGAGAGCAATCCTTTTACCCAGCAGAGTAGAGCACTGCAGTGCATGGCAAAACCCTCCAATTTAGCTCTATATATAAAAGGGAGGTTTGGGGAGCTGCAAAAAGGGAGAGGTAACCAAACCCAGAAAAATCTCCAATCACTCAAAACCCTCATGCCTTCAAGCCAAAACCCCATCAGCCATCCTTCAATCCCTATTCTTTAAACCCAAATTCTTCCCAAAAATCTAATCCTAAAACCCAGTCCAATTCTCATCACTGCGGTGCGCTTTTAGCTCCCACGCCGGCTCACGCTACAAGCCTCTTTCGTTTTTGAATCACGCACAAGATTAACTCAGTAATCCAAGTATTTAGGTTAATTTTGGCCTAGTTACATTTCAATTAAAAAGAACCCCCACATTTTGGCGACTTAACTGGGGACTAAGTTGTGATTCGAAGAAATGGCTTATCATGCAGTCTTTCCATTTGATCATACTTCTGTTATCCAAAGATATTGGTGGATTCAAGTAACTGAGGGCTACTTTCTTTAACGTGTTTCGCAATTGTTTTGTGTATCTGTATTTGTGTTGTTGATAATTATTCAACTGATATACCACCTCAAGTTCCTTATTTCTTCATCATGGCCATAACTCACTCTCTATACCAAAATCTTATTAAGTGTAGTAACATACTTCATGCCAAAACCAAATGCTGAAAAGAATCTAATTTCTCTTTTCCAAATAGCCTTCTCTGCCATAATGTGAGTCTTTAGCAATATCCAAACTTCTTTTACTTCCATAGTCAAAAGTTGTTTCCTGCCAAAAATGTTTGGTGCAAGCTTTTCACAGATCTAGATCTTCTAGTGCCTCGTTAATGTGTTTACTCCGCAATATAAGCTAGCCTTGTTCCTAAATTCTCGATTGTTAATACATTACTTGAGAGTATCAAAGATTCTGTTGTTATATATTGTGGTAGCATTTCACTTCGGTATATTGCTTTTAAAAAACTGAAGCGGATACAAACAAGCCTCACACTCAAGTTATATGAAGATGACCTTCTTGAATATATTATACACACAAACAAGCATTATTTCTCTTGCATAAGTGTTCATGCTAGAAAAATCTTAGAGGTGAAGCATTTGTAAAGCTGCAAGAAAGCACCCGCAACTATAATTCACGATAGCCAACTCGATCAAGCCATGCAAACAAACCTTAATTAGATACTATAATTCTTTTGATGATATTAAAAGAATTACAATGTGATTTTATTCAAGTATACCTGAATCTATAATTCCCTATATTCATGCTGATGAACTTAGGGGCTAAAGGGATTTATTCATGCTTTACTGCATTATTACAATTCTCAACATGAAGTATACACAACTATAGTCAAACATTTCATTCCATTACCAAAATCTTGCCATTCCAATACAATGTCAAAGAGCCTCATTGTAAGCCTCCTTATTTCTACACAGATTATGCCACATCCATTGCAGCAACCAAAATCCTACTTCTGTACCTATATAGTTCTGATGTTAAAATCAACCAAAACAAAGTCAAATTTCTCACTGCAACAACTGAATTCAATATTCAAAATCTTGAAGCACAAATTTCAGAAGCCTAACATCAAATCAAGTTCATTGTTTCAAGCTTTTCTCAAAGGAATGCATAGTACAAGTTTTTACTCAGTGGCCAAATATTAATACAATACATTTTTAATAGCCAAATTTAGATGGAGTCAAATCAAAATTCTTATTGCAAGCAGGCCAATGCATCTACTGTTAAAACCAAAATTATTACAAGCTTCTATGTTCTAAGCTTTTAATATACAAAACATGCTATCCGAGCTAATATCATCACCTATTCTAGTGCACAAGTGTTTAAGTCGTTGTTATTCAAGGCTTGGAAGGTTCTTTACAACTGAAGAACAAATCTTTATAGTAGGTGAACCTCCCTGCAACATTTTTTTGAACAAGCCAACCTATGCATGTGCGAAAAAAAAAATCTTAGCAGCTTTTTAGCAGCTTTTTTTATGATCCAACATGAAGCCGAGTCTCCAATCCATGCCATGATGTTTCGGCATGCATCCCTACATAACACAAAGAAACTCCTCGATCTTGAATTTCTCAAGCTTCATGCTATTTAACACAACACCAAGTACCTTAATCAATCTTTGCCTCAAACATACTCATCTCCAATGCAAAGAAGCTACCCCAAACAAACTTTGTAGGGGGGTCAATAACTATGAAGGAAACCTTCTCATCCTCAAGAGACGGATGTGTGCAACATAAAGGACACACAACATTCTCAACAACAAGACTCGAGCGATCCTCTGTATCAAAACAGACAATGAAATTTTAACCGTAGCTATAGTCTACCTGAGTTGGAAAGGAATGTCGCAAGACGAAGCCTCCCCACAAAGTAAGGCTGAAATACTGACACTACTACCACCAATGGATGCCTCAAGAACATGACGCTCAAACCTCCAGCCTACACAAGAAAAAAAACATACAATTTGAAGATCGTAGTAAGATGTGTAAGCAACATGCAAAACAAGCGACATGAAACCTTGATTATGTGAACTATGGTTATGCCACTCCATACTTCATATAATCATGGGGGCTAAACACACTACTGAGTAAAGCAACGTTGCATACTTCCTCATTATGATTATTCTCGTAAAGACCATGACCTACTACACAATTCCTTTTGTTGAAGCATCCACACCAATATCCTAAAAAAATTCAGATACAAGGAGAATGTCAAGGATTGTAGGTAAAAGAATGAAGACATGCAGCAAGCTAGAGGTACATACTCTGCAACTATAATGTCATGATCTACAAGATAACAGGTCAATGTTTACACACAAAGAGAAATATACCATAAGCACAGGCCAAAGTCTTTGTATGTATGCAAGATGATAAAAACTGAGACCAATTATATATCAAGCTTCCACCACAACTACCATATTCCTGTGCAGCTGCGGTTATATTGCCCTGTAAAGTCATCATGCAAGCACACACAAGAAGCCCATGCCAATAGAACATGCAAAAAATACTCAGTCAGGGCAAAACCATTACGTTATGCAAACAATACTCATTCAGGCAACAAGCAATACTCAAGCAAGTAACAATCTAAATTATTAGAGCAAGTAATCTTAATTCAATCAGGCAGCAAACAACACCGAATTAAGCCAAAATAATTAGACCAAGCAACTAATATTCAATCAAGCTAAAGCTATCGAAGCAAGCAAGTAATACTAAATCAAACCAATTTCATGCAAGAAACAATCTCCATCACTAGTCTCTCAAATGATATTATATGACACTTGGGGGCTAAGTGATGACGGTCTTATTCAAGCTTATATTAATGTGATCATCCCATATTATGGTTCAAGCATATACCTTTCAAATCAACACTCTAAAATCAGTATCCCACTTTTGTGTTATATAGTTTATGCAAGCCTAAATCTCTCTCAAGCTTCTGTGCCAACCAAAATCAAGTACTTTCAATAATATATTTTCTCTGCCATTTCAAATGATTCTAATACTAATACGACATTATTTCAAATCTTTCTCCAAGCCAAAGAACAAATCTTTATCTTAATACTAGTATACTATGGTTTGTATTCTGAATTATTTATTTTACCCCGCAGCTCCCAGCCATGTCTTATACTTTCATCACATTGACAGAAAGCTTATTGCCATAGCCAAAATTTCCATTGCACTAACTATTCCACTCCATAACCTAAACTTCACTGTTGATCGCAACACTCAACTCTATAACTCTAACCACGCCACCTACGTTGTTAAAAACAAATTTTTTCTTTCTCTACATCTAAACAAAAAATCAAAGTTACATGTCATTTTTCCCCAGAAGGTGAGCCGCCGGACTTGTTAACACTCCCCCCACTCTTTGACCCGCTGCCACTACCCCGAGTCTAGCTAATGTTCACCGAAACCCTTTGCCCAAGCGGGTGTTTAGGGCGATCCAGTGACACAACTGGGGGCCTCACAGCAACATTAGGGCGCACAAGCGAGCTCACTTGTGACACTTCCTGACCAAGAGACTTCTTATTTTGTGAGGCTAATATGACAGTTGATCAATTAGCTTCTATAGGCTAGAACTACCCTCATCAAAATTGTTTACATGTTCCCTAGAGGATCTTCCTTGTAAATAAAAATAGAATTTAAGAATCCATTCTCACCTTGTGAGCCTCTTCCTTCCCTGTAGAAAATTAATTTGTGAAATCAGTACTATACTAATTGCACAATTAAATTCGTGATTCAAGTTTGAATAACCACCAACCTTGAACTTCTGGATCACTAGTACTGCTTTTCTGCTTACCATACACATAAGAAACAACACAATCAGCAAGCATAGTGATCAAGAACCCCACACATGCTAGCATATAGGCAAAAGGGTACTCCTTTTCAGTCAAGCCCTGAAAGGACTTGTCTGAATCTTTCAGGAAATGCATGAGAGCTGTTCCCAGAAACACACCACCAGCAAACTGCGTGCCAAGCACCAAGAACGCCTCGTTCCACCTTAAGAAGTAAGGTGACATTCCAGCTGCAAAAGTCCCAACAAATACCAACAGCAAGCACCATATCTTGACCAGGACTAGAGACTTAGACCGTTTATGCAGTTGTCACCAGGAAATAACATTTCAGAAGTGAAAGCTACCTTGGTATCAACTTAATGTAACAGTAATTAATCAGAGTCAGATTACAATGACATACTCACATACATGACTTACATGTCCGAATGAAACAGTAGTCAGATTCTGATTACAATCACATACATGTCCGAATAAAACAATAATCAGATTCCTATCTGGGGTCCGGGGAGATAGGTTTACTGGAGTTGGATTCAAGTATAGAACAATTGTTTGAATCTTATTGTCCTTGATAATGAATCCTTTTATTTCTTTTTACCAAGACAATGAAATGTTCAGCCATTGCTAAATGAGCAGTGCATGATAAGGACTTGGAGTTGGTACTTGGTAGAGAGCATTTGTCCCAAAAAAGACAACTCTCTGACGCGAGCCTCCGGGGCGCATATATACGAGATACACGAGCAACAGGGGCCCGACGCAATTAAACCCTCTTTTGTGTAGATGTAGCATAAAGTAAATGGGGTATCGTTCAGTCCGGAGACTCGTGGAGGGGTCTCTGCATCTAGAGTCGCTTAAAAGAGATGTTAGTAAACAAAACAGAAATAAATATTAACAAATATACACTTGGCACAAATCATTTAACGGGGGTTTTGATTTGGGGTTTCTAACATCCTAAAAATGATAAATAAACACACGCACACACACTATATACACGTGACCGACTTCAACCAATCCATCCAAATAAATCATTCCAGAATAATGAACATGCAATTAATTACTTCAAATGCGTAACGGAAATATTATCATGCTTTGCGAAACTAAGTCCTAAGATACACCCGTCGAGGACATGCACTTAATCGGTTTTCCTTAATAGTTACTAGGTCAGAACGTCTAGGCCTAGAGCATCTCATAAATTAAACACATAATGCCACGAGCAACTTACATGCAAAATCTACAAGTCATTAAGATGAAAACGGACTTAAACAAATTACTAAGTTTACAAACGTTGCCTAACTTTTCACATGCAAAGCACTTATCTCGGCCACTACGACATGGCCTTCACCACAACGGAATACTTCTAAACACGAAATAAACCTCTAGCACTACCAACCTGCAGAGTTAGTAATCACTTACGCACTAGATAAAGCTTTTAACACAAACCATAATAATAGAACCGAAAACACAAGATCATAAATAATTAAACTACACATTCAAATATTCTGGAAATTCAAACCCTCATGACTCAAACATCATTCGAATTTATAAAGAAAACATAGGAGTTCATGCACGAATTCGAAACCAAAGAAAACAAAACAAAAACAACAAAGAACCATTACAATTGGAATCGGCAAAGAGAGGCCAACTAGTTGTCGATTGCAAGGCTTTGGACTCGGCTGCTACTCTCCTCCTTGGCTCGGCCTTGGGGCAGAGGTCTTGACTCCTTAGGGCTCCTAAAGTGGTGCGACAGCAAGAGAAAGAGAGAGAGAACTTTTCAGAATTTTTCTGGATTGTGAAGTGGTGCATTCCTCTCTTCTAGTCCCTCCTATTTATATTGAATTGGTGAAACCCTAGCATTGCCGCAACCCTTGGATCTCTCTTGATCTTGTGGCTGAAAACAAGTCCTAATTACACAAGAGATCTCCACAAAATCGGTGGGATTCTCTTCTAGGTATAATAGGATTCTCCTTCCTTAATTTTCTGATTTTATCTTCTTGATTCTTCCACAATCTTCCATTAATTTCTGAGTTTGACTTGGACTTATCTTCCCTTGAATTATGGACTCCAAAATCGGCAAAGAAGTCCATGGATTGGGCTTTTATTTGCACGGCAACAAGCTCTCCTAGTTGGATTAGGATTTGACTTTTTCTTCTTCGATTCCTTGTAGAAACAGGATTTCCTATTTGAAAGAGGTTTCCATGTCGACACAAGATCTCCATGATGAAATGAGAATCCTAGTTGAAGTAGGATTCCTCGAGCAAATAGAATTCTTCGTAATTTCTGCGACTTAAGCTCCTTTTCTTTGTTTGTGCGCAAATGACTCCTATAAGATAAAACATGTTAAAAATGGCATTATTAAGGAAATAACATAGCTAAATAGGGTAGGAAAATATACTAAGAACATGGCATTTTATGCCTCTATCAACTCCCCCACACTTAGCTTTTGCTAGTCCCTTAGCAAAACCAAGCTAACAAGACTTGAAACAAAAAACTCTAATGCCCCTATAATGTCTAGTAAATCTCGGAACTCATAACATTGAAACTCTTCCTCAATCAAGATTCACTCTATGAACTTTCGAGAGTTAATTGCCACGGTTAATTACATAAACATGTAGGACTTGGAAGAACAGTGGTGATGGTTAAGCTCAACATATTTCAGATAAATAATGATTCATAGCTCACAAGGATATGCACTCATTCTTTTTTCACTCAGATTTTCTGGCTCACTCATCTATGCAAGATAAGTAGTATCTTGAGAAATTATGAATAGCTCACATAGAAAAGATAACAATGAACCTCAAGAAAGAATATGATAACATGCACAAATGAACCAAAAACCATAAGTTCAACTCTTGTGAAAGACTCCACAGATCATAGGCTGCACATCTCAAGGATCAAGAAAGAATTCAAAAGGTGTAAATGTGGCTAGGCTAAAGGTATGAATTTATCGGAACTGAGATCATAAGGATCCTAAGGACCTAGCAGAGCATTCCAACAACCTTATGTCCCCGAAATGAGTTCATGAGACTCCAAAAACGTCACAACACTCCCCTTATAACATGAAAACGGACAAAGGCCAAATATTTCTGTTTCTAGGCCTTCAATTTACTCACACAACTCCAATTCCACAAAAGAACTTGTCCATGAATATTTCTTTCTTTCTTTTTTTTTTTTTCTTTTTTTTCTTTTCATTGGACACTTCTAACTCCCCCACACTTGCTCTTCAACCACACCTTCATATAAACATTACAAAATAAGCTCTACTAGATCCAAAGGATAAAGGTAGAGATTTCTATTACTAAGCTCAGGGTAGTGTTTACAAGGGTGATGAAAGAAAGGCAAAACGTAGGCTCAAAGGGGCTAAACTAAGGGGTGTGCCGCGCACACAAAATAGGACACAGGTTAATTTGGCATTGGTGATCATCCTAAAAATTCCTTCTTTTCATTTCCAAGATCAGAACATGTAATGACTATAAGTTTTGCAATTCACAAGAATGAGTTCTAGCACTCTAGAGTTCATTGAAGAGCTATGGCATGCAATCAATCAAATGAAAGAACAATGAGGTTCCAAATAATAATAACCAAGAAAAGATAGATTTTTCCTATAAACACTCGAAAGAAATGGCACATATATCGGCTCAAAATCTCACATAGGTTCATATGAATTAAAACTTAGCTGAATATGTTCAAATTCTATACCAAAGTTACGAACCATATCCACTACATACCATATATTTTCAACTCATTGCAATTAACCAAAGAAAAATCAACCTAAGATCATCTCGATTTTGTTATCATTTCAAAATCATCAATTCAGAGATTATAGTCATCGACATTAAGGGCTCCTAAGACTCAAAAACATAAATAAAGAGCAAGAAAAAATTTTAAATGACTCGAAAAAAATTTAAAATTTAAACACTAAAACTAAAAACGAAAAATAAACAAATTTAAAGACTCAACTATCATGTAAATCCCTCCCCCACACTTAAATCCTACATTGTCCTCAATGTATAACAAGATATAGCATGCAACATAGAATCGAAGCATAGAGAATGAAATTCACAAAAACACTAAACATCGGTTTAAATTAAGTAAGAAATTCTCCCCCTTGTAGACCTCCCAAACTTTGCTCATCGCGGAACTTGCTGGATGTAGGCACCGGCCCCCAAGGTTCTAAGGCCTTGGTCTTCTCATCAAAGATCATACCAACATGCTTGAAGATAAAACAAAGTACTGGACTGTTCACAAAGAATGTCCCTGATCAGTTCGGCTCTGTTCCAGAAGTTTCTGCTCTGACCTCGCTCCATTAAAACTCGAATTCCCGGCTCATCCGAACTCCAAATCCAGTTCTGTAAAAAGATTCAGAAACTAGACTCGTAGATCTTTCCATCCATACATAATACATGGCGTAATTCCAAAGGAGCTGAGATCCGTGCACGTTCCAAGTCACTGGACTGCACATCTTAAACCAGACTAATCAAAAATTTCAAACGTAATAAAACCAAATTATTAAAAACTGAAAATCTTACTAGAAAATAACCAAAAGGGTGTTGCAAAAAGGTGCAACTCAACTACAAAAACCAAAGATAGAAATGAACGAAAACCTAAGCCTTTGGCTACCAAACCGAAATGAAAGGGTTGCCTCCCTTTAGAGCGCTTCTTTTTACGTCCATTGGCTAGACGGTTCATTATGTCTCCCCTAATCCTCATTAGCGAATGCGGTCTCCATGTCCAGGTTGTCCTCCCAACCTTCGGCAAGCTCAACATCATCATTAGGGTAGTATGGTGAGGTAGGTGGAGAGTAGGAGCGGCGAGAGTTTCCCTCGTCATCATCCGTGACATTACTATGGTTGTCACCGGACTCTTGGTCACTCTCCTCTATGTACTCATTCGGATCTTCCTCATCCTCATTGTCACCATACATGTCTTCATCAGCTCCGACATTGGGCATTCCTTCATCACCGCCATCATCATGGCCATCGTCATCATCTTCATTGTCGTCCTCAATGGGGTCCTCTTCATCATCCTCATCCTCTTCTTCCTCTTCCTCCACAAACCTTGGGAAGTGAAGGACGGTATCCAACTCATCATAGAGGAAGTGGACATCATCCTTTATCTCCTTAATTACCTTGGCTTGATCATCTTGCTTTGCAAGTATCTTCTCCATACAGTCAAGTAGCTTTTGCATTGTTTCGGCCTTCTTCTTCTTTTGTATGGTCTTGGTGGCAGCCAAGCATTGATTGGACGGTTTGGGCAGCATGGAAGGTTGAGGGAAAGTTGATGGATGTGGCATAGGGGTTTGAGAAGTCAGCTCAGCAATTGAAGCTCCACTGTTCGGTCCGCAACACACACACTTGGCGAGCTCGGCCGTAAGAGAGTCTACCCTAAATAGGGTGTCCTTGACTTTGGCCGAGACTTGATCTTTAGATAATTGGTGATGCAGTTCCTCGTAGTATTGGCGTGGTGCTACCTCCCTTCGCTCTTGGTTAAGCAAGTGTTGAACATATTTGCGCGCGGGAGTGTTAGCGGGCCGCCGGTCATTTGAAAAATCAGCTACTAACTTCATTCCATTTGGTGCATCCGCAATTGACGGTATAAGCCGGAACTCAGCAACGAAACTCCTCTTCAACTCGTCCCACGTTGTGGTGTTATGGTCAAGGTCCTCAAACCATTGGAGTGCTCGCCCTCTCAAGCTCATGTGCAGCAAGATGATGCACACGGCATCCCTGTTTCCATTAGTTCCTCTTACTCCAACGCCTTCGATTGTTGAGGTGGTCTCGATCACAAAAATGTGCGTCCCCGGTTGCTGCGTTGTGTCTCCATTGAACTCCGGTATCTTGTCAAGTATTTCTCCGTCAAAGTAGACAAGCATCTCGAGTGCATTAGCTATGGTAATTGGGGTAGACATCTGAAAACTTAAATGCAAGTTAGTAACGGTTAAGAGTTAAGAAACACAAGAATTAAAATGAAAACCAAAGACTCTACACGTCTGCAAAATCTTAAGCATAAACTCATTTTAACGATAAGTATCGACATGTTAGTTTAAAGAAAAGGTTAGGGACCGAAATTTTATAGATTCTCAAATCCGAATTCTTGCAATGCAACAAAGTGGCGTGCGGCCTAAGTATAGAGATTGAGACATGCGCAACTCCGTGGTTTCAAGAGTTTTACTCGGCCAGGTAGACGTAGTAGGCTGGTAGGACTCGTAATTTGACTGTAGGGACAAAACCCTTGCAGTCATGAGATCCAATTTATGTTCCCAGGTACTTTAACTCAACCTAGACACCGAATAATTCCCCTTACTCAGCTGAGAGTCATTCATGTGTTCAATCAATCGACAAATGTTAATAAGGATCTAAGAGAACCCTATTAACACTTGCGACTTTACCTATCCACAATGTGCATTCCAATAACCCAAATCTGAAAATAAATAAAACAAACGAGTTAGTTAGATAAACAACAAGAAAATTAAATTGACCCAAATGCGAGAACTTATCACAAGTCCCCGGCAACGGCGCCAAAATTGACGCGAGCCTCCGGGGCGCATATATACGAGATACACGAGCAACAGGGGCCCGACGCAATTAAACCCTCTTTTGTGTAGATGTAGCATAAAGTAAATGGGGTATCGTTCAGTCCGGAGACTCGTGGAGGGGTCTCTGCATCTAGAGTCGCTTAAAAGAGATGTTAGTAAACAAAACAGAAATAAATATTAACAAATATACACTTGGCACAAATCATTTAACGGGGGTTTTGATTTGGGGTTTCTAACATCCTAAAAATGATAAATAAACACACGCACACACACTATATACACGTGACCGACTTCAACCAATCCATCCAAATAAATCATTCCAGAATAATGAACATGCAATTAATTACTTCAAATGAGTAACGGAAATATTATCATGCTTTGCGAAACTAAGTCCTAAGATACACCCGTCGAGGACATGCACTTAATCGGTTTTCCTTAATAGTTACTAGGTCAGAACGTCTAGGCCTAGAGCATCTCATAAATTAAACACATAATGCCACGAGCAACTTACATGCAAAATCTACAAGTCATTAAGATGAAAACGGACTTAAACAAATTACTAAGTTTACAAACGTTGCCTAACTTTTCACATGCAAAGCACTTATCTCGGCCACTACGACATGGCCTTCACCACAACGGAATACTTCTAAACACGAAATAAACCTCTAGCACTACCAACCTGCAGAGTTAGTAATCACTTACGCACTAGATAAAGCTTTTAACACAAACCATAATAATAGAACCGAAAACACAAGATCATAAATAATTAAACTACACATTCAAATATTCTGGAAATTCAAACCCTCATGACTCAAACATCATTCGAATTTATAAAGAAAACATAGGAGTTCATGCACGAATTCGAAACCAAAGAAAACAAAACAAAAACAACAAAGAACCATTACAATTGGAATCGGCAAAGAGAGGCCAACTAGTTGTCGATTGCAAGGCTTTGGACTCGGCTGCTACTCTCCTCCTTGGCTCGGCCTTGGGGCAGAGGTCTTGACTCCTTAGGGCTCCTAAAGTGGTGCGACGGCAAGAGAAAGAGAGAGAGAACTTTTCAGAATTTTTCTGGATTGTGAAGTGGTGCATTCCTCTCTTCTAGTCCCTCCTATTTATATTGAATTGGTGAAACCCTAGCATTGCCGCAACCCTTGGATCTCTCTTGATCTTGTGGCTGAAAACAAGTCCTAATTACACAAGAGATCTCCACAAAATCGGTGGGATTCTCTTCTAGGTATAATAGGATTCTCCTTCCTTAATTTTCTGATTTTATCTTCTTGATTCTTCCACAATTTTCCATTAATTTCTGAGTTTGACTTGGACTTATCTTCCCTTGAATTATGGACTCCAAAATCGGCAAAGAAGTCCATGGATTGGGCTTTTATTTGCACGGCAACAAGCTCTCCTAGTTGGATTAGGATTTGACTTTTTCTTCTTCGATTCCTTGTAGAAACAGGATTTCCTATTTGAAAGAGGTTTCCATGTCGACACAAGATCTCCATGATGAAATGAGAATCCTAGTTGAAGTAGGATTCCTCGAGCAAATAGAATTCTTCGTAATTTCTGCGACTTAAGCTCCTTTTCTTTGTTTGTGCGCAAATGACTCCTATAAGATAAAACATGTTAAAAATGGCATTATTAAGGAAATAACATAGCTAAATAGGGTAGGAAAATATACTAAGAACATGGCATTTTATGCCTCTATCACTCTCCCTCTCTCAGCCAAAGCCATAGGCCTGCAGCCCTGCACATATTGTACATTGGGACACTACTATCACGTAAGGCAACACATAACAAGATATAGTCATATAGTTTACAGGAGTTGGATGCAAGTAACTTAACAGACTCTTCCTAACAGTGCCTGAACTTGAGCCAACACTTTTGTACCTCACATTTAACAAAACTGCAAGATTATAGCCTCAACTATATACTAACAGTACAATTTAGTACATTGCTTAAAAACCTTCCATCAAGTATTTGAGGATTTTGAGTCACTGCTGTTTGTGCTCCAGTTAGAACAACAGCCTGATTGATAATGCCATAGAACACCTGCCAAAGCTTTAATGTGCATCTATGCCTTTTTATTGGTTTTTGACTTTTTAGCAAACCCATGGGATCCCTAGTTTTCATTTTTGTCAAATAATTCTCAGAGTACCACCACACAAATTGATAGTAAATTTCATAAATTATCACTCAAATAAATTACATAGGGTAAAATACTAGATAGTCCTTGTAGTTTGAAGTCGACATTTGTTTAGTCCTTGTAGTTTTATTTTAATTTGAATGATCCTTAAAGTCATGATTTTTAATCCAAATGGTATTTTCGTCAATTTTCTCAGTTAAATTGCTGACGTGACCGTTAAAAATTACAATGTCTTTAACAGCCACGTCAGTATTCTAACAGAAAAAATTAACTGAAAAACCATTTGGATGAAAAATCGTGACTTTAAAGACCATTCATGTTAAAATAAAATCACAAAGACTGAACAAATGACGACTTCAAAGTTTAAACCACAAGGACTAAACAAATTTCAATTCAAATACATACCAACTTTGCATTTCTCACACTTGAAACTTACTCTTGTGTTCTTCATATACACCAACTTCGACATGCATCTTCTATTATTTCTTCTTTAGATGTGTTGTCTACCATCAATGTAGGTAACTACTAGAACATGTATTAACACGTTGTATAATATTTCTAACTTTTTTTTTTGATTTGAAGAATATTTCAAACTTTCATTTAAATTTTTATATTTCTTTTTCTAAATTTTTATCGATCGGTTTTCTCGTACATTTATTTTGTATTGATACTTTTTTTTATTATTGAAACTTTCAGGTCATCGATTTGAAAGTGATCATATAAGTAAACATTTTGAACTTTATACAATAATATTTGATAAACAGTGCCACATATAAGTCATGTAAAAACAGTAAAATTTACTTATGCAAAGTCAGAGGAAGCGGTATTGTTTGTTTGTTCTTGAAGAACCTTGAACAAACAATTTTAGAAAAATAGTGGACATGTCAGGGGAGATTAATTTAGGACAAGAAGTCGCTGATGATTAAAACGAACCTAGTGCTCATCTAGAGCTGACCAAAGCTTATTCTTTTATATAATTTCTATCAGAAAGGAGAACATTAAAATTGAACTATTCTTTTATGTTACTGGTGTGTTGCAGTTCCTGTAATTCAAACTAGACTTTTGTTTTTTTTGAAAATAATTCAAGCTAGAGTTTGAGTAAGCTATTCTCTCTTTTGAATAGAGAATTTTGTTTTTATGCTTTGGCCTCCGTTGTGTGCTTCATTTCAGTCTCTATCTTGCATGTATTGAAGTTTCCCTAATCCAAAGATGAGCTTTGATCAATGGTATTTGACTCTTGAGTGCTAAAGCTTCCATCTTTACTATGTGTTCTGTAATTAGGTGTTTCTGGTGATTTCATCTTACTATTCCCATTAAATGAGTTAATGTTGGAGTCATCGGACATTTGGACCATTCCCTCCAATATTTTGTCCATACTTGAGTGTGATCAATGTTCTAAAAAACGCCCCCCATGGCCGTCTAGATGGTGCCTAGACGCTAGGCGTTAGCTCATCGTTTCGATTTCCCATTAATCATCCAACTTGAGCGTTAGCGCAAACCGTCTAGGCGGGCTGGGCGGCGCCTGGACGGGCGGCACCTAGGCGGTGTAGCTGGGCGGCCCGACTAGTCTTTTTTTTTTTTTTTTAAATCTAAACACATCAAAGCCTACCTATACTCAAAACGCAAAGACGTCCTTAACAACAGTTTTCTAAACGCAAAAAGACAAAGGACGTCGTAAGAATCTAATTTGTTTATTAATTTCAAATTGTTTTTTTATTTCTAAGAACATAATAGTTGACCATTTTATTTATTATTGAAGTATATTTGCTATTTTGGAACATCATAATGCATTCTATAAAAAAATACATAAAATACAAAACCGTCTAGGTGGCTTAATCCTCTGGACGCTAGACGCTGGTTGTCCGTTACTAGCGCCTAGCGTTTTTTAGAACATTGAGTATGATTAGTGTATAAAATATGAACTACTAGGTAACTTACCCGCGCTTTGCTGAGAGAGAGAGAGAGAGAGAGAGAGAGAGATTGTTGGATCATGGAGAGTGGGAGAGAGAGGAGAGAGATGGTGTAATTAATGTGAAGGGTATAGTTGGTATTTTGTGTTAAAATATTGGAATGAGTTACTCAATACTTTTTTCATTAGAATGAGCGTTTAAATCCCTGTTTTTGACTAAATAAGCATTTTTCTTTAATTTATAGAGGTTTAACTGTATTCTGATTTTATTTCTGTAATCTACAGAAAATTCCGGAGCTTTTCTGAGGCATTTTGATGAGAGACGTTACCTGAACAATGCCAACTAGAATCCGCAATCAAACTTTGGCTTGTTGATATTGAAATGTTAATCACATGTTCTATTTCCACAATGGTTGGAAGGAATTTGTGCTTGAAAATGATTTAATGGGGTGCAAGTTTCTATTTCCACATATATGAGAAAAATAAAAAATGCCGGCAAGGAGGAGTTTGCAGAGGCCGCTAGGAACTGTGTTAGTAGCTTCAGATGGAAGAGGCTGATAGTGATGACACATCTTTTGAAATCTAGGATGACTTTGCACCCTGCTCAAGAAGAGTAGAAAAGAAATCTTCATTACCAAGTCGTCAGCCTCACAGGAAAGACGGTAAAAGTTGGAGTCGGAAAGCACTAAATGAAACAATGTATAAGAAACCAGGAATTACAAGTTAGGAATATGAAGTTTGTTTTCACTCAAAGTGATGGATATCAAGGAAAAAGTGATATCGTGAAATTCTGGACAAGTTTCCACAATGATCAAAAGCAAAAATAATGAGGAAATCATCTGAGCTTCACGCTTCTGAAGCTAAATCACACAGCAGCATAACAGGTGCTAGTGGCTCATCTAGCAATGAAATAAACACAGGAATGAAACAAAAGGGAACTGGAGACCTTATAGCTCGTCATAAAGCTAGTGACTTTATATCCAAATCTGTTGCCATGTCTCATTCATATGTTCATGGATCTTGTGTGGTAAGATTACTAGACAGAATTGTGCATTAGTTGTTATTAAATCTATACAAACTTCAGAAAGACATGTCCCTTCCCAAAATGAGCAGTGCAGCTAAACTTGCAACTCCTTTCTTTCTGACATACATAACCTGTCATATACTGTCAAAGTGACCCGAACATATGAATCTCAATCTGTCAAAATATAACATGATGTTCACCCAGTTGATTGTCAAGCCATTTATGCTGTGAAGTCCAAACAAACCTCACAACTTAACAAGGAAAAATTCAAATCACGAGAAATGCGATCTGTGTAAAAGTTTCACTATATTGGGAATGAGAGCAATCTTGTAGCCTGAACTAATAACTTTACGAAATTTATACAAACAAACCAGTTTACCTATGACCCTAGGCCCTACTACTTCCCCAAAAGCTGCATGCAATATACGCATCATTATGCATTCTTTCACAAAGAATCTAAAATGGTAAAGGCACAACCTTTGGCATGTCTTCAAGTGTCCCAGATCATCACAACAGCTATAACGCCAACACCTAACAACACTGCCAAAAACTTGTAATGGGGTTTGTCCAGAGAAACTGGCTTATCAGGTGTGTAACCCTTGGCCAACAAATGGTTTACAGCTACATAGATAAACACTCCACATGCCAGACCCATTGAAATAGCAAATATCCAATCTGTCACAGAACCTTGGGTTGTCGCGTCTATTATGATTCCAATGGCCACACCAATAGGACTTGAAATAGCAAATGCAAAAGCATAGGCAGCGCATGATAGGAAGGGACGGTTAGGCATCATACGAAGAAGAGCAATTCCCATTGCAATGGCTGCAAATACCTTGTGCAGAAAAATCGTCCATAACGCTTTCCAAGCATCAGCTTTAGTCTCAGTAACTCCAATCGCAATGCCCTCAAAGACTGAGTGGAAACACAAGGCTACAATCAACAAGACACTATCCCCAAGTGAACTTACATTTGCGACAGATGCATTTACAAAGTGGTTATGACTCTGCCAAAGTATTCAAATCAAGTGTATATTCAGTTTCAGGACAATAATCATCAACTCCACCAGGCAGATCTCAATCAGTACGTAAGTGAACAAGAACTATATAGATAATCTATATATCTCACCTGGAACTGTGATGCTGTTACGCCTTTTTCATGTTCAACACTCCCTGAAATGAAGAAAACAATAATTAATTTGATACTCTTAACAATCTTACATCATCTAAAGTAGCAGAAAACATTTTAGGCTTGTCTGATCTGTTCCCGCTTATAATTTCTCAGCCACATAACCATACAAAGCCAATTTAGCACCAGAGTGAAAATTCATGTACATCTCACATATTCAATCTCCTCAATCCTTATCCATACTCTAAAGAAAGTTAACTCTTCTTGCAACAAAGTAAACATCCTTACCATGGAACAGACTCACACCAATATCAAAAATTCAAATCCGAAAAACGACTCACCTTGAGTCTCAAGGTCAGAAACAGAGCCACCATCCCTCTTCTTGGAAAACACATAGGAAATGACACAATCAGCTAGCATTGTCATCAAGAACCCAGCACAAGCCAACATGAAGGCAAAAGGGTACTCTTTCTCAGTCAAGTCCTTAAAAGTCTCATCAGCATCACTCAGAAAATGCATCAAAGCCGTCCCGAGAAACACGCCTCCTGCAAACTGTGTCCCAAGAACCAAGAAACCCTGATTCCATTTCAAGAAGTAAGGCGAAACTCCAGGGATGAATGTCCCGAAAAAGATAACTATCAAACACCTGATCTTTGTCAGAATTAGAGGCCTAACTCGGAGGTTGTTGCCTTCTGCTGCAGTTGGCTCCTAGTCTTCGTCGCCGTGGCCGCTGTGACTAGAACAGGGACAAGCATGACCACGGATCACATTTGTACCGATATTATCCCAACTTAACCACATCTAAGCTGTTGGGTTTTAACCACAAAAGGCCTTGGTACAATTAGATATGATCTATCAACTTATAAGTTTATTTGTCCATTTTCTGATACGGGATCTTTCCTCTCCAACAGGCGGAGGCGGCGACGGCGAGGGAGAGGAGGATGAGGAGGAGGAGAAGTGAACGAGGCATTGTGGGTGGGAGGTTACTGTGGACATGGGAGAGAGTTGGGTTGGTTATAAACCGGTTGTTGTGTTTGGTAGTACAGAAGAGAGAGAAGTACGTACTGGAGGAAGAAGACGAGAAGGGAAAGAAGGGTTGTACTGCAATGTAATGACGGAGACTTTCTTGGTGTGATCGAGACAGAACGACTTGTTGAGTCGGTGGTCTGTGAAACAAGGAAGACTTGACTTGGAGGCTTTGGAGGAGGAGTTTGGAGACACACTTGGTAAACGCGAAGAATAGTCATCACCAAGATTCTATTTAAATTATATTCTTTTTTTCCTCCTTTTTTCGAGGAGAAGAATATATTCTATTTGTTCTTTGAATCTGGTATGGGATTATTCTTGGGGGAAGATTCTATATTTGTACACTCCAATATTATTACACGTCTGATTAGGTACTCGTTAATAAATCCAAGATGTGAAATTTTTTGGCAACTAGATATCATATGATTATGTGTATGTTAGGGTATAAAATTGTTATTGATTCGTATTTAAATTATACCTAAGGGACACAATCAAGAACAATACGATTGGATAGGGAGAAAAAATTGACAGTTTTACTTCGTTCAGTTATTCTAAATCGAATATTGGTTAGAGCTTTGATGTTCAGAGAAAATAGAAAAAACACTTGAAATTGGCTTCATAACTTCTCTAACTCTGCGTACTTCAAAACCAGATTGCCAATTACGCCTGAAACAATCGCCTAGTTTTTACATTATTCTGGCTCAGTCACTTGGATCAACGCCTCCATATTGTATGCTGCTTCTTTTCTTGCATTTTCCTGCAATGTAATTTCAATTGTATTTTGTAAGAATTTGCATTATATTGTATGATTATAAGCAACTTGACATGATGTTCAGTCAATCCCTTGGCTTTTTTACCAATATAAAAATCTCTAAGTGAACAAAAGTATTGGAATCACAAATGTAAATTGAACTGATGTATTACCTTTGATGCTCCTTGGAACGCCTAATAAACTCAGCAGGAATTTCCTGTCCTTCATATGATGCTAATACTTGTCTGACATCTGCTGGATTGCTCCGCGCAACAACTGCACATAAACCAGGTACAAACAGGTCAATGGATTCCCAGGGTTATTCAATCTTGAGAACAAACAGAAAGCACAGACAACTTACATTCAAGAAATGGGATGAAATCTACAAGAGCTGTATCATCCAACTCAGACTTAAATGGCTTTATCACGGCACCATTTTCAGGCTGAAGGCTATTTTCTCGTGCATGGGCACTAAGATATATGATCTTTCTTGGATCTCTATTTAGCTTTGAAAGGTCCTGCCGCAAGAAACTATATCTCAATATCTCATGTAGCTTAATGATCACATATGTAAACACAGATACAGCCTTATAAGTTATAACCAAATGGATGGCCATAAAGAGAGGAAAGTCATTTCCAATTATTTACTGGTCTGGCAGGCATATCACTGAACACATCAGCCCAGGACCAGAAGTAGTGGGATTCATTTTCGTTATGAAGTATGTTGAAACTTTTTGCAAATATTATTGAACTACTGAAGCAAAATATTTTTTAATAAAAAAAACAAGTCAGGTCAGGTTCCTTCAATAAGTTATGAGCCTCGGCAATCAAGTTGTTCGTACCGTCCAACTATCCAATTTTAGTGAACGTATTCAGAAGAACTTTAAAAATGGTGATCATCGAGAAGATAGAGAAAAGAAGGAATATACAATCAATTAATGAAACAGCAGAATGTAGGAACCAACATACCCTATAATGCACTCCATCCTGATACTTGGTGGCAGCCTTTCCTAGCCTCCAAATTACACAATGTTTTGGGTCCAGTCTCTCCATTACAGGATCTACGTACTACATTCACCAAAGAAGAATGAAGCTGTTAATGATTATGACTTACTTCAAACTCAACAAAAATATAAAACAGGTTAGGAAAAAGCCAGAGCGTGATGCTCTGAAATAACAAAGCCTGAGCAAGATGCTCCGAAATAATTAATAGTAAATTACCATTTGTGAATAGTCTGAAAACACGACGATTTCATAAAACTGAGCAAGATGTTCTAAGAAAGCATCAACTCCAGGTCTTTTAATTGTCTGCCATCCCTTTTCTCTCTGTAATACATATCCATATGTAATCACACAAAAAGTAAAATGAAACTTTTAGTTGGTTACTATTTATAGACAGCAATCACAGCATAAACGAAGATGAATAAACACGAATAATCATTGCTTTCATATCATGTGCACATATACAATCACAAGACTACAAATAAATCTTATAATTTGCAGAAAAAAAAATCCCCATCCATTTTCCAACATGGCCTTACCGTCCAATAAGAATAAAGTAATGTCTCCTGTAGATCCAGAACAAGTGTACACATATTTCTATGAATAGGGAGCATATCAGGAAGAAGCTTTTCTGCGTATGGTTCGGTATAACCCTATAAAACCAAGAATTGTGATCAAAAAAACCAATATCATAACATTTCAGTGTGCCCAACTAGAGCGCAAGAAACAGAAACCAAACACCCACTCGAACTTGTTCTTCAATTGCTCTCCTTGCATCAAGGTAAGCTTCAGCTGCTTTAGCAGGGACTGAAATATCAGAAAGAAAGAATCAGCATAAATGACAGAGAGTTTCCTTGGGTACTAAGCAAGAGGTTTCAAAGGTCATAATTTCATTTGTCTGAGGCCCAAAGGTGATAAATGCAAACCAAGTAAGCTCTGTAAAATTATATCTTAAGCCTAGGAGTCACCGCTAAAGAAAGATGAATATCAAGACCATTTATACATATGTGTATTACATCTGCCCCCCCCACACACTGTGATTAGTGAGTATAATAAAAATCTTATATTTTTAGTACTATGATATGATTTTTCGGATGTTGATTCTCATTATACAGATAATGCTAGTACACTAGAAGTGTGTGCGTGTAATATAATGCAGCTAGAAACACATCTTCCACACAACAGTAATGATTAATGTGAATGATATTAACATAAATCAGGGATTAAAAGACTGACCAAACACCTCAAAACTTACTCCACAAAAACATAATTTGTGAAGCTTACTACCACTGAACAGACATGTAGTTCAGCAAACCCACCTGTAATTGCAGAAGAATAGACCATACTTTTGAATTTCTGCAAAAGAAATTGATAGCAAAATATTATCTCTGAAGTACCCAACACATTTAGTTAATAACAAATATTAGCAAGTTAACAAGTGAAATCAGTAAGGCTGCATATTGTCAAAGAGGGCAACCCAATTTTTAACCTACTAATTGGGTCTCGTGTATAGAAGACTAAGCAACTAGGGGTTACATGTGGTCTAGGGCACGAATCCCTCATGGTATTCTACCCCCGGAAGATTGTAGGGTTTGGCAGGAGGACCCAGTTTTGAGCCTGGTCCGATTTGGGGGATTTCTGGGTATAAAAGAATATAATGTATAGAAAATAGAGTAGAAAACACTGTACATGACTATTAAATGATAAGAGATTTGATGATGAGTGGTCCAGTTCAAGCAAACTATAAAAGGGGATATTTGTTTAGACAGCATGTGTATCAATTCCAGATAGCTGGATATAATTTAATGTCTAGGAACAAAAATCCTAAACATATCCATAGTCATTTGTTTTTGGACATAATTTTTCAAAAACAATCTTGCAAACAGGGTATTTGAAATTAACAAAACCATTTCTGTCATTTCATGAGCTTCTATCCAAAATCTCTCAAAATAGTTAATTTATTTCTTACTTTCTCGCAGTTCACCTCCATTTCCTCACTCATATATATATATATATATATATATATATATATATATATATATATATATATATATATATATATATATATATATATGACCAAAGATCCTCTCTATCTTTGTAAAATAAAAGCTTTCCCATTGCAATATTCAGTTTAAGGATACAGCAGTTGTTGCTCGCACCTTTTTTCCACAACTAGAAACCTCAACCATAAGTCTTATGCTCTTTAAATTAAAGTCTTTCCATCAGTTTTAATCTTGAAATTGATAGTAACAGTAAGAAACTGAATCCTAGCTCTGATTCATGAAATAAACAAAGCATTGCACAAATCTTCTCCCGTCTTTGTCCGCACTTTTTATACAATTGTCATCCAAAGCTAATCAATCATTTCGCATCTAAAGTAAGATATAAACATATAAACATCAATTATGCACACGGCTGAGTTACAAAGTTCTGAATCAATCTTACATCAATAACAGAAGCATCATCTGGAATCTCAATACTCGCACACTCTTCTCGCAGAGCCTTTGTCTTTTCATCAATTTCGTCGATTGAGTAAGCTGCAAGAAAAATATAAAATCCAAAACTCACTCTCCCTCTTCCATAAGGAAACAAAACAACAACATAAGGGATACACAAATCTTTCTAACTCAGCGGAAACCCAAAATCATATCACAAATGTACGATTCTACACTGCTCAATCCAATTAACAAGAAATGAAAACTTGACTTCGAAATCCAATTCAAGAAGTAATCAAATGAAGTAAAGATTGAATAGGCGATAATACCATAGGAGACATAGCCAACGGAGGCGGTGGCTCCGGTGAGAGCGGCAATGAGGGAGTACTTGAGGAACTTCCAGGGCTTTCTATTGGAGGCGGCGGGGGCGGCGGTTGGAGGCGGTGTGGGGTTGGAGGAGAGGGTTTCGGCGGCTTTGGGAGCGAAGTCGGTGCTGAATAGGCGGCGGCCGCGCTTGGAGAGGAGAGAGGTTAAACGGGAGCGGAGTATGATGGAAGACATTGGTTTAGGGTTGGGTTTTAGAGAGGGTTTTGGGTTCTGATCGCTGCACCTGCACTGGGGTTTGGGTTTCTTTCAAGTAGGGTTTTTGCGGAGAAGAGAGAAAAGGAAGTGAGAGAGAGAGAGAGAGAAACTTCTGGGGCCGTGGCGTGTTTCGACGTCGTTTCGTTGGTTTTTTTTGAGAGTATCTTTAGTACACGGCGTGTATTTTCACATGCATACATGGATGGTCAGAATTAGAAGAAATAATATAGAAACATGGTGATCAAACATATGAATTGTTATGAACGGTTAAGATTGTGTCGTGTAAATACACGTCGTGCATACAAGAATTTCCAGTTTTTTTTAGGGGTTTCTACTTTCTAGTTAGGCCTGTCGGGTTACAGTTTTGCTTTTAAGAAAATCGGTTTTATATGAATTTTTAGATTTTGTAGTGTTTGATAAATGAAATAAAAACAGTTTTTTTTTATATAAATTACATGTTACTAGGAATAGCTTTAGAAGTAACCTAAATGTTACTTTTAAAAGTAATTGTAAAAACACTATAAATTAATAAATTTTATCATGACATCACTTTTAAAACTAATATTTACTAAACACAAAACTGTTTTAATTCACAGCTGATTAGTTTATTGGATATTGTTTAGATTCACGTCAGTTGCAAATATTTTTTTTTATCAATAACCTCATTCTATATATGTCTGTGAGGTTTAAACACATGACCTCAAAGTTGTCAGTTAAACACCTTAACCAACCAAGTCACAGCTTATCGACAAATATTTTGAACCAACTAAGTCACAGCTCACCGAAAAATATTTTGAAGTAACTTCATTTCGGTCTTTATTTTCTTAATCTTAAATATTTGTCATTTGAATTTAGTAAATGAGAAATTTTGAGTTCGATTTACGTAATATTTGAGTTGTTTACCTGATTAAACATAAAAAATTTCATCAATGATGTCCATTTGCAAAGATTCAGTCCAATTTAGATGTTAAATCCCGATCAACGTTTCCCATTAGTCCCAGTCTATACCGCGGCAAACCCTAACTCTCTCTCTCTCTCTCTCACGATAGTTTTAAGGTTTTTGCTGTGCGGCGCAAGTTCTTTTCCATGGCTACCATGGCTGCATCTCAAGCCTCCCTCACAGCTAGCCTAATCTCGAAGCTCTCTCTCTTCCATCAGGAAGAACCTGTGGATTTGGGTGACCTCCGGTACCCAAAGAGTGGCTTTGTCACCCCTCAGTGCTATCTAGTTGGGCACCACAACACTGCTTGAGCAATGGCGTTCGATGTGTTCCGCAGTGCTGTTCGGAACATGTGGCGTCTCTCTTCCCCGGTCAAAGTCCAACAAAGAGGCATTCGATATCTGTTCACGTTCACCAACGAACGTGATGTCAAACGAGTCAAGCAGGGTGGTCATTGGGCATACCAGCGTGCTATGATCATCATCAATGATTATGATGGCTTTTCAGATATCCAGCAAGTCCCTCTGAATTTCATTTGGATTTGGGTGAAAATTTGGATTTGGGTGAAAATCCTTGGTCTCCCAGCGGCGCTGACAACGGCGGCTACGGTACGATTAGTGGGCAAGACAATCAAACTTGTTCTGATCGTGGATCAGAACAACATCAATCAAGGTATCGTTAGGGTTCGCTTAACCCTCAGTTTAGATGAACCTGTGAAAATGCAACGGAGGATTAGGGTTTCCCCGATTGATGTTATGGGGATCGACTTCCAATATGAACGGCTGGTAGGTCGTTGCGTGATTGCTCTATGCTGAATCACGGTGGGCTCTCTTGTCCTAGAGATAGAGATGAAGCTTCGGTGGTGACTCCAAGTCCTGCAGCAACACCTTCAATGGTGTTTCAAGGTAACGTGCCGGTTACCCTATCCTCCCCTGCACCTGCTTCACTTCCTTCTTTCTTCCCTCAAGAAAAGAGGGCATTCAATATCAGGGAGATCCCTGCTTCCCCTCTCCGACCAAGATAACTGGAGTTCGACGTGAGCGTGATGAGGAAGAGTCCCCAAATGGTAAGCGAGCTCGACATGCCCTGGCAATGGTTCCATTGCCTCTAAACCCTAATGAAGTCAGCTTCTCTATTAACCCTAATGGGGATTTGGGTATTGCTAAGACCGGGAAGTCTCCCAAGAAAAGAGGAAGACTGAGAGGCAGTAAGAACAAGAAAATGATTGCAGTTGAAGCTTCGGATTCCTTGGATCCAATTACTATTCAGAGTGAGGATGGTGAAGTTCAAGGCCTCGAGTCTGAGGCTGAGGAAGAGTAATCTCCTAGTGCAGCTAGGAAAGACCCCTTCTAACCTTTAACAACAATTCTCTTTCTTTTCAACTCAATGAAAGGTACACCGTTGGGCCTTACACCTGATTTAATTGAAAGTAGAATTGTTTGTTAGAGTTTAGAAAGTTATATATTTTTTACTTTGTCTTATCCACATTTTTTGATGTAGTTTTGAGGGTTTTTTTTTCTTTTCAATTCTTAGATGTAGTCCGTATTTAATTTTTTAGCTATACTGCTTGTATGGTCTTTGGACTATTCATGCTTGACTGTTTTTTGTCATTATGATGTTTGATCAATGGAACTATCTTTTTTCCCCTCAAAAAAAAAAAAAAACAAGTTTCCCATTAGTCCCCAATTTCTCTCCCATCAGTGGCGCGGGTTTCCAATGGAGCTCCTCCCGCCATGGATAATTGCCATCCATGTGTGATCGATGAAGAATTGTCAAACGTTTGCCCTATGTTCTTTACAAAACAAAAACAAAAGAAAAGAAAAGGAAATCAAGGGTGCGAGACAATGTTCCATCCGTCCCACAGCCATGGATTTTCTATTATGTTTAGCAAGATTAACTATATGGTGTTTGCTAAGGACATCAAAGTTATGTAACCTATCGGTTGTTTCTGTTAGTTTGCTGCAATTGTATTGGAAGCACTCAAGCACAGAATACGTTGGCTTTGAAGGCCAAGATTAGATCCTTATAAAAGACCAACTAGAATCTTTGGTACTGAAAGGAGTGAAAGCTTTGTTTGTTTTTTGTTTTTATTTAAAAAAAGACTAACTAGAATAAGATTTGAGCTCATTCCATACTATGACATATAAGTAAATACTAGCTAGTTCTACAAATGAAGAAAAAATCAACACTAAGAGACGTGAATGTAAACTTCAGAATGAAAATCAGCGGAACCCTTTTCTAGCCCATCGCATGATGCTGCATTGCTTGCTGCCACCACTCTTAGACACTTTATCTGAGGGTATCACTGCCCCCTTTGCAACATTAGCAGTTTGTGGTGCTGACGTTTCTGAGCTCTGTGGTTGTGCTGCAGCACTCGAATTCTCTGATGGTGCTGTGGCCCCTGAATTTTGTGGGGGTGCTCCTAATAGTAATGTGGGTGGTCGTTGAGATTCTGCAGCCACTGATGATGATGGTGGCGGTGGCGGTGGCGGTGGTAGCATTAAAACCGGTGGCATCATCATGGGGTAGTCATATGGCCCTCCGGTCGGATAGGGATAGGGATAGGGCCCCATTCCACATGTGGGAAGAGGAGGAGGAGGGTGAGGGGGATAACCGCCCGCCATGGATGGTTCCTCAGCATCAAATTTAACACTTTTTATCTTGGCATGAATCCCTCCAAGCAGCTGTAGAATGATCTTTGGATTTACTTTCCCTGAAACATTCACCGTTCCTTGTTCAGCATCTATGTCTATTGAATAAGCACCTAAGAAAATACACACAACAAAACAAAAACAAAAAATCTCAGTGAAAATATATTGCAGGTAGTTTAACTATTGGCAGGAAGAAAGCGAGGACAGTACATACCATGGACACTGATCAAGACTTCATAGACTTTTAGCCTACACTTTTCACATTCCATATTCGCGTTCAACATCAATATCTGCAAAAGAACGAAATCAACTGAATGAATCTGGTTCCACATTGGCACATCTGATACTTTAGTTCGTACTGCATTGTTAGAACTTAGAACCACTTGACCAAGCTAATAACAATGCACCACTTTGATTTTCAACAAAATTCTACTATTCTCGATAAAAAGGAAAACATTGATAAGGTATTCGAGCAGTCTAACCATTTTTGCAGAGGAAGAATCCATTATGGCGACTCTTCTATACTAGTAGGAGGAACGAAATATGAATACACAATTTATATGCATGTCTTCTGTACTAAAAGTTGGGTAAATTCATGCTACAGCTTGATATTATTCATTATATATATGATTTCTCATTCATACCTTAGGCATCCCGCTATAGATTCTATACTATTTTTAGATTCAATTTTGAAATCTTAATATCTCTCCGTACTGGTACTCGTACTGTAGATTTCTCATGAAGCTCCTAAAATCCCTATTTGGAAATTTTATCAATCCCATCGAGCTGTAATTTTTTCATTTATTGTTTTGGCCTTATTTTGACCCTATCTATTTTCTTGCAGAAGAGAATTTTCTTTACAATAGCTGTAATCTGGTCAGATAATTAAAAACTAGATTTACCTATAGCTGTTGCAAATTATTGACAGTTGGACTACCTTTTCTATCTTTTTTCTACCTTACCACTTACTACACAAGGCACACTGTGAGGCTGTCCTTATTCAAAAATCATCGATTCATCAGACAAGAAAGAACTAGTGTATGTGAGTGTTTTAAATGTAGGACTACTGTTTCATTCTGCATAGGCAACAATCAGTTGCTGCAATTTCATGTATAAGACGTAACAGTGATAACATTCACCATAACAACATTGTAAATTTACATGAGTTATTCTGCGGCTCTTGGCCATTTACCAGTTTTGTGTTTGTGGAGCATTGCTTGTCCCATAACTCCCATTGGCAACGACTACTGGTCTACAGTGAAGAAAAGTTGATCATGCTCTACAGAAATCCAATAATTCCATTTTGCTGACAAGCTAGCACATGTTAGATGAACATTCCACCTTGAATTTTAGATGGTATGTACTCCGTCGATAGAAAGGAAAGTGCATCCGCAGATAATGCTTCTAGCTCAAATTTCACTCCACTTTTCAGCATCAACTGTAGCTCCAATCTTTCACCGGAAAAGAATAACACAACAGAAATTTATAAGGACTTAATCCCATTATATTAGGAATGAAATAAGAAAGTTAAAGTGGTCTGACCTCCAGTGTGGCACTTCTCTTTCTAAGTAGCATCTCTGTAACATGGCTTCAGTTTTCCTCTTGTCTGACAAGATAATGAAGATATAAGAAACCTCAGAAAGGATACGAACTTTGTAATGCAAATACAAAGTACCATATCTATCACCTTCTGCAGTCAAAGGAAGGAGACACTGTTGTGGAAGATGGTACTTCTCTGCATCCAAAGGGAAGGCTCCAAGCCAAATTATCTCGGGGACCCGTAGAAACTTTGCATCATAGGCCATTTGCTTGCATAAGAACACAGCGTGCTAATTAAGTTAGATCATATCTTGGTTTTAATAGAAGCAGTCTATAAAAAAATTGTTCATACAGCACTTTTCATTCTTCAGTATTTTGGGTCTTTCTTGTTAGCTCACAAGTTCACATACACCAAAGTTTGTTAACTTAGAGCAAAAGTTCAAAGATTGATCCGGAGGCCTAACCAGAGAACCAAACCGATATGTGGACAAGATGTCAAAACCGTAGGGATCACAATCTACCAAGCAATAGACAGGCAGATTTAAAGTATCAACAAGGAGCCCCAGAAACCTGGAAAACATCAATAGAAGTTACACAAAAAAAATGGCATAAGGGAATGGCAAATGCAAACAACATAGGAATGGCAGTCCCTACTCCCATTTGAAAATTGTAAAAGGACTCTACCTTCTTGTGGAAATATCAGGATATCCACGTCCCTACAAGGAAAAAAAAACAAAAGAGCACAACTTTAATAAAACATGACAAGGCTGTTTCAAGGATGAATTAAAGTAAAGTGGGCTATTCCACCCACGGGAGTAACATCCTTTTCCCTCAAAAAAAAAAGGATGAATTAAAGTTATTCCCAGAAAAGGATCTATGAGAAGAAGGGGCAGACTTACAGTGATGACGATGCAGTGGTTTGTGTTACAAAACTGGTCATTTGCCAATCGTTGAAAAACTGTAGGTACACTATAAACTGTAATGGTTGGTTGATAAAATAACTATGATATAAAATACTATCCACCTGAAGCATACGAACATTAATTACCTGATTCTTTCTCCACAAGAATTATGTACTGGGCAACACTAACAATATCTGCAGGTTACAAGTAAAGGTCTCAGAATGTTTTTCCTCTAAGATAGCACGTAAGCTTGATTAAGTGTATAATAAGGCATTTGAAATGTTACAACATCTACTTCCTGTTGATATTAAGTGGAGAAATTTTTAACTGTTCTCTCTTAAATTCTTAATCATCTAGATACCTTTGACCTCTTCAACATGAACTGGAACAGGGTAGGCCTGTATGTAAACCAGGTGAAGATCTTTAAGGTCAAATATAGGAAAAGACAATGCTCTCATAAATCAATTCATGAATGAGAAAATAAAAAAGAGAGAGAAAAAAAAAAAAAAAAGAGAGACCATGAGCCATTCTTACAGTGTTTGGTCTATTTATGCAATCAGATATGTTTCCAGCCTCTGCAAACCTTAACCAGCCCATTACCAACCTATGATGAGATACACGACGAAAAAAAAAAAACTATGATGAGATAAACGTCCATTTAGCATTATGACATGGGCAGCATATGAATACTCATCGTAGTATAAATTTGTTAACTCCACCAACACTACATGCTGAGAATTGCCGAAAAGTACTGCATTAATTTAGACCAAAAGAATAAAGCACACTGATCTAACAGGGTGTGCCATTGCTACCAAAGGAAGCTAGCAGATTACCCAACAATAATGATGTATTTGACAGACTATTATCATTATAACCATAAATTTTAAACACATTAGTTATAGGATTGCAAAATCAAATAGTGATGTACTGTATTATCTTCTTGTCCACAAAGAATCAAGCAAAAGTTTACAAACGTACCCCTTTCCTACAGACACCTGCAAAAGGAAGCAACCTAAAGTAAATACGACAAAATCTGTAAGAAGGCTTATAAAACTTTAAAGAAAATTGTATGGTAATCCAAGTTTAGAGTATGCTCCTACTAGTCATACATAATCGATACTGAACCTAAAGGTCATTCAGGCTAACAGTACCATATACAGCTTGTTTCATTTCTTTGGCAAAAACCATATATCACTATTCAAGACATCAGAGCACTTTAATATACATGAAAGAGCTATGAAAGTAGTTCAGGAAACCATAGGAGTACCCACCACATTCAAATTGTGGCGACTACACTGCAGAAGGATGCATATATCATTGATTGCACGGTCTACAACTGATTGATCTGCATTAAGCAGAGAATATCTTATTTAGAGAGGTGGAGAACATAATGCAAATGAAATTTCCAATTACATACTATGCTCCCTAAAATATCTCAGCACACGAAAAGAGGCCATAATATCCCCAACCATGACAAGTTGCAAAATGTAACGGCATTAACAAGGTCGTTCAATCAAACTATATGTTGTCAACAATACAGTAAGACTCATGGTTTGACATTGCAAAAGAAGAGCAACTCGTATTCACCTGAAAATACCGAAGGGTGCATGTAATAGATATCTCTTTTAGACCCATGTCTGTTTTCTTGCAGAAGTTGCTGAACAATTACAAAAACCCTAAGCAGAACATCTGAAATGGATCGATTGTAGCACATAATCAATAAGATGAGTACTTATTCCACTTCCTCCTAATATATGATTCTTTATAAATTTGCAACAAATCGAAGACTCATAGCAAGAGCAAGCAAACACACCTATTCTATGTACATGGCTTTCTTTTCGAAGAGTCAGCGCCTCCTTCCCTTTCGGCAAATCAGAGCTGCAATAGCTGTGCACAACAATGTACTCAATTACTCATTTATATCACTATGTAAATGCTTAGAAATCACCAGAAGTTCCACTAATTTAGGGTAAAATTTACATTTCCACAAACATTTGGGTGAACTATAACTGAAAAATGGAGAGAGTAAGCTTGGAATTAGTACCAATTTGCGGAGGAATCAGAGCAGTAATTTCGGAAGCGATCGATGAGAATCTGCAGCGGGCGGCCGTTGCTGAGATCTTCCACAAGAGCTCGAGTGAATTCTGGGCGATGAGAGTGGGGATTAGAAATGAGGGATTAGAAGATAAAGGAGAAGATGAATCGGAGGTTGCAGACCTTTGATTTTGCGAAGCAACTCGCAGGGACGGGGCTGTGACCTCCCTCTTGAGCGCTTTCCCTCCATTCTTCAGGCGTTAATGGACTTCTTTTTGAAATTGGAGGAGGAGGAGATATTTATAGCCAAACGGCATTTCTTGCCGTCTATTTCTTCTTTTTTAAGATAAAAAAAAATAAAAAATAGTGGCGACCGTTGCTATCTTTTAGAGCGGTGACATAAATTGTTTGATGAGGTCACACAGTCTCCTCAAAAGCTAAATTTAAGGTTCAGAGGTTAGTTTTTTTTTTTGGGCTTAGAGATTAGCTCGATGCTTCTAGGTCTAGAAACTATTCCGTATCGAGGATCATGTCGAAACATTTTTCTCAATTGACCATCAAGAATGGACATGATTTGAAGTTGAGTATGAGAGATCCACACCTAAGCTCTTATAACCTCAACTGTCTGTGATGGTTGGTATTTTTATTTATTTTAAAGAAGCGAAAATATGACTACAAAATTGCCAGCAGACCGAACCAAACCAGGCCATAAAGAAACAAAGTGCAAGAACTAGATAAGATAAAGATGCTAGTACGCTCAAACTAGCTAGCTAGACACCAGAAACAAAACAAGATTACATGAACATGTACACAGTCCAAGCACTATAGTTTAGGGCTGACATTGGTAGGTATGCCGACTTTATTTACCAATATCATGTACCAACCAACTTATGATTGGTAGGCAAAATCCTCTACCAAAACCAACCGCCGAAGTTGGTATACTGACTTAGTTGGTACGGTTTGTACTCGGTTGATACAGTTGGTAATATGCCTCTACTAAGTTTAGATTGTGACCCAAAAAATGAAGTGATAAATATAATTTTTTCACAAATATAATGTAATGATAGCTTTGGTCTGGTGGTATGTGGTCATATTTTCCATCAGAGCAGTCATAGTTTCGATCAGAGCAGTCATAGTTTCGAAACATACCTCTTGCCAAAATTTAAACATTTTATATTTTAATTGTATTTATATCTATAGGATGTTATAAATATAAAATAATACATATATTATATATTATACATATATTTTTAATTGTCTTTACATATATTATACATTTTATAGGTTGTTTGTAAGATGTTAGAGGTTCAATTATCGTTTCCTACATAGACATGAGTATATTTTTACATAATTATATATACATGGTTAGTACGGTATACCGATAATATGAAAATCTCAATACCAAGTATCAACCATGTTACCAAGAGTGGTACGGTTGGTTGGTTTCGACATGGCCCAAATTGTCAGCCCTACTATAGTTGCGTCCTAAAGCTTGAGATAAGAAGATTAAGAACGGATGGTATAATCATTATGCTAAGCATGAAAGATTGCCAAGACATTAGCCGGAATATTACCTTCTCCATAAATATATATGGAAACTCTCATTGCCTTAGCGACCAACCATTTTGTATGTTACGCAAACTCTAAAAAACAAGTTTTAGACGCTTGAGGTAGTAAATTTATACTTTGAGCCTTACAAAAGCTACAATAGTTTTAGGAACTCAAAAATAGGCACCGAAGAAGGGACATAAGATTGATAAGAGGGTGCAAAAGCCAATCTCACTCATTCTTTAAGTGTAACCACAAAAAATTGTCTCAAATTCATCATACCAAAAGTGTCACACTCATGCACTCTTATTTAAAAATCTTGGTCGGTACTTAGTGTAGACTTGAATTCAAAAGAGATTAATCTTTCAAAAAAGAAAATAAAAACCTAAAGAAGTTGCCAAGAACTCGCTTATAAACAAGGAGTGACACAACCGATTGAAAAACAAGGAGCGACTTAATTCATTTTTGTTTCTCTTTCGTTGACTAAAACTTAATTAATACATTGTTTTTTAAAAGGAGTTTGAAACTCTGCCAAACTGCAAGGCTCATACCTGTTTCATATTTAAAAATTTTGCATTTGAAGAGGTGGGTTGCACCTATACCCTGAGCTAAGAAAAAACAATAACAATGATCCTCGTAGAGGATAACTTGAATATTAGCGAGAGCTTCCTCTAACCACACATTATCAATGGAATTACTACTAGCTAACAAGATGTGCAAGCCCACATACAACACAATTTGCTTGTTTAAAAAACTTATAATCATCCACGACCCTTACCTCCGAAAGATCATTTTCATCACTATTGAGAGCAGCAATATGGATAGTTGAGGCCAACTCCAACAATGGAGTTAAAAACAAAGACCACCCCTTGGAAAAAAAAAAAAAGCTATCTCCAACAGACAAAATGACAAGGAGCTAAAGTTGGAATTTTAACCCCAATTGTCATTTGAAGTCCTATATTCTGAGATTTTCCAAGACCAACCCTGTGGGGCCCATATACATCAGATATATATTTAATGGAGACGGATTAACGCACCTGGAGGAGCTTGTGACAAAGACGCGCCAATTCTTTCGTTGGGTGTGGAAAGACGCGCCATTGTTGGGCAATGAAATGGAAAAGCCGAATGGAAGTGGCTCCACGTGACGTAATTGGCCCATGAGACGCAGTCAAAGGTCTCCAACAGCTATGAAATCAACGGATGTGATTAATTATCTATTTAAATTCAAAGGCTTAGATGATTCAAACATTTTTAAATTTTTCTTGACTCCAACGGATATATACATGATCCAAAGGCTATGACTTTATCAAAAAAAAAAAAGATGGACGGCTATGGATAAAACTTTCTATTAAAAATTCGATTTTTATCCAAAAAAAATTACCAAAAAAATATGTAACAAAAATATACCCGTTGGAACAGTGTTTTGGAGAAAACTCTATAAATACCAACCCATTCTTTCATAATTCCTCACACTAAATATCATATTTCCTTCTAAATATTTCATTCCTTCACTCTTTTTGTTGTTCAAAGGTTTCAAGAGAAAGAAATGGGTAAGAGGGGAGATTCCATGGAGGCATAATGAAGAAACTATTCTTTGTGAAGTTTGGATCACCATCGGTGGTGAAGGTGCCACCGGAATAAATCAAAGTGCGGACACATTGTGGGAGTGTGTTGCAGCGGAGTACAATAAGAACAAACCGGCAAGTTGTATGGAAAGAACATCTTCTAGTGTTAACTCTCGTTGGAAGGTGATAAATCAAGCTTGTGGGAAGTGGTGCGAATCTCTTAACAAAGCCAAAACTCTTCACCTAAGCGGTGAAAATGAACTTGACGAGGTGATTCTATTTATTAATGTTGTGCTCAAATTTTTGTTCATATTAAGTCACATTTAATTTAAATTTTCTATCTTATATAAATGTTTAATTTTTAATTAGTCATAAAATTTATTTACTTAACATTGTATGTAGGTCATGAGAGCTAAGTCATCTACTATGACAAGGAAGGAAAAGATTTTGTTTTTGACCATTGTTGGAGAGTCTTGAAAGATACTCAAAAGTTTGGGGAAACGGCGCCACCTACAACTCCAACCACAAAGATTCCTACTTCTATCAACTTAGGTGATGAAGGAATATCCACAAATGAGGCCGAGACACCCCCGAAAAGGCAAGCACGCCCTCAAGCAAAGAAAAAAGGCAAGAAAACTAACTCGGAGGCCTTACATATTCAAATGCAAAAGGCCAATGAACAATATGAGCGAGAGTACAATCAAAGGCAACAACTTTTTGTGGAAGCAAGGCTAATTGAGCAATACACCGATGATGCTCGCACGATGATGGTTGATCCATCAACATTCAATACCTCTAGAAAGAGGGGTTCTTGGGAAAGGAAGCAACAAGCGATGTAACATCTCGATTTTTAAAATTTCTCAAAATTGATTTTTCTTCTTAGAAATAGAAAATAGAGGTCGCCACGACTTCGTTATATTTTTTTAGTGAATTTTTCGAGTTCCCAAGATATATTTAACGATTTTTCAAAATTTTATTGAATTTTTGTCAAATTTGTTATATGGTGACGTGTCACCTTGATATTGGTCCATAAGATTTCTTAATCACCAAGAATAGCAGCTAACCCACGTGCTGAAAGGGGCAGCTTGCTTTTGTTGGCTGACAAGTATTTATTTGGTCCAATGAGGTCTTGACATGTAGCAATTTGGTGTTGCAAAATTAAGCGAAGTCCTTCCGCCAAGTGTTGTTCTTTTAGTGGATCTGCACATCCAAACCGACCTCTCCTTGTCGGCATACCAACCCTAGATATAGAGCTGACCCGATTCAGCTTCTTCTGTCATTTTCTTTTCTCTCTCTCCCCTAAAATTTCTCTCTCTAGAATTTCTTTTGCGACTAAACTTTGGCGGATCATAATTTTTTATCTGTAACTCCGATTCTGAATCCGCAAACTGCTACGGGTTCATATTGATGTCTTCTTCCTATCTTAGAGGTTTGAACTAGATCCAACGGTGATTTCTAGATGGCTCGTTTTAGGTGGCTCGTTTTACGATCGGTATTTATGGTGGGGTTTCGATGCTATCAAGGTGAGTGGATTTGTGTAATATGTTTCAAATATTCTTATTTGCTATTAAAATAGTTAAAAAGCATAATCTTGATCTATTTATGAAATATCTCTCTATTTTCTAATGAAAAATGTCAATTTGCGAAATATGCGGTGTTTATATATTATTATGTGTTGGATCCATTGTTTGACTAGTCATACAACATGCGAACTTCTTGATTAGTTATGCCGAAGTAAAGATGTGACACAAAGAGGTATAGAACTTGAATGTCAATATAGGTTCCCGTGGGGATCACTAAATTGAATGATATCCAATAAGAAGGGATTGTGCAATGTGATGAATTACTTGATGCGATGTGTATACGATATACATATTTTGTAGCGTGTGTAAAATGACATGGCTTTGCGGGCATATTACATTGATCTACTCACTGAGTGCATGGTTATGCTCACCCACCTATCTCTGATATTTTTTTGCAGAGAAGTACTTAGATTTGATCGAGCCGGGAAAGGGTAGCCGACGAGCCCAGATGATAGTGTTTTTATTTAATTTCCACTTTGTAACACTCGTTCATGCTTTGGAATCAGTGTCACGGTGGTTAAAACTCGCCGATGTCGGGACCGGGGTGTGACAAGCGATAATAAATAAGGAGCAAGGAGCCTCAAGCATCCCTACACAGCATCAAGATCAAGCACCCCCCGAAGGAGACAACGATAGTTTGGTCGGTTATGTTCCAGTTCATAAGACACGTTGGGTTCAATTGTGTCACGCCCCGACCCATAATTTTTACTTTTATTACTGGCATAGTGGTAATAAGAATTTTACCGTGATCGTCATTAAGTGTAAAATATAATTGATCCCCAGAGAGGTGTAGGGGACGATTATTTTGTGGGATTATTCTAAGGAAGAAATTTTAACGACGGTAAAAAACGGTAATTTTTGCTAGTAAAAGGTAATTTTATTAGGGTTTTATTTTTGGGGTGTTGAATTTTGGATTGAGTTTAAAGAGGAGTTGTGGACCGGGCTTAGTCAAAGCCCAGTTTCAGTTTTCTCTTTCTCTCTCTTTTCCTCCCGGTTTCTCCTCTCCCCGAGCCCGTTTCTGTCGCATTCTTCTCGGCCGCCGTCCGGCCGCCCCAGCTCGCCGCACCGGTCCCGTTCGGTCGGTCTCCAAGCCAGCAGCAGTTCTAGACCGGTGGCAGCCTCCCTAGCGCCGCAGTGAAGGAGGAATCGACGCCGAGAGCCCTGACTGCCGAAATCATTTTTTTGCCGGAACTCCTTCCTCCGGCCGCCATACCGGCGAGCCTTGGCTCAAAAGGAAGCCCTCCTCCCATGCTTCAATCCCTCCAAAGGGCTCGTTCCATCTCGAGCTAGGTAAGGAGAAATCAGAATTTGAATTTCTAGGGATTTATTGTGTGTTTGTGTCCGATTGGCTTGGTTAGGCTTAGAATTGGAGTTTGTGGTAGTTAGGAATGTTGTAGAGAAGGTTGAGAGGGAGATGCTGTCAAATATTGGTGACCATCGGAGGTCGCCGGAGTTGGTCGCCGGCCGCTGCTGCCGGCGGAGCCGCCGCCGAGAAAATGTTTTTGGTGGAGAAAAATGTGAGAAGTTTAATGGAATAAGTTTTATAATTTTTGGAGGAGTTTTGGATAGGTTTGAGAATTGTTGAAGTTTGGTATTTTTGGCGGATTATTAATTTATAATCCGGCCATTGGATTTTATTTGGTGGAAGGTGATTTTGAGGATGTCGGTAAAATTTGTGGAGTTTTGAGGTTGGCAGTGGAATTTAGATTTTGGAGTGTTAGGCTTGGTTGAGCGCGAAACATATTTAATTATGCATGTTTTTCTTTAAGCGTCGGTGTTTTATTTAAGGTTTTATTTATATGGAACATGACGTGAGGAGGCTCGAGCGGAAGAGACCTCCGACCGACATCAGGCTTAGGCCTAACCTGTGAGTGGACCTTTGTTTTTAAATATTGTGTTCGAAATGCTTTATCATTTGAATGATTTTCTGTTGTTGGATATTTCCCGAAATTGAGAATTTCGATGATTATACTCGAGGCACAATTCCGAGAATAGTATGTATATGATTAAATGCTAGCTAGCTATACGTGATTTCCCCCATACGCGAGGCACAATTCCGGTATGGGTGACATGAGCGTTAGACGCGAGTGTCGTAGCCCTGTGCGACTTCCTAATTTTGCATTTATTTATTCAATGATTTCGTACAAGGAGTAAGCACGTATATATTACCACTCGGCCGCTTTCCCCCATATGCGAGGTACAATTCCGGTGTGGGGTGATGTGAGCGTTAGACGCAAGCATAGTAGCTTCGTATGATATCTACTTTATTCAAGTTGTTCATAGATATCGTACCAAGGGTCAGGCGAGTGTGCATACATACTATATATATATATAATATCCAGGCCTGAGAGGCAATGTCTTAAAGTTTGGGAGTCTAGGCAGGCTGGACCCCAGTTCAGAATCTTTCCAGTGGAGCTTTTGTGTTTGCCGCTGATGAAAGCAATTCTTTTAGGGAAATATTTAATCGTTGTCGGAAGCATTTCGTCCACTCACTCTGATGTGTTAAATATTTTCCCCTGGGCTCTTCGCTTTTAAAAATGCCCAGTCTGCAGAGTTCGCGTGAGGTCTAGCAGGAGACGCCGAGGCATAGTGACTCATCTATTAGCTACATTTCGCCAGTATGTTACCTGTTTAATCTATTAGGGGTTTGTTAGCTTTCGCTGTATTTTATTTTATTTTATTTTTAGTAGCTCTGAATACTTGTGGAATTCTTCGGTGTAATTTGTATTCTGGCTACTTTTGGATTGTAACTGAAGATTTATTTTGGAATAAAAAGGTGGTTCTTAAATTTTTTAGTTAGGGTTGTCCATTTTCGAGGGAGGTTTGCCGAGTCTTCGGTAAATTTTTCTTGGAGGTGGTCCCCGCATGACTCATCTCGGGTTTCGGAGTGAAATTCGGGGCGGGTCTTGACAAATTGTTAGTTGTTTTTTATTATGAAATAATTTTTAGTTGTTTTCTTATGAAATAATTGTTAGTTATTTAACTTATTTTTATTATGAAATAAAAGTTGTTGTCTTTATTATTATATAAAGGTTGTGATATTTATTATTACAAAGTAAAAGCAAAAAAAAACATCGAAACTTTTATTTTATAACAAAGCAACACCATACAAAGTGTGCAAGGACATCACACAAAATAAAAGGACATCACACAAAGTAAAAGCACACCACACTAAGTGTCAGTACCCACTCTGAATTTCACCCTGAAATTTGAAGTAAACCCTACGGTGACCACCTTCAAAGTAAATTCTACCGAAAATTTGATATAACCTCTCTTGAAAGTGGACAACCCTTTCTCAAAACACCTGCAAGCGCTTCTGAAAAATCCACATCCAACCTTAACTCATAGGTTCAGAGCAATTCTAATAGTGAAGAAAAGGAGACAAAAACATAAAAATGAGCAGAAACTATACTATTGACTATGCCTCATCTCCATGTACGTCTGACCTCAACTATGCAATCCTGCAAACTGGACATTTTTAAAACGAAGAGCACAGGGGAAAACAATCGAAAACGTTAGAGTGAGTGGACAAAAATAAATTTAAAAGAAATGAGCAATAACATCTTTATGTTTTCCCAAATTAATTTCCAAAGAAATCGAATGCATGCCTCAATGAGAAATCCTTTATCTCATAAATATCGAGTCTCTTCAGCTCAAAAATATATATCAATATATGTATGTATTTACACATACTCATACTCCCCATATAAATTAATAGATTTAAAATAATCTACATAAGGCTGCTACGCTTGCGTCTAACACTCACATCACGCCTTAATGCAGTGCTACACCACGTCATTAAGGTGTACAAACATGTGTATAAATATGTGCTCATACCCCCTATATGAATTAAACACTCATATATGGCTATTAAGCTTACGTCTAACGCTCACGTCACACCATAATGCAATTATATACTATGTCATTAAGGTGGACAGACACATATGGCTAGCTAGCATTTATACATACTCTCCTCATAAAAATATTTATAATTTACCAAAAATCTCATTTTCGGTAATTCTCTAAAATACATAAAATCGTCAAATAAAAATGACGTCAAATGCTCCAACAAAATAAATTGCTCAACCATAAACAATTGCATGCACATTATTTAAACAAAAGTCCACTCACTACTTAGGCCTAAGCCTGATGTCGATCCGAAGTCTCTCCTGCTCGAGCCTCCTCACGTCCTGTTCCAAATGTATAATTAAATTCTCAACCAAAATCCAATAATTATACAAAATAGGCCAAATTAATTGTGAGCCTTAACCACACTCATCCTTACCCAACTTCGCAATTCTTAACTCACTATGATCCAAACTTCACAGAAAAAAATAACGGCAGCTGTTTCTACCTGTCTCAGGACGAGACCGCGAGTCAGGACAAGATCGCGAGTCGGGACGAGATAGAATCCTTGGTACCACACTCGGTACCTACACAAGTAAAAAGACGTCAGGAAGTCGAGACTGGGGTGGCCCAGCCTTCGACTCTCCGATGCTTAAGTTAGCTTTTGGTTGCCACTTGAGGTGTACGGGAGTGTGAGAAGAGAGTTTAGTCCTTACCTTTTTTGGGAGTTTATGCCTGTTTTATGGGCCAATGTTAGGCATTGCGGCCTCAGTCTCCAATGTGGGACTATTTGTTAATCTTTGCAGTGTCTCCCATTTTGGGGGTGTTTTGCTGCCAAAGTGGGTTTGGCAAGCAGGTTGTTACCGGACCTCCACTCTTTGGATATCCGTGAAGGGCTCGCCAGAGCTGTCTCGCCTGGAATAATCTTTGGTGACCGGGTAATTGTATCATATTCTCGGCTCAGCCAAGTATTTCGGCTGTATACTAAAAAGTCCCTAGGTCCCCGGTTCGAGAGAGCTCTTGGGTGGGGAGTTATTCTATAGATGCCGAAAATATGTTTTACCCGGGTGTTGGAGGCATGGTGCCGAGTCCCTAAGTCCCCACGCGAGGGTTGCGAGATGACGGGGTTAAGTACCGAGTTAAGGTCGTGATTATTTACGAACGGTCCGCGTTAATGGCGTAAACAGTTCGCGCTAGCGGGCGAGACGGTTCGCGCAAGCGGGCGAGATGAACCGCGCTAATTGCGTGATGGGCCGAGCTAGCAGGTTAACAGTTCGCGCAAGCGGTGTAACAGTTCGCGCTAGAGGGCTAGATTAACCGCGCTGATGGCGTGACGGGCCGCGCTAGTGGCGTAAACAATTCGCGCTAGCTGGCGAGATGAACCTCGCTAATGGCGTGATGGGCCGCGCTAGTGGCGTAAACAGTTTGCACTAGCGACGTAACAGTTCGTGCTTGCGGGCGAGATGAACCGCGCTGATGGCGTGACGGGCTGCGCTAGTGGCATAAATGGTTCGCGCTAGCGGGCGAGATAGTTCGCGCTTGCTAGCGAGATGAACCGCGCTAATGGCGTGACGAGCCGCGCTAGCGGCGTAAACAGTTCGCGCTAGCGGGCGAGATGAACCGCGCGGATGGCATGACGTGCCGCATTTTTTCTTTTTTTTGTACGACCGAAGGTGACGTGACTGCTCCCTGACCGTATAGATTGGTAGGGTCTGGGGGAATGTCTATATATAGGTTTGGGGAGAACTGGAGGGGGGAGTTCGTGTTTTCGAAACTGAAAATTAAGTGAGCTGTGATTTGTTGCATAGGGTTTCGGCGAATCTGGGAAACGTCCAATTTCATCCTCGATCGAGTGGGTGCGAGCGCTCGGCTGTTTGCAACCAGCTTCACTGCCACTACGCGAATCCGCTGTTTCAAGGTATGAATTTGTCGGTTTGTTTGTTTTTGGGTTTCTGTATGTGGTGTTGTTTTTGTTTTGGGTTATTTAGGGTGAGTGGGATTGTTCACATGTTTGTGATGTTGGTAGGAATTATAGGGTAAGAGATTTGTTGTCTGGCTGGTTAGGGTTAAGGTAGCGGGTTATGACAGATCCTGTGTGGGTGTCCAGCGAAGAGATTGTGGTGGTCTCTAGTTCGCCTGGTTCGGATTCAGACACTTTGCACCGGTTGGAGGAGGGATTGGATAATCTTATGGCGGAAATTGCCCTTGATTTAGAGGAAGGCATTCTTGTAATGGATGCCGGGTCTCATGTGTCCTCGTCTAACCCTCTCTTGCTAGAGGTAGAGGAGTTTATCATGGCGAGATCTCGGGAGGAGGATGATTCGTTTTGGGAACCTCCTGACGAGAGTATGACTTTGTCGGAGCTTAAAGCACTTCGGCATAATTGGAGTATACCGGATGAGGTCTTGTTGCGGCCGCTTAGCAGGGGGTGAAGTTTTGGGATCCACTGGGTAATTTTACGTTGGTTTACGAGTACCAACTAAAATGCAGGTTGATGTTCCGCTACCCCTATTTGTGCAGTACACATTAGCGTGTCTGCATGTCACCCCGGGGCAAGTTACCCCCAATATGCTAAGGCATATATTGGGAACAGGGGTGTTGTTTCACCTGCTGAAGCATGAGTTCCCCAATTGCAAGGAGTTTAACGCGTACTGGCACATGGGGTGGTGCGCGAAGAAGGGAAGCTGGGGCTGTGTGATGATGAAGTCACGGGGGAAGTTTAAAGTCTTGGTGGAAGACTTGCCCACATCAACAAGTGAGACTTAGAGACGTAGGTGTTTTCTCGTTAGGGGGAAATGGCAGGAGTGGCACGGGCATCCTTTCCGGGTTCCTGGGAGGTTCCAGAAAATAGGTACCGTGTACTTGTGCCTTGTGTTTCTTTGTTTTGTTTTGCCCTGCCCCTGCTGACAACTAGCTTTGTACAGTGCCGCAAGAGCATAAGCTGACCGAGCTGATGGAGCGCCGGATTTGCCGGGTGATATGGGCATTCGAATAGGAGCTCGTATCGGATATGCCGCCTTGGCATATACAACCATTTTGGCTATGCCCGGGTGTCGGGTCTGTATTTTAGTGGTTGCATTCTCTGCTTAGGTTTGTAGGTCGTTGTCTGACTACTGTTTGTTTGTTGCAATGACAATGCCACACGACATTGGTTCGCGGAGGAAAGAAGGTCCGTACAACAAAGTGTCGGACGAGGACGTGCTAGATGGTCTGCTGGCTGAGGCCGACCATGCCAAGCAGTATGATATTGACCTGGAGACGGGGGAGGGTAGGAAAGTGAAGTTGGGCGACTGTGGTGATTTTTTAAGATTGAATCTGGCGGATGAGGACTACGCCTAAGTGATGGGTTTGGGAGTCCAGGAAGTGGAGTTGGAGGAGGCGCAGACAGAGGGTGATCGCGAGGGCAAACACGATCAGGCGCAGGGGGAGGAACCTGTCTTGCAGGAGGTTGCAGATCTTGGTGACGAGATTTGCAATGCAAGGACTCGGAAGAGGAAGGAGAGGGCCGAGCCAGCTCGCGAGGGTCAATCTAAGAGGTCGCGGAGGGAAAGTCGGTCCGGGGGATCCGGGAGCATAGCTGAGATTGCCCAAGCTTTGGAAGGGACGGGGGGAGCGCAGCCGTACTTAGCTCAGATGGCATACGACATGCGTCATCGCTCCCGGGATATGCATGTGTTGGAGAAGGCGGATGTGCTGGCTGGCATACGACGCGGGTAAGCGCCTGCACTCTTTTGTTTGCCCGGATATGGAAGGAAGGTGCGAAGAATCTTGATTTCCAAGCAAGCGGGGAGTTCTGGTGACGTACATTTCTGCATGCATGTGAACTCTGCTGACTAGCTCCTTCATGAAGTCTCCTATGCAGGGCCATTTCACTTCGCCTTCATGTACGCGCACGGAGCCATCTCGCTTCGCCTTCATGTACACGCGAGGAGCCATCTCGCCTCACCTTCATGTACATTTATAAGCACAAAGTCATTTTGCTTCGCCCTCATGTATGCGTGCGGAGCCATCTCACCTCGCCTTTATTTATTTCTATGTGAATTCTAGTTCGCCTTGCGAAGTCCAATGCACCTCGCCTCTGTTTATTTCTACACGAAGTCCAGTTCGCCTCACGAAGTCCAGGTCACCTCGCGAAGTCCAGGTCACCTCGCGAACTCTACTATCTAGCTCGCCTGACCCCTGGCAAACCCTCACCAATTATTTTTGGGGATGTCTGATTTCTTTGTTTTGATAATTAATATTTGATCATCAATCGACACTTGATAATTGATTTCAATTGTGATTTAAAGTTTTATTGTCGGCCGACCATTTCCACATTACCACATGTCATTTCCAATTTTGTCAACTCACGAGCCACGTATGCAATTTGTCGGGTCTACGTGTTTGCTTGGATTATTGAACGATTATTATTATCGTTAAATTTTATATGTCTACACAGCCGTACTCCGGCGACCTCCAATGCTTCTCAAAATTTAGCATCACACTCCTCTCAAGCCGTACAACAACTTCCTTAACTAGCACAAAATTCATTTCTAAGCCTAACTAGGTTAATCGACCCAAAACCTTAAATTGAGCCCTAGAACTTCAATTAAACATTTCACAATAACAAGATCAAAATGGACCAATTCCTTTTGAGGGATTACTCAACTTGATGAGGGCTACAAGATGAGCCAAAAATCTCGACCTATGGTGGTCGGAGGAGAGAACTCCGGCGAAGGGGCAATCGACTTCTCCGACGGGTTTTCTCCTCTCTGGCAGCGTCACAGGCTCGAACGCTTGCCCAAGAAGAGAGAGGAGGTGGCAGGGCTCCGAACTGGGCTGGAGTGGTGGCCGGAGGAGAGAGTTTTGGCGAGAAGACCATCGGGCTTCTAAGGAAGATTTCCCTTGTTCGGCAGCGTTGCAGTGTCGCTCACCGGCCTAGGAAGACGGCAAAGGGGACGGCAGACTGGGTTGGACCTGTGCGACTCCTCCTATTGGCCGGACGACGGCGATGGAGCTCAGGGAGTCTCCAACAGGGAGAGGGCTCGGGGAAGACTCGGGGAAGAGGGAGAGAAAATAAAGAGAGATGGAGAGTGGGATTTTCCCACTATAGTTTGGCCCGTCCAACTTAAAAACCCCCTTCAAAAATACATTTCAAAACTAATACCCCAATAAAAATTACCTTTTACTAGTCAAAATTTACCATTTTTACCGTCGGCAAATATTTCCACTACGAATAATTCCTCTATAAAAATCGTCCCTCAACACCCCTTTAGGGACCTTTAAAATATGAACTTATTTACGAAAACGGTAAAACTCTTATTAACGTCATGCTAGTGAATAAGGTAAAAATTTAAGAGTTGGGGCATGACACTAAGTAAATACACACAACACAAAGAGATAATCACTCATTCTTCATTGTTCTCATCATTTTGTAGCTTCATGCTCCATAGGTGATCAACTAGATCTTCTTGGAGATTTTTATTCATCATCGGACATCTAACCTCCCTATAGCGCCGCAAGAATTGATTTAACCTTTCCAGATTGCGATGAGCATCAGTTTCTCTTTCTGGATCCCTTTCATATATTTTTGCCTTCCTTGGTTTAGTTGAGATATCATTCGGATCAAATGGTTCTGCTACATCTTCATCATGTTCATCTTCAAAAATCATATTGTGCAAGATAATGCACATCATCATGATGTATTGAAGATTCTCCTTACTCTACCCATGAGCTGGTCCTCTAATGACAGCCCAGCGAGCTTGGAGAATAAAATGCTCTCTCAACATCTTTTTTGTACAGTTCTTGCATCTTTGTGAAGTGTTGTATCTGTAGCGACCTCAGATTTTGAATTGCTTGCACAAATGAACCCCATTTAGGGTATATGCCATCAACTAGGTAATAACATTTGTTGTAATGTCTATTACCCACCTGGTAAAGAACTTCAAGGGTTTCACCAAGACACACATCATTGAACAAAGGAGAACGTCCAAGTACGTTAATATCATTTAGAAAACCTAGAGATCTGAAAAAGCCATGTCAAATTCAAGTATCGTATGATGCCACCACCTCCAAGATGATAGTTGGTTTACCCTTATGGCCAGTATATTGCCCTGACCAACCGGTGGGACAATTTTTCCACATCCAGTGCATACAATCAAGGCTATCAATCATCCCTGGAAATCCTCTATTTGCAGCCTTGTCGAGCAGGCGTCATAAATTTGCCGATGTTGGTCGGCGGAGGTATTGCTCGTGGTACACATTCCATATTGCTCTAATGAAGTGCTCTAAGATCTCGATGGCAGTGGATTTTCCAATATCCATGTAATCATCAAAGAAGTCAGTTGTGATCACATATGCGAGTTGTCTCATGATGCATGTCAACTTTTGTTCAGTGGATATGCCGACTCTCCCGGTCGCATCTCTTTTTTGAACAAAATATGAATCGTAGTTGGCCACATCATGCGTCATCTTGTCAAAGACCCAAGGTTGCATTCGATACCGCCTATGAAATATAGTTGGCCCATACCTACACAGATCCGTGAAGTATTGAACTTTAATCCATGAGCTCTCGATCTCTAGCATTGTAAGTTCGACCTTCCGAAGATCCACCCCATTGTCTCTCCTCGTATTTATTGCTTTGAATTTGCAAAGCAGCGGCGGCCATCATGTTGGATCTTCAACAGTTTCTATGGACAACCTCTTCTTGATCTTTTAATAAAAATTTTGTCAAACGATTAATTGCAGAAAGAGTTTGACAAAATAGATAGGAAAACAATATGGGGGGTTTGTAGGATTTGGATATCATAGGTGTTTGTGAATTTGTGAGAGATGAGGATGACACTAATCTCATATTTATGGACGATTTGGGATGATATGAACGGATAAGATATGACACGTGTCAAACACATACAACCCTTAATCTGGATAGCCCAGTAGAATTTTGAAATGTGGCGACAGAAATAATATTGAAATTCGGTTGTTTGTCATATATGCCAACACAACACATCAAAATATCTACAAAATAGTGGCAATTTTGTCATATATGCCGACAAAACTCCACAAGACTTAACATGTATATATCATTTTTTAAAAATATTATATTAAATGATAAGAATAATTCAAAATATTAAGAAAAAAACAAAAAAATTATGGTATTTAACACTAAACTACCATTTGAATGTACAAATGATAAAATAGTCTTCAGATGTTTCACATGATAAAAATGTCACAATTAAAACATGATACATGATAAGATGGTCACCTTAAAACATCTTAAATGATAAAAATGTCTATTTTCACTCTTTTTACATGACTATTCTACCCTCCTTTCTCATTTAACCTGTTTTTGATCAATCTCAATTTCGTCATCTCTCTCTCTCTCTCTCTCTCTCTCTCTCTTATCGCCGACGATAGTTGACATGGATCATGAACGGAGCTCCGGTCTCCGATTGCAAATACATGTACTCCATCGGAGCTCCGACGAACACTGCTCCCCCTCAACTGATACCTCCTCTCCGCTACACTCAGCCGCTGCATCTCTCTCTCCCTCTCCATCTCCGGCTTGGTCATTCTTCATCATTGTCCAAGTCTTCGATCGTCTTCTTCTTTTCAAGGTAATCGGAGAGGATATAATAGCTTATTTTATGTTTAAGCATCCTTTCTGTTGTGTAATTCTGCTAGAGATTGAAATTTCTAGTTTGAATTTGAGAGCGATTGAAGTATATGTGTTTGATCTGGAAGATTTTGTGATGATGATATTGTGTGTGTAGTGCTTGGAGTTAGATTTGGAATTAGCTTTGAATTTTATTGATCGATCAGTCTTCCATTCATTTCTGTAAGATTTTAGGAGGTATTTTGGAGTTGTGATTGGTTAGGTTCTAATCAAGATGTTGATTGATTGAAATTGTAGAGTGGAAGAACAAGGCTTGAAGACTCACCATGGGCTTGTGAGTTTCTTAATGCTTTAAGTAATTTGCATTTGTAATTCTTGCTTATAGAAGCATTATATCTCTATAATCTTGCTTAGTGATAATGATCAATGCATTTTTAAGCTTGCTGATCAGTTTCATTTTTTGATGGTTTCCATCTTTACTTTGATTTTGATGACATTATGAAGATGGGTTCACCCTATTAAACTAAAGAATAGAAGGATTTGATTTTTATGGTATTCAGAACTGGGTTCATTCCATAAAGTTGAGTTCACTCCATAAGAACCTGAAGGCTTTGACAATGAAGCTTATGTAGTTAAGCACACATATGGATCTTCTTCAGCAACTTGTCATCATGATGCTATAACTAATTCACAAATCTCATTGTACTTGTCAGCTATGTTGTTGCACCTTTACTAAAACAGAGAGATTTGATAAAATCAGCAAGGAGCTTAAATCATGTTACTATAAATGGCTATTGTACAACACCAAGTGATTGATAAATGGCCTCACAGAAGCAAGAGCCCACCCGAACAGCATTGGTCAAGGGAAAGTGGACTCCCGACGAAGATGAGAAACTAATCAAGGTTGTTTCCCTTCATGGAGCAAAGAACTGAACCTCAATAGCCTCCAAAGTAGGTTTGTATTGTATATATGCATGAATGTAACCCAAATCAATCACATTATGTACTTAATGATCCAAAGAATAATGGGTTTTCAGTGTAGGGCTGAATCGGAGCGGCAAGAGTTTAAGGAAGATCGTCATATGCTCAACCTAGATTGTCATCGCCATCGACAAGGAGACTCTGGATATGCTCACTACTCTTGGCATGGGTGATATTCCTGGTGTCAGACTTGAGTCCACTGAACTGTAGGCTGCTCCGGTCGGGTACTGTTGATGTTATAGTACATTTGGTTTTCGGATTAGGAACTGTTGTCTAATTTGCAGTGCTTTTTTGAGTTTGGATTATGAACTGGTGCTTAGTTGTTTATGTGAATTTCTGTTCTGGATTAAGATTTTAAAGCATGCGGATTTATATTTATGGTGCTGTGAATCTATGATAATGTTTCTTATAATTTGTTAATTTTGGTTGATAGATGCTATATGGGGTTAATTGTTGATTTTATACTAGGGTTTAGATTTGAGTTTCTTTGGTTCCAGAAATGATAGTGGCTTTAAGTTCCATGAAATGATAGTGGCTTTAAGTTCTAGGAAATGGAACGATCAGCAATGAAATGGGCTGTTATTTTGTTTAGGTGTCAAAGAAAAAAAAAGGCTTAGATGTGCATAAATCACTAGGTTACTGATCATCATTTTTCGATGTTTGCATTTTCTTAATGCAAGTTCTGGAAAGAATTGTCTTGCAGAAAAATTTTCCATAATAACTTTGTACATCATGTTTGTTTAGGCTCTTGAGTTGGTTTTATGGTAGAATCATGAGTTTCATACTTATATGATATATGTTTTCTTTGGGCATGTTGTATGTTTTTGGGTATGAATCTTGGTATTGTGTTGTTCCTTGTGAAGGAATTCTAGTAGTCACCAAGCAGATTGAAATTCTGAATTCTGGACTAGTAACCAGTTGAGATAGTTTCATGGTATTAATTCTTGTTAAGGCTAATATTTCCATTGTTATTTACACATGAAAAAACTATATTGCAATTTTTCTAAACAGATTATTCCTGTGAAGATGGGGGTGTATGAGTTGACTATAAATCTAGTTGTAAATTCAAGTATCTCTTGCAACATTGTGATGCCAAAACCATGATAAATCTCGCCTTCTATCATCAATGGATGCTCGTGACTGATATGTCAAAGCTCTATAGTCTATAGTCATTTCTGGCTACTGTAAATATTACACTTCTACATCATTTATTTAACCCGTACATATAACAAAAATCGAGAACCCAAGAAATAGACAGAAGAGCCATGACTTGTAGAGTAGGAAACCATCCAAAGAACAATGGGATCCCAGGAAGAACGAAAGTTCAAGGACACTGATAAAGAAATAGACAGAAGAGCCATGACTTGTAGAGTAGGAAACCATCCAAAGAACAATGGGATCACAGAAAGCTGATTCCCCATGGAGAAAGAAGATTTTTGTAAACCTGTAGACATTCAAATTACAACCGTATGCGGATTCTGTACAAATATTACTCGCTAGAATTTGCGAGCCCAACCATGTTGAGCATATGACGATCTTCCTTAAACCTCTCCAGTACAGTGCCTTTAGCGCCGTCCTGTTTTTGTTTATCTGCTGTTTTTCTAACATTGATAGTTATATGGATAGTTACATGCAGACATAGATGGATAGTTACATGGATGTTTTTGTTCAGAGAATAATGGGTTTTCCATGTAACTATGCTATCTATCTATGTATCTATGCATGTAACTATCCATCTATGTAACTATGCATGTAACAATCTATCTATGTAACTATCCATGTAACTATTTATCTATGTAACTATCCATGCTATCCATCTATGTAACTATCCAAGTAACTATTCATGTAACTATCCATCTATGTAACTATGCATGTAACTATCTATCTATGTAACTATGCATGTAACTATCCATCTATGTAACTATACATGTAACTATGCATGTAACTATTCATCTATGTAACTATGCATATAACTATCCATGTAACTACAGTTTGATAGTTACATTAGTAGTTACATACATGTTACACTTGTATAATGACATTAACCTACCTATGTAACTATCCATCTATGTCACTATCCATGTAACTATTCATATAATTATTCATGTAACTATGCATGTAACTATACATGTAACTATGCATGTAACTATCCATATAAGTATGCATGTAAATATCAATGTAACTATCCATGTAACTATCCATATAACTATCCATCTATGTAACTATCCATCTATGTATGCATGTAACTATCAATGTACATGTAATCATCTATGTAACTATTCATGTAACTATTCATCTATGTAACTATCCATGTAACTATGCATGTAACTATTCATGTAACTATCCATCTATATAACTATCTATCTATCTAATTATCCATGTAACTATCAATCTATGTAACTATCCACGTAACTATCAATGTAACTATCCATTTAACTACAGATTGCTAGTTATCTAGGTAGTTACATTGCTAGTTACATGGATTTTACTAGATTTTTGTTCTAATACGCAGCGGGACGCTGCCGTTGCGGTGCAGCGGCATGCTGCAATTATTATTATGTAAATGACTTGTGTACCTACATTAAGCTACTTATCTAACTATCAAGGTAACTATCCATGTAACTATTCATGTAACTATTTATTTATGTAACTATGCATATAACTATCCATGTAACTACAGATTGATAGTTACCTGTGTAGCTTCATACATTCTACATAACAAGCTACAATTTTTTTTTCTCACACAGAATATGGAAAAGCAAAGCAATCTGTATTAATTGTGAATCATCAAATTAAGAATACATAGGAAAAAAATTTAGTGCTAACACAACTCTTAGAACTCTAGCTTTCCTCATTCATCGTTTAATCCAAAATTCATTATAGAATAGAGCAGAAAGGGAAAGGGAACCATTGTTGTCACCATGCTTTAGTGCGCTTAACATTGATTTCAGTATGACTTTATCACTACCTTCCCTCAATACAATCTGCATAAGTATAAAAAATTATGAAGTTGTTTGGGTGTTGAAAATGAAGAACCCAAAAACAAAAACATGAAGCTTAATAAATAGAGATATGTTCCACACAAATAATCTTTCATTTAGCTGTTCAACAAAATCGCCAACTCTCTGCATCTCCTTAAACACTTTAAGTCCTTAAACACTTGCTTGGTAGACTTTTCTCATTCCTTTTCCAGTTTTCTACAGAATGACCTTCCCTCCTTCCGATGGCTATAACTTCCTCTACAATATAGCTATCAATGATTCGCGAAATGTTCTAGAAACTAGACTCTTCTAACTTTCTGTTGATATAAGGCAAGTTTCCTGAATTGCTTTGAGCTGCTCGCAATTTGCCATCGAATTTGACAGAAAATCTGGGCAGAATTCAGTATTTCTTAAGGTTTCATCTTTAATTAATGCGCATCTCTTTGCATCGTGTAGCATCTCTTTCCTCACATTCCTTGCTCAAGAACTTGAGAAGACCAGCCCTCGGTAGCACATCAAGGTCCACTGCGCTCGCATCGAGCAAAAACACCAAAATTCATTCACAGACATTTCCTCAAACACCTTGTGTGCATAACAAAATAACATAACACAAATTAAACATCTCAAACAAACATGCATTTACAATCTAAGCAATAAAAGATTCATGACACTGCATTCTATTTCATAAATGACATACCTAGAAAACCCGTTGTTCTCATAAGCTACGACATCCTAGAGCAACACTAATGAAGTTTCATTATTCTAAATCTCTAACACACAAACCTTGTCGAAAGCGAAAGTTCTATCAATCTGCTTGTTAGCAATATTCTGAATAGCAGCCACCTCCCTCCTACCCTCATTGCAAGAAATCACAGCCGGCGTATGCACTCTAATTTCATGTTCACTCAAAGGCCTACACAAAATGCAAATTCAACTCATCATCTCACAACTCAATCAAAGCTTTCGATTTGAAAAAAAAACAACTCAATCAATAAAAAGCCATGACATGAAATATTTTTTGAAGGATGAAAGAAAAATCGAAGAGGATGAAATCGTTGACGACGACGGCAGAGAGCTTCGTCATGTGCTTCTAGATCTGTTATCTCTGAGCTTGCTTTGGTAACGGCATCAATCTCTCGATGGATTTAGGAATTACCGGAAGTACAAAGATTTAAAAATTACTAGGACTACAAGATCAGATCTCGTGGAGGACGACGGGTTCGCCGGAGACAGAGAAAGAGAAAAAAGAGAGAGAGAGAGAGAGAGAGAGAGAGAGAGAGAGAGATATGGTTCGTGGTTAATGTGTTGCGTTTTTTGTCAGTGGCATGACATGTAATTTTAACAAAATTATTGGTAACGGTTTAAAAAATTTAAATTGGTGTATTGTTTTATCATCAAGGAACATTTGTTAACATTTTTATCATTTGTTACCTCTAAATGTATTATTTTATCATTAGCCTAAAAATTTATTTATTTTTTTAATTAAATTAACATATTATTTAATACAATATTTATTAACATTATACTCAAATTATATTTTAATCATAAATATTAAGAATAACTCCTTCATATATCACCTTATTGTTAAAGACAAGAAATGAATAAAATATAAATAGCATCATAAGAGGTGCTAAATAAAAAAAATGAATGAACACGATGTTGGAGTCGCTTTCAATGTGAACAACAGAGCGTCAGACCAATCGGAACCCAACAACGTCGAGCCTTTGCAAGTATTATATTGCGGTGAAACTGTAATATCATGTAGTTTTATTTTAAAATTTTAAATTAAAAAATTCAAAAAAATTATTAAAATAAAAAAAATGATTGAACACGATGTTTCTACAAAACATGTAGGCTCCGATAGACACGTCCCCACACGGATCGCACACAACCACGTTCCCTTCTTCTGCGAAATCTACACTTTGGCATCTGTCTGTCTCTTATTCCTCACCACGACACCGATCACACTCCCACACAAATACCACCAAACAGAAACTCAGAAAGACGAATTAGCGATGGAAGTTCAACGACCATTCCCTCCAGGAAACTAAACCTTCTTATTCTGGTCAGTAACTCTTTCATTTTGCAACTGCTATAATTTAGTGCTGCAAGTAGGATTATTAGTCAGTTATTTCAGTTGATACCTTATTCTTGCACTTAAACTACTATTCCTGTCAAAATTTAGATGGTGGTGGATGTAATGCTTGTTTTACTGTTTGTGTTTATCCTTATGAATTGAAATTCTCTTATAAATTTAGTGGTCTGATGAATCTTTATTGGGTATAACAAAGATGAGTAATTCCATTCTACTTTCAGTTGATGATTGCAATTAGATTATGAAGAGTATTTGACATTGGTACATGAACTGATTTATGTGCTTGCTGCAAGTGGATAACTAACTGGTTCAACATTTCTGAACAATGGTTGTTGAAATGAGGTTTTCTGGCTTTTCAGGTGTCATAATTTTTGGTGAATATTCGTTATGGATAGGAATGGGATGCGAGAACCCTTGCTTCCAGGGTTCATAGATCCATCACCTCGAGCAAAGACAAAGAATGGTCCAAAGAGTAGACGATTTCATCGTACTAGAAGTGCTCCTCTTGCTGAGTATGCACCCCTAGAGGCATACGGCATTGACTCAGTTCAACGTCCTGAATCTGTTATTCACCCTAGTTTTGTTAAAGTAGCTATTTTCTTGACTGTCTACTTAGGATTGGGAACTATGTGTTTCTACCTCGTCAGGAACCAGATCGAGGGCGAGAAGACAAATGCAATTCTTGATGCTGTTTATTTCTGTATTGTGACAATGACTACTCTTGGATATGGAGATTTAGTGCCTGACAGTATCCCAGCGAAACTACTGGCCTGTGCTTTTGTCTTTACTGGGATGGCTCTTGTTGGTTTGATCTTGAGCCAAGCAGCAGACTATTTAGTAGAGAAACAAGAAATATTGCTTATCAAAGCTTTCCATGTGCATCAGAAATTTGGTGAAACTGATGTCCTTAAAGAAGTTGAGACTAACAGTTTGAGGTACAAATGCATTACAGTCTTTATCCTTCTTTTGGTACTTATGACTTCCGGCACAATCTTCCTAGCTACAGTTGAGAAATTGGACCTAGTGGATGCATTTTACTGTGTTTGTTCCACCATCACAACCCTGGGATATGGAGATAAGAGCTTCTCAACTGAACCTGGGCGTGTTTTTGCAGTGTTCTGGATATTGACAAGTACTATCTGTTTAGCTCAGTTTTTCCTCTACATTGCCGAGCTATACACCCAGCATAGACGAAGGGCACTGGTTGACTTGGTTCTTACCCGTAGAATGACCAACGTAGATTTGGAGGCAGCTGATCTTGATGATGATGGGGTTGTTGGGTAGGTTTCTGAAACTCTCTTTTGCACTATTAATTGGCTTATTTTCTAATTACATATATGCTGATAGTTTCTTAATAAGGTCTCAATATGATTGAAATCATTGGATATATAACATATAATTGATGGTTTTGTCCTCCTTCCTTTTTCACAGGGCTGCTGAGTTTGTCATATATAAACTCAAAGAGATGGGGAAGATTAATCAAGAAGATATTAGACTTGTAATGGAGGAGTTTGAGGCTCTTGATGTTGATCAGTCTGGATCCTTGTCAGTTTCAGATCTAACACTTGCACAATCATAAAGCTAACTATGGCCAGATGCTATGATGTTTCACTTGTACCCTACTAGAAGGCAATGCAGAATCATGTAAGTTTTTAATAGCTTCACCTTACCCCCGTGACAGTTCATATTTGTGGCTTTAAAAAGTCTCTCAGCTATGACGGTCTACCTTGTTCATAATAAATACAGAGCCACACCCAAAAACACTTCCACATCTCATCCCTACTCAAAATAGTTAGACATTTTGTAACCCTTGTACTGATCATGATTCCTCTTTTGTTACTGCTTGGTGTTTGTACCAACTACTTATTGTAAGTCTTTTACTTTCTGTTCTTGTTAGTTCTTCTTTTTTTTCTTTTTTTCTTTTTTGCATTTTGGGATGAGACTGTATAGGCTTTCAAAACTTGTATGTTTATGATTTATCTCTGCTGGCTAAATAAGTTTAGACATATGTCTCTGATGGCAAGTTTCTTGATTTCTTGGATTTATATGGCTTGGTATTTCCCACTCGGTCTTCTGGACTGTCCATTTAACTTCAGCCTCTTCCTATGGTTACCAGAGTATCCATACAGCAAGAAGAGTGATAATGGGTGGTGTGAGTGGCAAGTTGATAATGATACTTTCAACCTAAGTTTGGCAGGACCCTCTCATTCTCCATTGTTTCTT